>CP092872.1:1484846-1686389 GCA_030710605.1 Cordylochernes scorpioides
GGCATCTGGTGGAATTACATTTGTAAATTGTAAAAATGCTAAATGCGTTATAAATATAATAAATTTAGTACTTAATATTTAATAACAATTATTTGTGATTGAGGATTTAGTAATACAAATTTCGAAAGTCCTTGTAAAAAAAAACTTGAAATTTTTATTATTATATATTTCAAGACAACATCTCATAGTGTACGTATTTAAAATGTAACAAGTGCTCTCAAAAATAGTAAATGTGTTTTAAAAAAAAAATAAATATTCAATAATCTACTTCTTCACTGTGTTCTATGCACGATGT
The DNA here is from genome assembly GCA_030710605.1 of Cordylochernes scorpioides. NCBI lineage: Eukaryota > Metazoa > Arthropoda > Arachnida > Pseudoscorpiones > Chernetidae > Cordylochernes > Cordylochernes scorpioides. The sequence continues at coordinate 1,485,142 of CP092872.1, forward strand.
ATATAGTCTTTTGTACATAGATATTCTTTTCTTCTTTTTCTCTTTTCTGAGCGTGGATTCAATTTCTTCCCTTGCATACCAACCCTTTATACAAATTTCAATTGTGTTTATATATTTTTTCTCTTTTCATCTAACTAACTTGCATACCAATTCTTGTGCATATTTCAGATAATATTTCTTTTTCTTTCTTTCAAAATTTTGTTTACCTTTAAAGTGCAAGTGTCCCTTGGGGGACATAGCGCTCTAGGTCAAAATAAAATAATAACGTGTACTGAATGGCGTATAGTAGTGTGAGAGTATTAGAGATGAACGGAGTTTGTTGTTGCTTCGAGATTAAACAAACAAGGGGAGTGAGAAAGAGGAAGGGGACAAAACTATTGTATATTTACACTCATGGTCAAAATTTAAGGAAGTGGAAGGAATTTGATGTAATCTATTTATTTTTTTAGGAGACAGAGGTTGTTCACACTTGGTTATCTCGTGTGTCTTCAATAAAGGTCACTGTAATATCTTTCAGAGTTATTGTCTGAATCCCGATATACATGCTATAAGGTACAACTTCCTTTAGTTTTGTCCACAAGTCTATTTAAAAAAAAGTGAGAAACCATGGATAAAATAAATGGCTGGAACATAAAACGATAAGATAAAGTGAAAGAAAAATGTTGTGGGGATTGTGTGCTCTTACTTGAGAAAATAGATTGTGGAAGTTTTCCAAGTTCTTGAGCAAATATTGAAATCTTCTCCTAACACGGCAATCTTCCTATCGCGACCGGGAAGTATGATTTCTTCTTCGGGGTGTCATCACAGGACATTCCTAACTTTCTTGGCGGCAGTTGTCGTCTTTTTTATTAATATTTTGTGGCGGCCACACCACGTTTCAGCCAGCGGGATAGATAACAGCTCGGTGTGACTCCTGGCACGCACGCCGTTCGTACTTTGAAAATTTCTTCCAACGACCGCTATTTATTTTTTTTATTTTTGGCGTTAATAAAGTTAATTTAAAAAGACAAAGGTCGCTTCTCCCGTCAAAACAGACGTCTAAGCTAAACGCCATTTGACGAGAGAGGTGACCTTTGTTTTTTCAGATCAATATCCTCCCGGGAAAACTTCCATCTAAAGTTAATTTAGTTTCTGAAAATATGTAAATTTGTACCAGAGGCCTATCCACAAGCCACACCAACACCACGCCGGACGTGATGGACATTTTTGAACCTAACGCTCTCAAATTAAAAAGCAATTATCGACGTTCATGGAGCGGAATTTTGACAACATGGAAGCTAAACTACCTATGACTGTCCCATTTCAAATAGCAGAATTGGACCTTCGTGCCCAGCCTTTCTGGCTGAAAGATATAGAGCTGGGCCAGCATGGCGGACATATCACGTCCAGTTCACCAATTGTAGGGAGTGGTGTGGCTTGTGGTAGGCCGCTGATAAGAATACAAATATTTTTAATAAATTAAATTAACTCTAAATTAAACAATGCAACATGTTTTTCTGGAGATGATTTTCTTTTATTGTTATTAAACACGATCTCGAGCTTTCTGCACTTTTACAGGAGTACTTAAAAACCGGCGTTTTATTCTTTTTTATGTACTCCTGTAGAATGGCAGAGATTGTGTTTGATAACAATAAAATCATCTCCAGAAAAACATGTTGCATTGTTTAATATATACCCTGGAGATTTAAATGGATTGATACAAATTAACTTCATTGAAGTCAAAAACAGATAGAGAAACTGTTGTATATATTAACACAAAGCAATAACGCGCCATCTATATATATATAATGAAAGGATTTAAAAGCACGAATGTTTCTTTTATACACAATACAAACTTCTACTGTCCTTACTGCGGTGAAAAAAATATATTGGGAGGGCTTGGCTCAACAGTGGTGAACCCTCCCAGCGGTTTCGCCAATTTAATCCACCAGACCAGTAGAAGTTTGTATTATGTATAAAAGAAACATTCGTGCTTTTAAATCCTTTCATTTTATTTGTTGTATATATATTAATTAATTGCTCCACAGAGTGTGTGTAAGCTCACAGGTAAATAGGCGCTAACCGAAACAGAAAAAAAGTTCTTTTTTTTTTTTTAAATATTAGTTTCCCTTTTATATTTTGTTCTCTCTTTTGTAAATCAATATATATAATAATTCTAAGCAAAGTCAACAGAAACAGTTCCGTTAAGTGTTCTCTTACCCCACAACTGGCCGCCATAGGATTTTCCCGAGGAATACTGTCGTTAACTCGACAGGGGCTGGTTCCCCAATGTACGGGTTCATAACATCCTGCGGGAGTTATCGTGAAATCACTCAAATTATCCAAAATCGAACAAAAAAGTATTTTATTATTATCCCTAGTACACAAGTGTGGTACAGGCCATGATAATCATGGTGGTTAGAATTTGGCGACTGTTTTTACTGTAAGTGCACCACATGTCTACACATGTAAAAAGCAGTTCAACTTTGCACTTAAAAATGTATTAGAGCCCCGTTTAGTTATTGATGGGGTTGGACTTTTGAAAGAATCGGAGGCCATTGGAGCATTTTTTTTTAATTCGAAAAAAAAGTACCCAAGCGGGATTTGATCCCGGGTCGTAGCGGTCGAAAACCAACGGTTTAGACCATCTTCCACCGACACCCAAAAAGGTCTTCAAACTAGTGAAGTGACAAGGCCAGTTTTCAAGTCAGAATACAACATGCGAGAGAATGGTATTCATTTACTGAAAGTGATTTTGTGGCACGTTCGTTATCACTAAGAGTACGTTTGGTCCCGAGGGTGATAAACAGAAATAATCAATAAGTAAAAATACATTTTTAAAAAAGTTTTTATTTAGATGCTCTAAAAAGGAAAAAATAAAATATTGTATCTTCTGTCATTGAGCAATTAGATGTATCTGAGTGAAAATAAAAGCGGCGGGGGACGATCATCATGAATTTCGAACCTAATGTGATTTAATATGTAGCAACTGATTTTTATAAGTGTTTGCTATATTTTTACCTCTTCTCTAAATATGATCGCCCCCCGCCGCTTTTATTTTCACTCAGATACATCTAATTGCTCAATGACAGAAGATAAAATATTTTATTTTTCCTTTTTAGTGCATTCAAATAAAAGATTTTTAAAAAAGTATTGATATTATTATTTTTTAGTTAGTTTTTATAGTCATGCATTTACAAAACTTAGAATCAAAAGTTCACTGGGGCCTTAATAGACGGAAGCCTGCTAGCGGAGGATTGGTCAATTCTTTGTAAGGGACGTAACACAAGACTTAAAACGAAATATAGAAATTTGTTCATTCCTGACCATTCCGACCACCCAGAAGTCTGAAAATTTGAACACTTGCATTGTTCATTGGACTGAGTGAGTCTTGAAGTTTCATACTTCTATGTGATCTGGAAGTATATCAAAAATAATTTACAGAATTTGAAAGGCAATTTGGAAATTTTTCAATTTCCTGGCCATTCTGACAACCGAGAAGTCTGAAAATTTGTCAACTTGCATTGTCATCGGGGTCTGAAAATTTTCCCAAATCTCATATTCCTACGTGCTCTAGAAGTATATTGAAAATCGATTACAAGATTTGTGGACGGACAGACACAGACAGGGAAGCAAGTTAAATAAAAACTTTTAAAAAATCATTTTTAAAGGATCAGTTCGATTGATACCTGAGTACCGTCCACTATCGCGACTCTGTATGTCCATACTGCTTATCCCCGTAGATACTGTATCAGGTCGACCAAGAAAGTTTGCTGAGACAGTAGCCTGCTTTGATAGAGCAGCTATCTCGGCTATATAAGCCGCAGCTCATTCTCCCGTGTCTCTAACAGCTTACAACATGAGGAGGTGTCTGTGGTACTGTGCGGGAGTGGTCGGTTTGGTCGCGGCCATCGTGGCTATATCCCTCCAGGTCGCCCTGCCGTCAATTGTCAATTCCTTCATCGACAAGGTAAGATTTTGACAACCTACAATCTAAATTTCTACTCCTATTCTACACTATTTATTTATAAAATCGAAAATTTTTCTCTGCTTATTCTCTTTAAATATACAAGTGGATATTGTAAACGTAAATTATTCATTGAACGTATAGGCTTCTTTGTCATTAAAACAATTTTATACTGCCATTAGTGCAATGATAAATATAATGGGAGGACATTGGCTCGTCAGAGGTGAACCCTCCCAGCAGTTTCGTCAGTTTAATCCACCATACCGTTCCAATATTATATTGTGTGTTTTCCACCTTTATATCTAAAGATGAGCTGTATTAGGGTTGTTGTTGTTGTTGTCGTGTCCAATGAAGAGCCTCAGATGTCTCCATACATCTCTATCACAGCAATGTCCACTATCTTGGGTGTGTAAAGCTGCTGCTCTTGGTTCATATCAAGACCTGTATTAGGGCGGTGTGACAGATTAAACTGACGAGAGTCCATGAGTGGATTCTGTGACTTTGGCTTCCATAGAATGTGGAAGAGATCGAAATACAACGAGGTCGAAAAGTCGCTGCGCTGGGAGAAATGATGCCAAAAGTGTTTTATTAAGACGTCTTACTTAGATTCGACCAGCAGTCAAAGAAATTGGTATTAATAAGTAAATAGGTAATGAACACAGTCTTGTACTGAACTATCGAACTGGGAGCACAAGTATCAGTCAGTAAATCAGAGGTTTGTACATCTTGGACTTGTTGTAGAATTGTTTTGTCCCCTGAAGCCGGGAACAATGGAGAATTCTATCTTCGTTCATATCTCTTATTTTAAGTTTTTTTCGAAATTCGATAAATGGCTAAATCCATCACATACACAGTATTCATTCTGAAATAAAGATCTCTCAGCGCCTACACCAGCTCCATTGAAAATGTATTTCAAGAATTTGAAGGAAGATCTCCGTATATTACAATATCAAATCCCGCTAGATCATAGAAAAAAGATGCTTCAATGGCCCCCGATTCTTTCAAAAGTCCAATTCCATCAGTGATTGCAAAGTAACCAAACAGGGACTCTTGTAAGTCGAACGGCTTTCCACAGGTGTAGACCTGTGATGCACTTGTAGTAAGAGCAGTTGCTAACTTCCCGCCAAACGTCCCCCCAAAAGTAAGAAGTAGTTTTAGGTTTGAACTTGTTCCCGTTATGGTTTCTTAATTCGGCAATAAAACATTGAAATCCTTTATGGAGACCGTGTCTACCCTGGTCCAACATAACGTGGAGGAAGTCAATATGCTCAGTAGATTAAGTTATTTAACCACGTTTATATCAGTATTGAGATTTTTTTATGTTTTTAATCCGATCAAAGTGCTTTCCAATTAAAAGTTTGGTAGTTAAATGAATGGCCGGTCAGATAGATGTAGGTCCTATAATACTTCTTGTATTCTAACTTGTCATCCCCCTGTTGTGTATTTGGTTGAGTGTCAAAACACTTGAACTGAGGGAGGCTAGACTTTGTAGTTCAGTTTCTGACAGGATTCTCGGTCACATTTAGACAAACAAGAGGCGATCTAGGGCGATGTTTGATGCGACAATTAGAACTGAGGCTAGACTTTGTAGTTCAGTTTCTGACAGAATTCTCGGTCACATTTAGACAAACAAGAGGCAATCTAGGGCGATGTTTGATGAGACAATTAGACCTGAGGCTAGACTTTGTAGTTCAGTTTCTGACAGGATTCTCGGCCACATTTAGACAAACAAGAGGCGATCTAGGGCGATGTTTGATGCGAAAATTAGACCTGAGGCTAGACTTTGTAGCACAGTTTCTGACAGGATTCTCGGTCACATTTAGACAAACAAGAGGCGATCTAGGTCGATGTTTGATGCGACAATTAGACCTGAGGCTAGACTTTGTAGCACAGTTTCTGACAGGATTCTCGGTCACATTTAGACAAACAAGAGGCGATCTAGGGCGGTGTTTGATGCGACAATTAGAACTGAGGCTAGACTTTGTAGTTCAGTTTCTGACAGGATTCTCGGTCACATTTAGACAAACAAGAGGCGATCTAGGGCGATGTTTGATGCGACAATTAGACCTCAGGCTAGACTTTGTAGTTCCGTTTCTGACAGAATTCTCGGCCACATTTAGACAAACAAGAGGCGATCTAGGGCGATGTTTGATGCGACAATTAGACCTGAGGCTAGACTTTGTAGTTCAGTTTCTGACAGAATTCTCGGTCACATTTAGACAAACAAGAGGCGATCTAGGGCGATGTTTGATGCGACAATTAGACCTGAGGCTAGACTTTGTAGTTCAGTTTCTGACAGAATTCTCGGTCACATTTAGACAAACAAGAGACGATCTAGGGCGATGTTTGATGCGACAATTAGACCTCAGGCTAGACTTTGTAGTTCAGTTTCTGACAGGATTCTCGGTCACATTTAGACAAACAAAAGGCGATCTAGGGCGAGGTTTGATGCGACAATTAGACCTGAGGCTAGACTTTGTAGCACAGTTTCTGACAGGATTCTCGGTCACATTTAGACAAACAAGAGGCGATCTAGGGCGATGTTTGATGCGACAATTAGACCTGAGGCTAGACTTTGTAGTTCAGTTTCTGACAGGATTCTCGGTCACATTTAGACAAACAAGAGGCGATCTAGGGCGATATTTGATGCGACAATTAGACCTGAGGCTAGACTTTGTAGTTCAGTTTCTGACAGGATTCTCGGTCACATTTAGACAAACAAGAGGCGATCTAGGGCGATGTTTGATGCGACAATTAGACCTGAGGCTAGACTTTGTAGTTCAGTTTCTGACAGGATTCTCGGTCACATTTAGACAAACAAGAGGCGATCTAGGGCGATGTTTGATGCGACAATTAGACCTGAGGCTAGACTTTGTAGCACAGTTTCTGACAGGATTCTCGGTCACATTTAGACAAACAAGAGGCGATCTAGGGCGATGTTTGATGCGACAATTAGACCTGAGGCTAGACTTTGTAGCACAGTTTCTGACAGGATTCTCGGTCACATTTAGACAAACAAGAGGCGATCTAGGGCGATGTTTGATGCGACAATTAGACCTGAGGCTAGACTTTGTAGTTCAGTTTCTGACAGGATTCTCGGTCACATTTAGACAAACAAGAGGCGATCTAGGGCGATGTTTGATGCGACAATTAGACCTGAGGCTAGACTTTGTAGCACAGTTTCTGACAGGATTCTCGGTCACATTTAGACAAACAAGAGGCGATCTAGGGCGATGTCTGATGCGACAATTAGACCTGAGGCTAGACTTTGTAGCACAGTTTCTGACAGGATTCTCGGTCACATTTAGACAAACAAGAGGCGATCTAGGGCGGTGTTTGATGCGACAATTAGAACTGAGGCTAGACTTTGTAGTTCAGTTTCTGACAGGATTCTCGGTCACATTTAGACAAACAAGAGGCGATCTAGGGCGATGTTTGATGCGACAATTAGACCTCAGGCTAGACTTTGTAGTTCCGTTTCTGACAGAATTCTCGGCCACATTTAGACAAACAAGAGGCGATCTAGGGCGATGTTTGATGCGACAATTAGACCTGAGGCTAGACTTTGTAGTTCAGTTTCTGACAGAATTCTCGGTCACATTTAGACAAACAAGAGGCGATCTAGGGCGATGTTTGATGCGACAATTAGACCTGAGGCTAGACTTTGTAGTTCAGTTTCTGACAGAATTCTCGGTCACATTTAGACAAACAAGAGACGATCTAGGGCGATGTTTGATGCGACAATTAGACCTCAGGCTAGACTTTGTAGTTCAGTTTCTGACAGGATTCTCGGTCACATTTAGACAAACAAAAGGCGATCTAGGGCGAGGTTTGATGCGACAATTAGACCTGAGGCTAGACTTTGTAGCACAGTTTCTGACAGGATTCTCGGTCACATTTAGACAAACAAGAGGCGATCTAGGGCGATGTTTGATGCGACAATTAGACCTGAGGCTAGACTTTGTAGTTCAGTTTCTGACAGGATTCTCGGTCACATTTAGACAAACAAGAGGCGATCTAGGGCGATATTTGATGCGACAATTAGACCTGAGGCTAGACTTTGTAGTTCAGTTTCTGACAGGATTCTCGGTCACATTTAGACAAACAAGAGGCGATCTAGGGCGATGTTTGATGCGACAATTAGACCTGAGGCTAGACTTTGTAGTTCAGTTTCTGACAGGATTCTCGGTCACATTTAGACAAACAAGAGGCGATCTAGGGCGATGTTTGATGCGACAATTAGACCTGAGGCTAGACTTTGTAGTTCAGTTTCTGACAGAATTCTCGGTCACATTTAGACAAACAAGAGGCGATCTAGGGCGATGTTTGATGCGACAATTAGACCTGAGGCTAGACTTTGTAGTTCAGTTTCTGACAGGATTCTCGGTCACATTTAGACAAACAAGAGGCGATCTAGGGCGATGTTTGATGCGACAATTAGAATTGAGGCTAGACTTTGTAGTTCAGTTTCTGACAGGATTCTCGGCCACATTTAGACAACCAAGAGGCGATCTAGGGCGATGTTTGATGCGACAATTAGACCTGAGGCTAGACTTTGTAGTTCAGTTTCTGACAGAATTCTCGGTCACATTTAGACAAACAAGAGGCGATCTAGGGCGATGTTTGATGCGACAATTAGACCTGAGGCTAGACTTTGTAGCACAGTTTCTGACAGGATTCTCGGTCACATTTATACAAACAAGAGGCGATCTAGGGCGATGTTTGATGCGACAATTAGACCTGAGGCTAGACTTTGTAGTTCAGTTTCTGACAGGATTCTCGGTCACATTTAGACAAACAAGAGGCGATCTGGGGCGATGATTGATGCGACAATTAGACCTGAGGCTAGACTTTGTAGCACAGTTTCTGACAGGATTCTCGGTCACATTTAGACAAACAAGATCTAGGGCGATGTTTGATGCGACAATTAGACCTGAGGCTAGACTTTGTAGCACAGTTTCTGACAGGATTCTCGGTCACATTTAGACAAACAAGATCTGGGGCGATGATTGATGCGACAATTAGACCTGAGGCTAGACTTTGTAGCACAGTTTCTGACAGGATTCTCGGTCACATTTAGACAAACAAGATCTGGGGCGATGATTGATGCGACAATTAGACCTGAGGCTAGACGCAGCCTCACTCATGTGTAGACGTCTACAGATAGTGGATATGGCCGGTTGGCCCTCCACGGTTGTGATGGTCTCTCTCCCTTTGAGAATTCTGCCTCTTGGAGCATGCTTTAATCTACTCCCTGACTGCTCAATCCATCACAACTTCATCATGGCAACATTTCAATATGGCAGCAAACAAATTGAAATTCTTTTTTTCAATTTATCGTAGTTTTTCTAAATTTGATATTTTTAGTTTCCTTATATTTATAAGAAGTCATTCTTCTCCCACACTACACCATTATACATTATATAGGGATTTTTTTGGAGTTGAGCGCTTTTACAGTGAGTGCAATTACCCGATGGAGACTCTGGAATCTTGAAAATCCAAAGTCGCTTCAACATATAAAGCTATTATTTTGAAAATAGATCAATGCATATTTAAATATTTGGATAATATAAAGGCATTCATTGGCAAATAAATCTCTTTATCCAAACCACAATATAAACTACTGGACAAATGTGGCAGAGCCCCGTTTGGTTACTTGCACTCGGTAGTGGGGTTAGACCTTTGCAAGTATCGGGGGTCATTGAAGCATTTTTTTTAATTGAGAAAAAAGTGCCCAAAGCAGATTCGATCCCGAGTCGTAGCGGTCGAAAAACAACGGTTTAGACCACCGACTCCTCTACTCACTGTAGATTTGCGGGGTTGGAAGATAGACCTTTCTTATTAAATACACTCATGCAGACAAAACTTAAGGAGGTTTCATATTTTAATGTTGTCGATCGTCTATTTTTTTTTAAGGAGACAGAGATTGTTCACACTTGGTTATCTCGTTCGTCTTCAATAAAAGTAATATCTTTCAGAGTTATTGTCCCGATATACATGCTAATAGGTACAACCTCCTTAAGTATTGTCCAAGAGTGTAGTTATCTCGTGTGTCTTCAATAAAGGTCACTGTAATATCTTTCAGAGTTATTGTCTGAATCCCGATATTCCATCTAAAAGGTACAACTTCCTTAAGTTTTGTCCATGAGTGTATATTAGTTATCTCGTGTGTCTTCAATAAAGATCACTGTAATATCTTTCAGAGTTATTGTCCCGATATACATGCTATAAGGTACAAGTTCCTTAAGTATTGTCCATGAGTGTAGTTATCTCGTATGTCTTCAATAAAGGTCACTGTAATATCTTTCAAAGTTATTGTCCCGATATACATGCTATAAGGTACAAGTTCCTTAAGTATTGTCCATGAGTGTAGTTATCTCGTATGTCTTCAATAAAGTTCACTGTAATATCTTTCAGAGTTATTGTCCCGATATACACGATAAAAGGTACAAGTTCCTTAATTCCATGAGTGCGGTAGATATACATGCTATAAGGTACAACTTCCTTAAGTCCACGAGTGGGGTAGATATACATGCTATAAGGTACAAGTTCCTTAAGTCTATGAGTAGATATACAAGCAGCCAGTGTAGTATTACAACAGCGCTAGGTACTGAGCCATGTGATGCGAGCTATCCACCAATCCAAGTGAGATCATCAAAAGTCCAACTGGAACAATGATAATTCCGAATCAACAGAGAAATCGTGGGTTATCAGGTTACCCGAGATAGCTTGTTTACCCACGCTCCCAATATTACAGTATCTAGTTGGTAGATATCTCTCTGATATTTACATTATGTTCCTCAGTGATGGCTATCACAGGAACTGGTTCAACATTTCTACAACTTTCACTCAACAAATCTATCCTAACCACCTTAATCTTTACCAATTGTCAGTGAATAATTTATTGAATAATAAAAATTATCACTGATTAAAGAAATTAAACTGCATGTGAATTGAACTGGCCACACTGCTGTTTCATTTATCCTATAAATATTTTATTCAATCCAATATATGCCTTTTTACTATCTAATATACGTATATATATTTTAAAAATATTTTTTCACATATAGATATATATAAAGAAAAACTGTAGTATTGATATTAATTTATTGTGTTTAATTAAAGAATATATACGGTTAGTTATACCCCAGTTATTTTTTGGACGATTGTATGACGTGTCAAAGCCGAAGCTTGGTTCCGTTGTTATAAAGCTTGGCGTTAAACATTTCAAATATTTATTGATACATTCGGAATATATTCATCTCAAAAATAATAATATATATTTCCTTATACTCATTTTTTAATTTCTCTTTTACTATACATATATTGTAACAATAATAGCCGACAGGATTTCACCTGTTTATTCGTTCAAAATGCCACAAAAGCGAAAATATCTATTTTTAAATATCAAAATACTCAACTAACCATATTGCCACGTGGAAAATTAGGGAAGACCAACTTCGGGATGAGACAACAATTTATTTCAGGCAAGAACAAACTATGAATGATAAACAAAATATAGGCAAAAGAGGGAAGTGTACAGAGTATAGCAAAATATAAACATAAAAATTAATACTCTACTAATAAATAACAAATACTTTGTTACATAGCTCCTTCCCTATGGGAGCTGTGACCCACAGCTATTGTAGATACTGACATGGATCTGACGTGCTTCTGCCAAGGATTCCATCGAAGTCTTGGAACTTTGTCCCTATTACCTTTGCGTCCTTTTTCTTGCGGCGTGAAGAGCGGCTTTGCGTCGTATCGTCTATAGGGACATCATCATCTTGGATGGAAGTCTTGGCTTTTACACGGCGGTGGAATCCTGGAGCCAGTCTCTGAAAATGTATTTCACAGCACCCATGGCCTCTAGGTCTTTTCGGCGATCTTCAGTTTGTCTTCCCTAATTTACCCAGCATCTCCACCAAAATGCCATGTGGAAAATTAGGGAAGACCAACTTCGAGATGAGGCAACAATTTATTTCAGTCAAGAACAAACTATGAATGATAAACAAAAGATAAGCAAAAGAGGGAAGTTAGACGAAAAACATGGTGAAGAAGTTTGCTGTCTATTCCTGCCACTTACGTTGGTGAGACGGGTAGATCTGTGGCCATCAGGATGACTGAACATTCCCGTAATATTTCCAGGCAAGACACCAAATCCCTCATTTTTCAACATATGCAGAGCATAGGCAATACTTTCAACATCAAAACCCCACCATACATTACAGGCACATACATATCTTACAACAAAGACTTATCCTTGAATCCATAGTATCCCACAAACTGAACAGCATCAATAGAAAAATAGAGCTTCCAGAAGCTTATCATCCTCTTCTGTCCTTTATTTAATTAAGATTAATATATTTAATTAAGATTAACATATATAAATAGTTTATAATAAATACAAATTTAACATATTTAATTATAAGATTTACATATATAAATAGTTTAAAAACTTTCCTTTTTGTATATATATATTCCTTCCTACCATTTGTACCATAGTTCTTATAAGTCGCGCTCGCCTGTTGAAGGGGTTTACCCGAAAGCTTGCACCTATTCATCAATAAAAGAAACTCGTCTTCCTTCACCATGTTTTTCGTCTAATTTCAATCCAGGAAGAATTCTTTATCTATATTTGTAAAAAGAGGGAAGTGTACAGATTATAGCAAAAAAAAAAACAATACTCTTCTAATGAAATAATAAATACTTTGTTACAATATTTATCTCCAACCATAGCAATTTCCAAACAACAATGTAACTATCAATAGTCATCTTAATCAAACATAGCCTACCTCAACCAAACATAGCCAAACAACCATTTCCATCTACAATTAACCATATCCATCTACAATCAACAATAGCCATCTACAACCATCAACCGCTTCAACGCAACAAGCAGCCCTTCTCCCATTCAAACCCAGCATCATCCTTGGTACTTTTTATTTTTTTTCTACCATTGTATATAATTTACATAGACCAATTTTGAACTTGTTAATCCTCATTCATGTTTTTCAATAGTTTCAATCGCCTATTTGTTTCTAGTTAATCTCTTTTTCAAATCATTTTTAAATATCAGCACCAATTATTATGTCTACAAAATAAACCTAGTGTCATTCCATCTATCTCTCTATTATCATTTTATTATTCAACTATTATTATATAAAAATACCTTTATATATTATTTCACATACATTTAAATGTTAAAATATTTTAGAAATAATTCATTTTAAATTATTATTTGTGCAAAAATAAACATTTTCTACTGCCTTTTAATATTTTGAAATATAACTAGTATAATGACATAATTACTCATATTTTAAATACCTTTTTTTTTGTTGCTTCATCTAAAATTTTATTTAAATCTATCATTATTATTCTTACAATATATAGACATTTATATAATAATTTCCTAAATATATACATTTTTATGAACAAACTTTCGTCTGTTTATTTTAATAATATTTTGACATTGATTTTTATTGTTTAATTAGTAATTATTTTTATAGACATTTTGATTTTGTTTAATTAATTATTTTGTAATATTACAAATTTTATTTTAAAATCTTAACTTTTGTTTTTGTTCACCTTGATTTTTTGTCTAAATGTGATCATTCTTTATACTTACCATTACTTTTTTTATCTTCACATGTTCATTCCTTGTTTTCACATTTGCCTTTTGTACATAATTAACCTTTGATTAAAGTTTATTGCTTTTTTCATAGATGCCTTTTTCTTATAATCATTAAATGTTTTTCGTATTTTCCAGCTATCTTTTGCCAATTTAATATATATTTTTAAATATTGTTTTCGATGTTGTTCTTCTTTATATTTTCATTTATATACTTTGTAATAATAATTTTATTTTCCTTCCTCATTTTTTATTTTTATGTGTAATTTTCTTATGCATTTTCCAATCTATTGGTTACAACGAAGCCAATATGAAAATGGAATACCACATTTTTATTTTTCACTTTCTAGCAATTAATATTTTTATTTATATCATCACCCGTAACTATATTTTTCTCACTTTTCTCTGAACCTACTAATTCTTTTTTTTTCACAGGAGGGAATATTATATAATCTAAAAATAAAAATATTTAATAATTTAAAAAATATATATTTTATTTTAATTCATTGATAATTCTACATTTTTTGACCATAGTTTTAAAATATGCCATTTTTTAATATTTGTTGTAAATATGTAGTTAGCATTAATCTATTTTTAAAAACTTACTAATATAGAATTCATTATATAAATTCTATATAACTGTGAAAATGTTTCATTAAAATTTTCTTCAAATAATTTAAAATAAAACTACTTGATAGTAAATAATTATTCTTCTGCTTTTCTTTCAAGATGACACGACTGCAAACAATACCATTACGTACTCATGTACTCAAAAGAACCAGCAAGTAATCTCTCATCTCAACAAAATACTTTAATACAATATAAGCCGTCACAAATTTATCATTGTTGTGTTTTAACTTTAAAAGTACACAAAAAATATAATAACTTGAATTTGTTTATTCAAGTATCAAAAAACAAAGCTTTACATATAGAACAAATAATAATTAAGAAGAAGAAAGAAACATTTTAGGAAAAGGCAAAAACAAAACAAAGTACTGGTCAAAAAGAAAACATTTAAAATCACAGATTAATATCTTCAACACTTCCCCTTAATCAGATTTCAAATGTCCCTCATACCCAGTAGATATCTCAGCATTTGGAAACGCGGCTTAGGGAGCCCTTTGGTCATAATGTCAGCAACTTGATCTTTTCCAGAAATATGTTCTACATTGAAAATACCTTCTTGATACTTTTCTCTCACAAAATAGTGCCTTACTTCTATATGTTTGGTTCTCTTATGAAATTCTGGATTTTTGATCAATTTAATTGTACTTGCATTATCAACTTTTATAATTGGTTGTTCTTTTAGTGGAGAAATTTCACTGAAAAGTCTATTTAACCAAATGACTTCCTTTGCTGTATTGCTTGCTGCCACGAGTTCGGCCTCAGTTGTTGACAAAGATACTGATCTTTGTTTTTGGCTAAGAGCCAAGAAATAGCACCACCAGCCAGTTTACACACAACTCCACTGGTAGATCTTCTAGTTTCTGGGTCTCCAGCAAAATCTGCATCACTGAAAGATTCCAAAACTCCTACTTTATGACCCTTTTGGTACATAATTCCATATTCAGTTGTTCCTACAAGATATTTGGAGATTCGTTTAACTGCTTCCCAGTCATATTTTGTTGGTGCTGCAAGTTTTTGAGAAACTTTATTCAGTGCAAAAGTGATATCGGGTCTTGTTAAGCAGCTCAGATGCATCAGACTACCAATCGCTTCACGAAAGGGAACATTTTCTAGAATCTCTGCTTCCCCAGGAACAGTAGAATTATCAGTTGGTGTTCCCACTTTATTCGCTTGAGACATATTGAATTTCTCAAGAATTCTTTTTATATATGCCTTTTGATTTATAAAGATTGACCCATCCGGTTGCCGCTCTATCTCAATACCCAAAAAGTAATTTAATGGTTCACTTGTGATCTTAAATGAAAACATTAGTTCATCAAGAAATTCTTTGATTTCCTGTTCATTTGTACCAGCAATGATTCCATCATCAACATATATGGCAATAATGAGTAGATGATCATTTGTTTTTCTGAAGAATAAACAGGGGTCAGCTGTACTTTCCTTCAGACATCTTTCTTTCATGAAGTTGACTATTTTCTGATTCCAGCATCTTGGTGACTGTTTAAGTCCATAGAGACTTTTCTTCAATTTCCATACAAGATCTGTTCCATTGTTGAATCCTTCAGGTTGTTTGATATAAATTTGATCTTGTAAGTCTCCATAGAGAAAGGCTGTCTTTATGTCAAACTGTACCAATTTTAAGTCTTCATTAGCAGCAATTGCTAAAAGAGTTCTTATGGTGTCATGTCTTGCCACAGGACTAAATGTTTCTTCATAATCTATACCCTTCTTTTGTGCAAACCCTTTTGCCACCAGTCTTGCCTTATATCTTGTAATCTCTCCTTTAGAATTCAATTTGGTCTTTAATACCCATTTACAATCAATTGGTTTTTGGCCAGGTGGTAATGTTGTGCATTCGTATACATCATTTTCCGTTAAAGAATTCATTTCTTCATTCATTGCTTCTTTCCAAAATTGTGCATTTGGAGAATCCATTGCTTCTTTGTATGTCTTGGGTTCAAGACCTTCTGCAATATTTATTTCAGCATCAATATACCTTTGAGGTTTTGATATATTTGATCGATCTCTTAGATTGTATACGTCTGATGTTTGAACATTGCTTTCAATTTTCTTAATATCTTGAGTATCATTTTGTTCATCAATCTGATTACTTGAAAGTTCCTTATTTCTCTTTTCAATATCAAGGCTAAATGTTGGTATAGTTTCCTTGAATATTACATCCCTACTTGTGACAACTTTGTTTGAGTTCGGCATCCAGATTCGATACCCATCCTTGTTACTGCAATAACCAACTAAAATACCTTTTTCGCTTTTGGCATCTAACTTTCTTCTCTTTTCATCAGGCACATGAACAAAACATTCAGTTCCAAATATTCGAAGATGATCAACTGCTGGTTTTTTATCAAACCATAGTTCATAAGGTGTCTTTCCCTCAATTTGTGTTGGTCCTGTTCTATTCAAAACATATGTAGCAGTATTAACTGCCTCTGCCCAAAGCTTTAGGCTCATATTTTTGGCATATATCATTGAACGAGCTGCTTCTATTAAAGTCCTGTTTTCCCTTTCCGCTGAACCATTCTGTTGTGGAGTATATGGCATTGTGATCCTATGATTAATACCATACTTGTTTGTAATTTTTGAGGTTTCTTTATTTACAAACTCCTTTCCTCCATCTGTGAGAATTTCTTTCACTATATGTCCAGTAGTCTTTGTTTCCAAGAGAAATTGTTCTAGCTTTTCAATGACTTGTGACTTTTCTTTTAGGAAATACACTGATCGGTATTTTGTAAAATCATCTTTGAAACACACAAAGTATCTCATCCCTCCTTTCAAAACCTCCTGCATAGGGCCACATACATCTACATGAATTAAGTTTCCAGGTTGAGTAGAAGCATATTGTTCTCTTGATCCAAAACTCAGTCAATGTTGTTTGCCATAAATGCATGCCTCGCAAGGTTCATTGTCCATGACTGCATCTATTCCTTGTTCTTTAAGCCATTTTTGAACATGCCTTTTATTTTGATGTCCAAATCTTTCATGCCATAGTTGTAGCATATTGACATTTTGGGTTTTGGCTAAATTGACTTCTGCAGCATTTTCAGGTTTGATACTTGTCATTAACATACCATACAAGCCTCCTGGTAGTCTTTTCCCTTCTACAATAACTTCTCCAGTTGTTGTCTTAAAAAGTTTACAACCTTTTTTATCCATTTTCATTTCAAACCCTTTATCCAATGTGGACTGTAATGACATCACATTACGACTGAAATTGGGAACATACCATACATCAGTTAGGTAGTGAGTTTGCCATTCACCTTTTACACAAGTTTCAATTGTTATAGTTCCACTTCCATAAGCTATCAATTTTTCATTACTTCCAACTTTAACAGTCTGTTGGGTTGGAAAATCCTTATAAGAAGTATAAAAACTTGCATTTCTTGTAATGTGGTTAGTAGCTCCTGAGTCACCAATCCAAATGTCTTCATCTTGTTCATTGAATCTTTCACTGATTAAACTTTCACTTAATTTTGAATTAAGTTTTAATTTAGTTTCATCCTTTTCTTTTTCCTTTAGTTTCTTCTGTTTTGCATACCTACAATCTTTGGCCAAGTGTCCTTTTCTATGACAAAAGTAACATTCTCTTGTTTCTCTTGTTTTCTGAAAATTTTCATTACTTTTGGTAGCTTTTCCTTTCATATTTTGCTTATTTTCATATGCATTTGCCATTAGTGCTGTCGAACTTGATGCGCTGCATTCATCTCGCTGTTGAATTCTTATTTCGAGTAACCGAAGCCTTTGTGTGAGATTGTCTACAGAACGTTCTTCTTTAGACACTGATTCCCAAACACTTTTAAAATCAAAATATTCATCAGGCAAGGTGTTTATGATTCTGCACATCAGCATGGATTCAGGCAATTTCAAATTTTCTTGTTTAGTAAGTTCATTTTGCATATCATTCCATAAACTTTCTAATTTTGAAATGTGCTTTGAAATATCATCTGTAGGATCCTTCTTAAAATTAAAGAATTGATTATAGAGCATGTCTAATCTTTGACCAGAGCTTTGCTCATAGACACTTAACAATTTGTCCCACATATCTTTAGCACTTGAGCAGGGAATGATTAGTTGACTTACATCAGGCATCACACTTGTTGTAAATAACAATTGGGATATTGCATCTTCACTTTCCCATTTTACATATGCCTCTTTTTCTTCATTTGTTTCTTGTTTTATTGGCTTTCTATATGTTCCATCAACAACGCCTATTACTTTGTTTATTGTTAAAAGCAATTTTATATTTTTCTTATATTCTGGCCAGTTTATTAATCCTTCCAATTTGGGAATATTCATACCCATTTTAATATTATCCATTCCAGCCATTACTAATATAAATTTTAACGTAATAAACAAAATAGAATTCTTTTTAGGCTTACCGTTGCTTCGTTTTATTTATATTTCGAAGTGAATGCGTGGTTGGGTCCATAACCTGTTGTGTTTTAACTTTAAAAGCACACAAAAAATATAATAACTTGAAATTGTTTATTCAAGTATCAAAAACAAAGCTTTACATATAGAACAAATAATAATTAAGAAGAAGAAAGAAACATTTTAGGAAAAGGCAAAAACAAAACAAAGTACTGGTCAAAAAGAAAACATTTAAAATCACAGATTAATATCTTCAACAATCATTATAACATATTGTTGTGTATTAATTATCATTGATTTTTTATATTCTGTTTTTATCATCATCTTCCACGTTGTAATCAAACCATGTTTCGAGAATAAATTGTTTTTGTATTTGTGTGTAAACAAATGTCAGTAATTTAAATATTAAAGACATAACAAATTTTGGCGACGAGGATGTCGATTCTTAATTGAATATGTAAGTAATTTTAAATATAAAATATTTAAAGTTTTTAAGTAAAAATATTTTTAAAAAATGGCGAGTTTTGGCAAGCGTGAGAATTTCGATTTATCTAAGCCTGAAGGGTGGATTGCATATCTCGAAAGAATTAATTTTTATTTCGTGGCAAATGGCATTGAAAAAATTGAACAAAAGAAGGCAATATTATTGACTTTAATAGGTCCTGAAACTTTTTCTTTGGCAAGATCATTGGCCGCACCTAAGCCTTTAAATGATATTGATTATAGCGAATTGATCAAGCTATTGACTGGCCATTTCTGCCCTAAACCAAACGTAATTGTACAAAGATACCATTTCAATAAAAGAAATCAAGGCACAGAATCTGTATCCGCCTATGTGGCTGAACTAAGAAAATTAAGCGAAAACTGTGAATTTATTGATTTAGATGATCGCTTAAGAGATAGACTGGTATGTGGCCTGAGAAATGAATTTCTGATTAAAAGACTATTGTCTGAAAAAGATTTAACCTTTGAAAAGGCTGTGAATTTGGCACTGTGTGATGAATCGGCTAGTGCAGATGCAAGTATTCTACAGGAAAAAATGCCAGAATTAAATGTAATTAGTAAATTAAATAAATTTGAATCGCCTAAGTTTAAGCCAAATAAAGTCAATTCTAATAGTTAAAAAAAAAGTGTAAACAAACTGGTTTGCATTCGTTGCAAGGGCAACCACTTGCCAAAAGTATGCAAATTCCAAAATGCTAAATGTTTCAAGTGTGGCAAAATAGGTCATTTACAAAAGGCTTGTTTAACAAAAGCAAATAACCTTACATATTTACATAATAAAAATAATAGTTTTAGTGATCCATCTTTGAATAACCTCAAAACAGATGATGAAATTTGTCCATTCTACATTACAGCAAATTTAGATGGAAATGAAATAGCAATGCTAATAGATTCAGGTAGTATGTATTCAATACTGAATAAAGAAACCTATTTAAAGTACTGGAAAATGACGCAACTTAGTAAATCTGATGTTTCTTTAAGAACATGGGCATCAGATAAAGTAAAAATTCTAGGAAAACTCAATGTGATGGCTAAAGTCGCAAATTGCACAAAAAGCATGACAATTTTGGTGGCTGATGGACTGGGTCCTAATATTCTAGGAAGACAATGGTTCGGAGCGTTCCATTTAAAAATAAATTTCTTGAATATAAATGGAAGTAATCCGATATCTCCTGAATTCGAGGAATTGTTCAAGGAAGAAATAGATGCTTACAATGGCCCTTTAATTCACATTGATCTTCCTGAAAATGCTGTGCCAAAATTTGTAAAGGCCAGGGCAGTGCCTTTTGCTCTAAGAGAGTTAGTGGATAAAAAGCTGAAATCCCTGGAAGAGCAAGGAATTATTGAACCAATAAAATTTTCTAAATGGGCATCACCAATTGTTACGGTTCTAAAAAATGATGGAACAATAAGGATTTGTCATGATTACAAGACAACAGTTAACTTATATACCAACCCAGATAAATATCCACTGCCCACAATTCCACAACTTTTGGACAGGCTAAGAGGTGGTAAGGTATTTACTAAATTAGATATGGCCCAAGCCTATCAACAATTAAAGGTGGATGATGAATCTTCTGAAATTCTTACTATTAATACGCCCAGAGGATTGTATAGAGTTAAACGTCTTCCCTTTGGATTGAATTCCGCAGTCGGAACCTTCCAAAGATTTATGGACACTCTTCTAATGGGGATTGATGGAGTAGCAGTTTATTTGGACGATGTCCTTATATCAGGAATAAATTGTGGTGACCTTAAGAAAAAAACAGAAAAAGTTCTTTTGCGTTTCAAGGAAGCAGGACTCCGACTTAAAAGAAATAAATGTAAATTTTATGTTCCAGAAATTGAATTTTTAGGAATGAAAATTGACAATAAAGGAATTCATCCATCCGAAGAAAAGTTGAGAGCAATTAAAGATGCCAGACCACCATCTAATAAAAAAGAATTGATGTCTTTTTTAGGACTTTTAAATTATTATGAGAGGTTTTTAAGAAATAAAGCCACAGTAGTTGAACCTCTTCATAGACTTTTAGACAGTAATAATCCTTGGAAATGGAACAGAGAGCATCAAAGAGCCTTTAAAGAAGCTAAAAGCTTAATCAGTTCTGAGTCTGTTCTAGCTCATTTTGATGATAATCTGCCTATTCTGGTCAGCTGTGATGCTTCTGAGTATGGCATTGGAGCCATATTGTCCCAAGTAGATCATGGAGTTGAAAGACCAGTTGTATTCGCCTCCCGGACCTTGAATAAAACTGAAAGAAGATATGCTGTGATTGATAGAGAAGCATTGGCAGTAATATTTGCTGTATCTAAATTTTATCAGTATCTTCTGGGGAGGAAATTCAAAATTTTGACAGACCATAAACCTCTAATTGGCCTTTTCAACCCTAGTAAACCGATACCTCAAGTTTTATCACCTCGCATGTTAAGATGGTGCCTAACTCTGTCTGCATATTCATACTCTATAGAATATAAACCAGGAAGAACAAATGGGAATGTAGATGCACTCAGTAGACTTCCATTGAATGAATCACCAAGTGAAGTTCCAAACCCACCTGAAGTATTTTTCATTGAGTCAGAAAATGCTGCTGTTAGTTCTTCTGAAGTTGCAAAGTTAACTAATACGGATCCTATTCTGTCTAGGATAAAATTTTGGGCAATGAATGGGTGGCCTGAGCAGAGGTATGAGGAGAAATTTAAAGATTTTTCCAACAGGTCTAGTGAGATTTCAGTTCACAAAGATTGCTTGCTGTGGGGGAGCAGAGTGATAATTCCTGAAAAGTTGAGAAGAGACATCTTAAATCTCTTGCATGACACCCATGTTGGTATAGTGGGAACTAAGGCATTAGCTCGAGGATTATGCTGGTGGCCTAATATGGACAAGGACATTGAGAGATTGGTATCTAATATATATTGTAGAATCTGTTTGTCTTGTAGTCATGATCCACCAAAGACTAGTGTATACCCCTGGATTTGGCCTTCCAGACCTTGGTCAAGATTACACATCGACCATGCTGGTCCCTTTCAAGGAAAATTATTTTTAGTAGCAGTAGATGCTTTTTCAAAATGGACAGAAGCAAAAATCGTGCCATCAACCTCTGCTGAAATTACCATTAAAGTTTTAAGAGAAATGTTTGCTACTCATGGTTTGCCAGATGTAATTGTTTCGGATAACGGAACTTCTTTTACTTCCGATCAATTTCAGACATTCTTAAAAAGAAACAGTATAAGACACATTCTCTGTGCTCCATATCACGCTGCCTCTAATGGCCAGGTAGAGAGAGCCATACAAACTTTGAAAAATCTTCTTAGAAAAAATGACAATGGTGATTGGTCAACCAGGTTGGCTAGATCTCTATTGACAATGAGAATAACTATCAATAACACAACCCAAAAATCTCCAGCTCAGCTTCTAATGAATAGGAATTTAAAATGTCTTCTGAATAAATGTCATCCAGAGATTGTCTCTGAGGAGAGGAATAAACAAGAAGAAAAATTCATGAGAACATGGAGACCCCATAGAGCGGTGGAAGGAATTGTGGCTAGGAATTACCATGGTCCTAAATGGCTACCTGGAGTGGTCTGTGAAAAAACAGGCCCTGTCTCAGTTAAAGTGGAAACTGATGATGGAAGAGTTATCAATAGACACTTGGATCAGGTAAGGAGCTGTGGAGAAAATGAATCCTTGCCTTCTACATCGTCGACTCCACAAGTGCCACCTGAGAGCGAAGAAACCCAAGATGCTCCAGCAATAGAGTCTCCTGCAGTGACTCCGCAGCCTGTCTTGAGAAGGTCCTCAAGAATAAGGAAGCCTACTAAGAATTTTGACATCTGATTGGTGTTTGACTTAATGGGGAGGAGTTGTTGTGTATTAATTATCATTGATTTTTTATATTCTGTTTTTATCATCATCTTCCACGTTGTAATCAAACCATGTTTCGAGAATAAATTGTTTTTGTATTTGTGTGTAAACAAATGTCAGTAATTTAAATATTAAAGACATAACACATATATATATATATATTTAATTAAAAAGGCATATATTTAATCAAAATATAATTTATTTTACCAATATTATATCAATTATATTTTGATCCAATATATTCCTTTTTAATTAAAGATCTATTTATGAATTTCTCTATTAAAAATAATATAAAAATATATATATATAAAGCACATGTGCTCCTGGTCAGGATATGCCTTCATTATTTTTAATATATATATAGTATATTTTAAACTGTATAATAATGGCACTTTTAGTATATTTCACATATCTTCCAATTAGCTAGAGCCGATACTTTGTAAGATCATACCCTCCTATTAAAATGTTCACTCCTCCTATTTGCTACCACCCCATATTTCGTATATATGCAATACTTTATTAATACAACCTGTACATCCTTATTTGTATTTAACCTCAAAATGATGACGTCAAAATAAAAAGCCAAAGATGGGGGCAGAGAGAGAGGATAATGCCAACGCCCAGATGGGGGCCCCCCTCCAGGGCTTTTTATAGACGACCCTTGAAAACAGGACAGGTTTTAGCAGGGAGTCAACGGCAGTATGTTCTACAGTGTGTTCATCGGCAGACCGCTTCGGTCTCTCTCTCCATGTCTCGGTGATAGGCATCCAAGTTTGTGTCATGGCCTCTACCTCTGTCCCGTGGGCTATCCCCGATCACTCTCGGTGCTAACATCTAGCCCTGCCTCTGCTTATTGTTTGTCCGCGTGTGGGAAGAACATCAACACTCGCCTCACATACACGACTGCCAGTTTATCCATAAGTCGATAGGATCATTTGCAACAATATTACATATATATATGAAAAAACAATAGAAAAAATAAAATAAAAAGGTCAGGTGTTGATATTAATATATATAGATGAAAAAACGAAAGAAAAAAAAAAAGATAAAAAGATCAGGTGTTGAAATCAATATTAAAAATGGCATATCCTGACCAGGAGCACATGTGCTTTACAGAAGGCAGAGCGCCATCTGGTGGAACAGAAATCAACTAAACATTGATTTAGCCTGTTCCCTGATATTCGGCAAACCCAATTTCTTGATAAATCAAGAAAAGCCATCCACGAATGTGCTCCTGGTCAGGATATGCCATTTTTAATATATATGCCTCTTTTATATGTGCCTCTTTTGCTACGTAACTACCATTCAATCGCAACTATATTTAAAGCCGTATCCTGGCATAAGGTAAAGTTCTCTATATGTAAACGCCCCCCTTCGGTATATGGAGAGTTACTGTAAGTTGGCAGCTTGGGATCAATTACCTTCAATATTTGTTGTTTCACATTTTGGCTGTCAGCCTTTTCAGGGCAGAAAACACATGTTCTCTATATTATCTATCACTTTTAAAACGATTCACTGAACACACTTTGCAACAAATATTAAAAAAAACACTAGGACACTATTATAAGGAACTCTAGCTTTGGATAATGAGTTTCTTTATTTTGAGGTGTTGCAAGCTTTCGAGCAAGTTTTGCTCTTCAACATGAAAATCCAAAAACAAAAGAAAAGATGTTTTTGGTGTGTGTGCACGCACGGCGTGAATAAGACTATATACAACTATAATCTTATATATATAACTATATATAAGACTATATATGTATATAATCTTCTTGTCGCTACTGGAGTGTTTATTTACATATCCATTTCATTATTACATATATAGTATCATATTTAGCTAAATAAAACACTATATATGCAATAATGTAGATGAATATGTAAATAAACACTCCAGTGGGGACAAGAAGACTACATTCCAAGAAACAGACGTGCTGGCATGGCTCCAGCAATGCCCAGTACATCTACTTTCAACTTTTCCTCTTCATTGTCTTCCAACAGCCCTGGCTCAGGAGTACTCCCCTTCCGAGTCCTGTTCCCTGTTTTCCTGTAGTGAAGTTCTATGGCGCCAGGTTGCCACTCTGGGGACGTCAGCCTTTCTTTAACTTATTAGTTCCAAGAAAGCTACAATAATACTTATAAATGACTGCGGCGTATAATTATAAAGCTATACAATCAGATTAACCGCATAAGTTTCTTTTTTATTTATGAAAAATCATTTTTAATTTCAAAGATAAATATTTAATATTTCTAACTTTTGGATGACGTATGGAAAGGTTGAATATATGAAGAGTGATGGTCTATATATGAATGGATGACGTATGGAAGGGTGAAAAATATGAAGAGTAATGGCGAACGGAAAAATAAAAGTGTCCAGGAGCGGGAATCGAACCCACAACCTTCTGCTTACCGGGCAGGTGCCATGTCCACTAGGCTATCCTGGACGTATTTCTCCGTTCGTAACTAATATTAAAACTGACTAGTCAGTTTAAATATTAGTTACGAACGGAGAAATACGTCCAGGATAGCCTAGTGGACATGGCACCTGCCCGGTAAGCAGAAGGTTGTGGGTTCGATTCCCGCTCCTGGACACTTTCATTTTTCCGTTCGCCATTACTCTTCATATTTTTCACCCTTCCATACGTCATCCATTCATATATAGACCATCACTCTTCATATATTCAACCTTTCCATACGTCATCCAAAAGTTAGAAATATTAAATATTTCTCTTTGAAATTAAAAATGATTTTTCATAAATAAAAAAGAAACTTATGCGGTTAAACTGATTGTATAGCTTTATAAAGCTACAATAATTGGGGATTTTTATATTATATATATGGTACTTAGATAAATATACAGTCGAACTTGGATCATTCGGAGCCCAAGGAACAAAAAAAAAATCGAATTAAAAAGGTTTTGAATAAAAGGGACCAAGATGAATATTCGAATTGGAGACATTTTCGAATTAAAGACGTTCGCAGCCTTTTAATTAAATAAACCCGTCGTCTTTACCTTTAGTCTCTTATAACAATGGTATCCTGTGATTCTCTTTCTCTTCTAACAATGGTATCCTGCGATTCTCTTTCTTTTATAACAATGGTATCCTGCGATTCTCTTTCTCTTATAACAATGGTATCCTGCGATTCTCTTTCTCTTATAACAATGGTATCCTGCGATTCTCTTTCTCTTATAACAATGATATCCTGCGATTCCTTCTCTTCCAACAATGATATCCTGTCTTCTTTGTAAGAAGGGATGTTTCCATCCAACATGAGTGTGCGCAGGAGGTGGTGCTGCGGAATGGCAGCATAATCATGGATAAATGGCAGAATCTCCCAGTGCCAGTCTACCTCGACCTCTACGTCTTTGAGTACGTCAACGCCGAAGAGGTCATGAAGACTCCGCACATCAAGCCGATCGTCAAGGAGCGGGGTCCGTACGTGTTCAGGTAAGTTGTCCTTCCGGACTTGTGGACCGCTTCTATATGTCGTGGGCAGAGTGGTGCGGGGCCGACACATCCACCAGTCCAACGAATCCTTCATCAGCTACAATGAGACGAGGACTTATATTTTCGAGAAGTCCATGTCAAACGGACTTCTGCTCAACGACACCTTCACTGTGGTCAACCTGCCGTTCTTGGTGAGTCCTCAGCAGCTCCTCGATCGATACCTCCTCAATATTTATAAATTGGAAAATCGCCTGGATTAGTATACACTCATTAACAAAACTTAAGGAAGTCGTACCTTTTAGCATGTATATCGGGATTCAGACAATACACTCATAGACAAAACTTAAGGAAGTTGTACCTTTTAGCATGTATATCGGGATTCAGACAATACACTCATAGACAAAACTTAAGGAAGTTGTACCTTTTAGCATGTATATCGGGATTCAGACAATACACTCATAAACAAAACTTTAGGAAGTTTTACCTTTTAGCATGTATATCGGGATTCAGACAATACACTCATAGACAAAACTTAAGGAAGTTGTACCTTTTAGCATGTATATCGGGATTCAGACAATACACTCATAGACAAAACTTAAGGAAGTTGTACCTTTTAGCATGTATATCGGGATTCAGACAATACACTCATAGACAAAACTTAAGGAAGTTGTACCTTTTAGCATATATATCGGGATTCAGACAATAACTCTGAAAGATATTACAGTGACCTTTATTGAAGACACACGAGATAACCAAGTGTAAACAACTTCTGTCTTCTTAAAAAAAAAAAAAACAGACAACCAGGACATCAAAGAATTTCAACTTCCTTAAGTTCTGTCCATGAATATAATATAAAAAAGGAGGAAACCGTGAGGCGAAGAGTTATGTTTTTTATTTAACAAAGCTTTCGAGCATTTGTGTCCTTCTACAGGAGTAGAATATCCTGTAGAAATTCTCGAAACATCGCTTATACAAAAAAACAACTTACAAGAAACCTTTTCTTCTTTTTCTCGGTTTTCTTCTTTTTCAAACTAATATTTCAATAAATGCGGGGGATATACTGCTTTAATCAAATTTATATGAATGTCTTTTACCGCAAGTTTTTAAAAATATATTTTATATATTAGGAGCTTTCGAATACGTCCCTTTCTCAAATTCTACTTGTATATATATTTAATTTTTAACAACAGGTTGAGAGAGAGAGGCTCCAATAAAATAAATATTTTGAAGAAAACTTGCTCACTTATAGATTTTTTAGGAACAAAATATGTTTGTGAATCATATTTCAAATTATTAACATAATTATTTCTAAAATTAATAAAAAGGGAAGTTTTTATAAAGTTGAATATTAGAAATTTGAACTATTTTTAACTCGCATTTTAAAATGTAAAAATAATCCTACGCGACAAAAATAGTTTAACTTTCTTACGACAGATGGCGCGGTAATGCGTCACAGTGATAATGTGTTTTAAAGACGTGGTTCACCGCGGTGGTTTATCAGATTGGTAAACAGCTGTGTGTGGAATTATTCAGAACTAGACGGATGTGTGAAGTGGTGGTCCTTCTCGAGAATTTCTCTAATTTGGCATTACCAATGGCGTTCCTCGTTGGCTTACCGAGCGATTATTAACCTGGAGAAAGCGGATATTTTACAGCGCGGTCGCGGGAGGCGTACCGGCTGGGTTGTGCGAACTCGCGTCTGGACGGATGCGTGGAAAGTGCCCGGACCAGCGGGTGGAGGTTCGGCCTTTCCAGCGGAGGGGGTCAAGGGTGCGGTGGACGCCACGGAGAGGCGGGCCTGCGTCCCTAAGCGTGGTCCCGACGAGGCGGCCCGAGGGCGTCTCGCGGCGGGGACTAACGAAGGATACCTGGTTGATCCTGCCAGTAGTCATATGCTTGTCTCAAAGATTAAGCCATGCATGTCTAAGTACACGCCCTAGCAAGGTGAAACCGCGAATGGCTCATTAAATCAGTTATGGTTCCTTAGATCGTACACATTTACTTGGATAACTGTGGAAATTCTAGAGCTAATACATGCAATTGAGCCCTCGTCCCTTTTAGGGTGAGGGTGCTTTTATTAGACCAAGACCAAACGGGGGCAACTCCGATAATCGTGGTGACTCTGAATAACTATGGCGGATCGCACAGTCCTAGCACTGGCGACGCATCTTTCAAGTGTCTGCCTTATCAACTTTCGATGGTAGGTTATGCGCCTACCATGGTTGTTACGGGTAACGGGGAATCAGGGTTTGATTCCGGAGAGGGAGCCTGAGAAACGGCTACCACATCCAAGGAAGGCAGCAGGCGCGCAAATTACGGGGAGGTAGTGACGAAAAATAACAATACGGGACTCTAACGAGGCTCCATAATTGGAATGAGTACATTCTAAACCTTTTAACGAGGATCTATTGGAGGGCAAGTCTAGTGCCAGCAGCCGCGGTAACTCTAGCTCCAATAGCGTATATTAAAGTTGTTGCGGTTAAAAAGCTCGTAGTTGGATCTCAGTCGCGCTCCCTTCGATGCGTTGCAAAGCGTCTATCGTTGGGGCCGACAGCACGTTGGTGGGCCCGGTTGGCTTTTACCGGTTGATCGGGTTCTCCGGCAATTTTACTTTGAAAAAATTAGGGTGCTCAAAGCAGGCTGGTGCCTGGATATTGGTGCATGGTGCACATCAACTTTTGTATAAGAAATTGAAACTGACGTGTATGTTTCTTTTTGAAATAAAACAATTCCGACTGCCATTATTGCAATGATAAGATAACGGGAGGGCCTGGCTCATCAGTAGTGAACTCTCCCAGCGGTTTCGCCAGTTTAATCTACCACTGTAATATTGCATTTTCCTTTTATACCTATACTGAATCTGACCTTTTTCAAATAGAATTTTAAATGAAATAAACTTTGAGGACAGTAGAAATACATATAATATGTTTAGAGCAATTTCTCTTCAGTAAACATCAAGTAGTCTTTTTTAAAGAACAATTATAATATTAACGCATTGCATCATGATTCGGCTTATATAGTCTGCCCTTGAAGGTTTAATCTTATTTATGGTGTTTAGCGAAATTTCGCAAATATGTTTTTTCTTGAGCATAAATATTAAAAGACAAGACTGTCTGTTTAAGCAATATCAAAAAGCAGACAACATGACCCTGATAAAATAATGAGTCAAGTCTTCCCAAATATTCTTGATTTCACTAATTATGTAAATTTGTTCAATATATATGATCGAATGTTGTTAAATAGAGAAAACTTGGCAGTTTCCATTTGGGCACTCGCAAGTTGAATACATTGTCTTCAATAAACACAATTTTCATATGAAAATTCAATCAGGTGCCCTTTATATAGGATATTCAACATATTTAATATTCAGGGGCCTAATTAAAAAAAAGAACGAGCTGGACAGTCAGATATATAAGGGGAAAAAACTAATGGGAAAAAATAGGTGAAAAACAGACGGAAGTGACCCCGAAGACAGAATTTCATCTATTAGATTGTTTGTTCTAGCGATGTCGTGGTTCTTGTGTTACTGTCCAACTCCGTGGTGTGTGTGTGCAGGGATTGGCTGTCAACCCCTTGACAAGTAAGGGACTCTTAGATTTTCTCAAGAAGAATTACCATGAAGATTATAACAAGTGGACTTTATACCAAAACTGTTCTATTCAGAGTCTCATCTTTGAAGGCTGCATTGCCGAGAATATGAAAAACAGTATCAGAGTTTTAGGAGCACAAGTTTCCAACTTCCAAATTAATGTTTTGGTGAGTATCTACAGACGACATTATTGAATCGCACAAAATGTTTTAAATAATATCATAGTATTATTCCTGACCGCTCACGTGAGCGCCATCTAGTGGAACAATTTAAAATATACATTGTGAGCGGTATGACTTTTTGTTTTTAATACCTGCTATTTTTTCTAATTTTAAATTATTTTTCACATATATAATCTATCTCACAGTATTATTAAAATATAATAATTATTATTATTGTTATATATTATCCCATTGTATTGGAGACTATATTCATTGATCAACTTCACAATCCTGGCAGGGATATAAGTATTATTACCATCAATAATAATTGGTATGTGAAGATGTCAAACTTTGTTATAGAAATGTGTGTTAAGTAAATGATAAATTATTATCTTTTGTTGCGAGTTTCCAAAGAATGGTCATATTTCATATAAAATTTTATTTAAATAACTCCCTCAATGACACCAGACCAACACTGAGTTCCGATATACAAGTTTGTCTCAACTTTCCTGAACTTCATTTCCACCGTTCGAACATTGTTTTAACGGGAGAGGTTCTGTGGTATATAAATATCATCTTCCTGAAACTTTATGTTTAAAAATATTTTTTCTGTCATTCCACCTTCAATTTTGGAAGTTATGGGCTGTTCTACATGACTATGTTGGCAAGGTTTCGGTACTAAGTGTCAACCCCAAACCACATCATTGACTGTATCATCCATTGATGAGCTCTACTCAGCATCCCCAGCAGACACCATCTCAAGCTCTACAGACTTGATACCTTGATATGAGGGTTGAGTGGAGATAAGAAATACTATATTTGTTAAGGTTTATGAATTGCATTTGTTCTCAGAATGTTTAAACTCTCACATAGAAAAATGTTTTCTTCATTAATAATAATGATAAAGGATATTTTGTTGTAAATATTTTTAATGACAATAACGCGCCGACTCTACATAAAAAATGAAAATATTCAAAGCACAAATGTTTGTTTTTTTCACAAAAATTTGTGCTTTGAATATTGAATATGTTTGCAGTAAGGACAGTAGAGTTTGTTTTTTTTGAAAAAAAAAAAACAAATATTCGAGCTTTGAATATTTTCATTTCTTATTTAATGACGCTGACTTATTTTTCCTTGTTAAAATCTCATCATCTCATTTTTTACGGTGTAAAATGATTGTAAAAATGTATAGAATGTATGTATGAATGTCGTGCAGGCCAACTACTCGATGGAGAAACCGACCAAATACTCCGTAGACAACTACATCATGGAGACGGGGGCCGACAACGTCAAGAATATCGGTCACATCATCTACTGGGACCGCACCGGCAAGACCTACTTAGATAGGTATCTACAAACTGTGACACACTACATAGTTACTTCCAAATGGACTTTATCAATCTTTTCTGAAGGCATTTTGATCAACGATATAATTTATCTACAGTAAAACCAACCTGAGATATAGCGAACCTTCCCTTATAACTAACCCAAAATTTTATAATACAGTGAACTATGGCTATAGTGAATCCTAGATTCTCAATCCTATATCTATGGTCAGACTCAGCATGGAACTTCAACTGGTTCAACTCAGCAATCAAAACAAGACATGAGTAAAAACGCTCAGCACTAGTCCATACTGGACTACCCGGGTAGTTGGTGCTCCCTGGGTTATAAATCTCTCTCTCTGTAGGTACCTTTTTCACATAGATGTCATCTTTTCATTATAAATACCTTCTTCCTAATCATTAGTTCAGTCTGTCCCGTGATGTACTCCAGCACACCATCAATTCTGGGTCATCTATAGAGGACTATATTTGAAATGATTTGTGAATATTTACTTGATTTAAAAATTCCTCTGAATATAGAGATTGAAATATTATAACAGGCGGAGTTTGTTTTTATTGATCTCAATACTACACAATACTACCTCCCTGTAAAGGACAACACCTAATTGCAGAGCCAAAGTGTCCTTTAGGGAGAGATGTCCTCTTACCGGAGAGTTGCAAAGTACTAAAAATGGTAATTTTGCAAATGAAAACTGTTCTTTGTAGAAAGGCGTCCTCTAGCGTGAGTGTTCTCTCATGGAGTATGTTCTACTGTAATAATTAAAATAATGCGTTTTATTATTTAATCAATATTCGTTCAATGTACTCCTGTATATAGAGATACCCGAAAGCTTGAGATTGCACATTCATAAAACTCCGCTCCAGAGAAACCTGTTATCTCTGTGTATAGTATAAAAGTTATGTTTTTCTTAGAAAGATGAAACAACCCACCCCGTGTATGTTCCAGGCCGGACTACGATCCTATTTGGAATGATACCAACTGCAATGCTTACAATGGCTCAGGTAAGTTTGTTGTTTGAACGTTTCATGACAAACTTGAATCCCAATTTTACCGGAACTTGTCTTGAAGTCTTCCGTAAGAAAACGACTGGAAACTTGATAGTTGACATCCTAGAGGCGCGCCATCTGGTGTAAGAAATTTAAACTATTTTGACACGATTTTTGAATTAAAACAATTTCTACTGCCAATGGTAAAATAATGGGAGAGCCTGGCTCATCAATTGTGAACCTTTCCAGCGGTTTCGGTATAAAAGGAAAACATCCAAATGTAATATTACAGCAGTATGGTAGATTAAACTGGCGAAACCGCTGGGAGGGTTCACCACTGATGAGCCATACTAAGGTATGCTTGTAAAGTAGATGATTTATGGTTTCTCACCAAACATGCTGTGAAATTGGTGTGTGGCAGACGGCACAGTTTTCCCACCTCACCTCACCAAAGAGGACGAAGTTTACGTCTTCTCCCAAGATGTCTGCAGGTACTGTACCATAACAATCTGTTGGTTGGATACACGTGGCCGGCATTCATAGATTCAAAGACACTCCGGCCTGTATATATAGAGCCGCAGAATCGCTAACTAGAGAATTAAAGTATTTTAAAACACAATATTAATCTGATGCATTGGCTCGCCATCTGTGGTAAGAGGTTTAAAATACTTTTTGATGCGTACCACAATCTTTTTACAATAAAACAATTTTCTACTGCCCTTACTGCAATGATTAAATAATGGGAGGGCCTGGCTCATCAGTGGTGAACCCTCCCAGCGGTTTCACCAGTTTATTGCAGCAATATGGTAGATTAAACTGGGAGGGTTCACCACTGATGAGCCAGGTCCTTCCATTATTTTATCATTGCAGTAAGGGCAGTAGAAAATGTATTTATTTTTAAAAGAATCATACACGTCAAAAATAGTTTTAAAAGCGCCAAAAAATAGGTATGATTGATTAAGCTAGCGAATCTGCTAGTAGTGTTCTCCCCTGATGAGCCAGGCCCTTCTAATATATTTTATCGCATAAACAACAAAAGGAGGGGTATGTTTTATTTGAAAAATAAAATGCTTGCCTAATAGTTATTCCGTGTATACACCCGTTATTTAACAGAGAACGCACACAATATGGGAAACTGTACTTAAATAAGGTGGGTAAATAAAAACGCTATCCTGACCGTGCAACTGAATATTGGTTTGCGCCATCTGTAGGAATAAATATCAACTAATTGTTAATTTATTTATTTTTCCGGAATATTTGCCAAATACCTTTTTCTGATAAATCACATGCAGCTTCATAGAGACCACCGGTCTTATACAGATTCACCACAGGAACGAAGCATAGATGGAGCTCCTATACTCCAGGGGCAGCGTAGAATCTAACAGTCTCCAGGTCCGACGCATGTCCAGTGGCCACAGAATCCACCGTTTTTTTTTGATAAATCAAGAAAAGTCCTCCCCACGTAGCGTTTCAGGCTGTTGGCTCTCTTCAGCGTGGTGCAGGCTGTACGTCAACGACCAAAATGTTGGTCCAATAGGTTTCTTGAAAAATCGAAGAGCCATAAGTGCTTGATGGCGCAAAACTATATGAAAAAATGTTTAATAAAGAGTACTGTTGGATTTCTATGGAAGTAATATGAATGAGAGAATACTGCTAGCCATGAGATGTGGTGCCAGGTCTCTGAAGCTGTCCTACACTCGCAACGAAGACTTCAAGGGATTCAAGGTGCTCCGCTACACCTTGGCCCCGGAAATTCTCAAGCCGTACCTCCCGGAGAACAAATGTTTCTGCAATCCTGGGCAGAATTGCTCCCTCAAGAAGGATGGGATCTTTGACGTCGGCTTGTGCAAGACCAGTGAGTACAACCGCCAGTTACGTTTTATAATACAACTCATCATCTAGATTTAATTTTTGCCTGAGGCCGCTAGTTTTCGGCGACGGTCAATAGATAAAGTCTAATTTTGACTTTTATTTTGACGGTAGTGAGGACCAGTAAATATTGAGCTATCTTGGCCCATATGCTCCAAGCTGACTGACTGTGCAGACGTCCCTCTGGTGGGCTCCATGCCCCACTTCTACAGCGGGGACCGCAGCAACATCGCCCAAGTCGACGGCCTCAAGCCCGACATCAAGAAACACGAGATGTTCCTGGACATTGAGCCGGTAATCACTGCACCTCTTGGCTACACACAATTATTTCACTTGTTCTCACATCTGTTATATGTTTTCGTACATGGGTTTTAGGTGTTCCCTAGTAGGTGTTCGCACATAAGTTTTAGGTGGATTTTTTTTCACTTGTTTTGTACATATGCTTCACCTGTTTGCATATCTGTTTTACACATTCACATATCTGATTTTCATATTCGCATATTTGTTCCACATATCGCGTATCAGCTTTACACATTTGCATATTTGTGCCACATATTCTCCTATCTGTTTTACATAATCGCGTATATGTTCTACCTCTTCGCATATTTGTTCTACACATGACCCTATTTTTTACATATTCGTATATTTATTTAACATGTTAGCACATCTGTTTCACAACACATCAGTTTTACACATATACATGTATGTTCTGCATATTCGCATATCTGTTTTACATATTCGCATATCTGCTTTACATATTCGCATATCTGTTTTACATATTCGCATATCTGTTTTACATATTAGCATATATATTTCACATGTTAGCATATATCGGTTTCACATGTTAAACCATCATGTTCATGGTGCTGCAGAGACTTGGCATCCCCATGCGGCTCAACAAGAGGGTCCAGGTCAGCTTCGACTACCAGATCGATGGGGGCAAACTCTTCGAGTGAGTAGTGCGGAATATGGCGCGACACAGTGTCACAACGGAGTGTGTCTCAGTGGGCTGAAGAACGTCATTCCCAGGATCTACCCCATCCTGTGGATGAACGAGG
This sequence comes from Cordylochernes scorpioides, assembly GCA_030710605.1. Classification (NCBI taxonomy): domain Eukaryota; kingdom Metazoa; phylum Arthropoda; class Arachnida; order Pseudoscorpiones; family Chernetidae; genus Cordylochernes; species Cordylochernes scorpioides. The sequence goes on from CP092872.1 coordinate 1,520,551, forward strand.
TAAGAAGGATCCCTCGTAGCTACGAAACCTTGTTTACCTCGTGATTCACCACTTCAATACAGAATGTTTTCATACTAAACAGATGTCAATTTCTCTAAGTATGTATATGTTCGAAATGGAATCATATTAAGTTCCAATTTTTCTTTTTTCAAATTAAAAAAAAAAAACTCATGTTGTTCTTACTGCGATGAAAAATATTGGTGGAAGCGTGTCTGGGTCATCAGTGATTCCAAGTCTGCTTATATATCCGACACCTCAGGGTTAAATCTTGGTATTTACTCTATGGAATTGAGAAGTAGCGTTTCTTTATTCATGCAAAGTGAAGCTTTCGTATCTTTATGATCCTTCCACAGGCATATGCGAATAAATAAACGCATTACTACAGTTTATATACTTATTTCATACTTCATAGCAATTTTCTCTTCTATGGACTAACTTTGGATCCAAAGCTTATGTGTCCATAGTTTGCTTAGATCTTTCGTCGCCCGCACAAGGAAGGACGCCCAGACGGGCTCAATCAAGATGCTTAAATACTAGAACCATGATTCCCTCTACAATGTCAGATATTTATAAGCTACAAATATGTTGGTTTATTTGTCAGAATTTGCCAACAAAGTTGGGCTGGGTGTATAAATGGACACATTCCGCGTATTCAATTAGGCAAAAATATCGAAGAATCATTGTAAAAATCAGAATTGATTGATATAATTGAAATAATGTAAGAATCAATTTCAGATCGTTAATTCAAAATAACTACCCGCTGTCCTTACTGCGATGGTAAATGTTGGGTGGGCCTGGCTCATCAGTGGCCCAGCATTTAATCTACCAAACCGCTCTACTATTGTATTGAACCCGCAGATATTTGCCGGTTGTATGAAGCAGAACAGCCCAAAATCATTATTAGAGATGTCTGGTGGAAAGATCTGGCGAAACTGCTGAGAGAGTTCAGCACTGATGAGCGAGACTGTCCCAAATGTCGTTCAATTCAGTAGGAACAGTTGAAATATTTGAAACAAGTTATAAACTTATATATAGATGACTCAAAACAATGTATTTTTTACTTCAATGCGATAATTTTCTTAAAAGTAAATGTGCATCATATGATGCATTAGTGCGCCAAAAAGACTATTTGCAATTTGCGGCAAAGCATTGATCAAAAAGCATATTATATATTTATAAACATATGTATTTTTTCTACTGTCCCCAAAGCCTTTGTCCATAGTTCAATCAAAATATCTTTTCTAAGAGTTAATCATCAGTATTGGTAAAAAAGGAAAACAGCCAGATGCAACGGTATGGTACTGGCGAAACTGCTGAGAGGTTTCACCACTGATGAGTCAGGCCCTTCCAATATTTTTTCATCGTAGTAATGGCATTAGTTTGTGTTTTAATGATTTCAGATATATAGATTTATATCAACATTCTATATGTAGATAACTCACTGGGTCGTCTTCAATAATTTTCTTAAAGTGTGGATCATCTTAACTTATAATGGTTCCATAGAAGTTTGTTTAAAATAAACTTGCGAAATCTTTCTTATATATAGATGTTATAATCAATTTATGCCTAACTGGCTTTGTCCTTATTGTTTGCGGAAGAGCATTGCTCGTTGTAAATATTCAAATGTAATTATTCTGTCTTCTTATGTCCATAGTTTACTTGAATACCATTTCTAAGATGCCACTCTTCGATGCAGCATATATAAGTAAAAAAGACCAATACAGTATTAGAGCTCTAAAAAAGCAGTCTGGCAGATTCAATTGTCGAAACCGCTGGGAGGGTTCACCATTGATGAGCCAAGCCCTCCCAATATATATTTTCATCGCAGTAAGGAGAAGTGTGTTTTATGTTTAAAAGAAACTTGCGTACTTAAATGTTTTCCTTTCTTATATAAAAGTTCAACCACAGAGTTTTACCTCAAGTGGCGATTGTTGGTGGTCTTGACGAGGTTGTGCGACAGCGCGCCGAGCTGAGTGACGCCCTGGCCGACGAGATGCGCAGCATGTTCGACACCAAGGTCCAGATTGTCAACGTCGCTCTGTACTGTCTCATAGTGCTCGGACTGGTGATGGTGGCGTCGTCCTTCGTCTTCATCTACAAGGTAACCCCCCTTACAGTGTCATCTTTGGAAATAAAATATATTTCCCCTTGTTTTAACACTCATGGACAGAACTTAAGGGAGTGGAAAGTGATAAAGCACAATTTGGATTATAGATTATACCTACAAGAAAATAAGACCGAATCCAAATAAATTAATAGCATGTGATGTGATAGCATAGAATGTTCTTAAACAGTACTATTTAAGAACATGCTGTGATATTTTTCTCATTTATTCTTTTGTGTGAAGATGGTAACGACGCTGTTACTGAAACATCAGACACGATCAATTTATTTGCATTTGGTCGTATTTTCTTGTAGGAAATGGACAGTCTTTGATATCTCTGGATGTCTTTTTTTTTTTGGAATGAATCAGAAGCAATTTTGTTCACAATTGTTTATCTTGTGTGTCTTCAATAAAGGTCACTGTAATATCTTTCAGAGTTATAATCCCGATATACATGCTATAAGATACAACCTTCTAAGTTTTGTCCATGAGTGTATATAGGTTACTATCCTCCCGGCAAAATTTCTGTCTATATTTGATCATAGATATGGCCTTTGAAAGCTAAACACCTTTTTTGGCGGATTGTGAAGATTCCATTTGATTCCTTGTGGATCTCTCTCATAGAATAAAGTCCGCCCTAGACTGACAAGGGCCGTTAGTCCGAAACCATGGTCTCTAGGTGGACGCTTTTCAGTTAGCCAAAGCTGGTTTTGTGGCTTTGTCACCGACCCGAGTCCGCTAGTTTGTGGAGACGTTCGATAGACGGCATCTAGTTTTGACATCTATTTTGACGGAAGAGATGTCATTTATTTTTATATATTATTCTTTCGGGAAAAATTCCATCTGTAACATACAATGTTTATTGATGTTTGCGATCCAGATATAAATTCTGAACTGCAGAAGTCCGGGCTGAAATCTCTCAAACCTCCTCGAGTGATATTAGCCACACAGCTCCTCTGCCACTATACCGCAGCGGTCCCCAACCTTTTTTCTTACTGGGCTACAAATTTCAAGAGGTTTTTGCAACCACTTAAGAAAATTGTGTACCAACAAGCATTCTATTATAATTTGATACATTTATTTATTTCAATACACAAAACGCGATATCTCGGCTTGAAACATGCTTATTTGGTTGGAACCCCATTTATCATTGGAGTCTAGCAACATATTTTACGTTTTCTTTAACTTTAATAATAGATTTTACACACTACATGACCCTCTACAATTCTCTACAAACTGTGAGTTTGGACACCGAAGTGAAATTTTCATATTTTCCAAACTTGTTGCGATGGAAAGTTACTCCATCTCAAACTGATGGAGACGTAATCTACAGATAGCTGTTATTGGTCAAATCTGCCGATATATATTCTCGTGTTAAAGTTTGTGCTGACATTCTGCCGGTGTGATCCAGAAGAGGAAAGCGGACCAGATGGACATGCCCAGCTACACCTTGCGCCAATAGTAGCTGAGGCGGAGATAGCAACTTTAATATATTTTGTTTTACTTCAACATCTCTTTACATATGTACGCGGTTTTAAATAAAAGTGCCAAATGTCTAAATTCAATGCCTATTAAAAATTCATCATGTTGTGTCTGTTTATGTAGTGACACGTTTGTTTGTGTATTTTTGCGCATGTTGCTTCGTTGTGTTTGTGACTGTTGTATGTTTGGTTGTGTTATTTGGGCGTTGTATTGGTTTATGTAGTGGTTAGTATTGCGTTTGTATATTTTGCACATGTTGCTGCCCTGTGTCTGTAAATTCTGTATGTTTAGTTGTGTTGTTTGTGTGTTGTGTTTGTTGCTGTGGATTCGTATGTTGTACGTTTGCCGTGTTCTCGTGTGTTGTAGGTGGTTTACCAACCTCCAGAATCTCCATGACATCACCATGAGTCAAAGTACGTTTTAGATCTTGGGGACTCTATTAAAGAGAACTACAAAGAATCAGAGGAATTTATTATATAATACAAACCAATTGACTTCGAACGTATCGATAATTAGAGCCAACAATATTAATATGAGCAATATTGATAGGAAGAGACGCAATGATGAAATTGGATTATAAAGATATTTTATTCAAGACAAAGAATAGAATTTTAGAGACATTGGTATCCCTGTGGTCACTTATGGATGGGAGAGCTGAACTCTCAGAAAAGAAGAAAGAAAAAAATTGAAACTTTTAAAATGTGGACTTGGCGAAAGCTACCCAAAGTACCATGGACAAATACAAAAACAAATGAATCTTAAATGATATTTATCCTGTTAGATCCCTAGAATCCCAAATATGTAAACAAGGACTGACCTACCCTGGACATATAATGAGAGAAACTGGTTTAGAAAAGATGTTGATGCTGAGGAAGACCTTCAATGAGCTGGCTAGAAGGGGTCAATAACCCGGGGGAAGGTCACTAGATGAGCTGGCTAGAAGGGGTCAATAACCCGGGGGAAGGTCACTAGATGAGCTGGCTAGAAGGGGTCAATAAAACCACAGGAAGGTCACTAGATGAGCTGGCTAGAAGGGGTCAATAACCCGGGGGAAGGTCACTAGATGAGCTGGCTAGAAGGGGTCAATAACCCGGGGAAGGTCACTAGATGAACTGGCTAGAAGGGGTCAATAACCCGGGGGAAGGTCACTAGATGAGCTGGCTAGAAGGGGTCAATAAAACCACAGGAAGGTCACTAGATGAGCTGGCTAAAAGGGTTCAATAAAACCAGGGGAAGGTCACTAGATGAGCGGGCTAGAAGGGGTCAATAAAACCACAGTAAGGTCACTAGATGAGCTGGCTAGAAGGGGTCAATAAAACCAGGGGAAGGTCACTAGATGAGCTGGCTAGAAGGGGTCTATAAAACCACAGGAAGGTCACTAAATGAGCTGGCTAGAAGGGGTCAATAAAACCACAGGAAGGTCACTATATGAGCTGGCTAGAAGGGGTCAATAAAACCACAGGAAGGTCACTAGATGAGCTGGCTAGAAGGGGTCTATAAAACCACAGGAAGGTCACTAGATGAGCTGGCTAGAAGGGTTCAATAAAACCTCAGGAAGGTCACTAGATGAGCTGGCTAAAAGGGTTCAATGAAACTGTATGAAGATGTGTAGTTGAATAGGCTTATGTAGTTTTCACTTGTTGGAAAATGAATCGATGATGTTTCCTTTGATTTGAATTGAGTTGAATAGGACGCATTATTCCAATTTAATTTATTGGTTACAAAAGGGAACAAAGCAATGAAAGAAGTCTACTACATGAAAACTATTTGCTAACTAACTACATAATAACAATGTAAACAAAAATTAAAGTGATGATGATAAAATAATAAATATACATGCTAGAAAATGCCTCTATGAATTTAAGAAAATAATAATAATTACAAAATCAAAATATAATTTTAAACATCCTCCCCCCCTTTGATATGACAATATCAACATTTTGATAATGACAGGAGTAGACAGAAAAGAAAAATCAGCAAACCAAGATTCAAGTCTAGCTAGTAGGACAGTCAAGTGGAAGAGGACAAACTTTGGCCACAGCTCTTCTGAGGTCTCCATCCGCCGTCTTGACTGAAACCACGCGTACCAGCCCATCCTCTCCTGGATACACCTGATTGATCCGTCCCATTCTCCATTTGAGAGGAGGAAGGTTGTCCTCTTTTAACAAAACCAATGTTCCAATCTTGATGTTGTCCACGGGTTTCAACCATTTTGGTCTGTTCTGTAGTCTGGAAAAATACTCACATGACCATCTTTTCCAAAAGTCTGTCTTGATCTGTTCAACCAATAGCCATCTTCCTTTAAGACTGGAACCGCCTTCTCTAACTATGGATGGGACTGCAGTCAATGGCATTCCAAAGGAAATGTCCTGCCGTCAACGCATTCAAGTCCTCAGGATCATCAGTTAGAGGGCATAATGGTCTTGAATTTAGACATGCCTCTATTTGGGTTAGCACAGTTGTTAATTCTTCAAATGTTAATTTAGTTTTACCCACGATTCTACGTAGATGATACTTTACAGATTTTATTCCCGCCTCCCATAGTCCTCCGAAATGAGGTGAGGATGGAGGTATAAAGTTCCATTTGATCTCTTCTGAAGAAGCAAAGTCATGAATGTTTAAATGGAATAACTTTCTTAAGTCTTTGTAAGCTCCGACAAAATTAGTTGCATTATCAGTGTTTATTTCTGCCGGTCGACCTCTACGGCCAATAAATCTCCGAAGAGCAGCCAGGAAGGCTTCTGTTGTTAAGTTGGAAACGAGTTCTATGTGTATGGCTTTAGAGAACATGCAGATAAATAATGCAATATATGCCTTATCACATCTTGCGTTTCTCAAATTCGATGTTTTCACAATCACTGGTCCAGCAAAATCAATTCCTGTTTTAGTGAATGGTCTTGTCCAATTGGTCCGTGATGTCGGCAAATTGCCCATCAGTTGTTGTACAGCCTTTGTTCTAAATCTAGCACATTTAATGCATTTAAACAGAATTTGTTTTACTAGACATCGTCCAGATGGTATCCAATATTTTTCTCTGATGGCGGATAGAGTTAATTGTACACCCGCATGTAATAGTCTATCATGGTAATGTCTTATTACTAATTGAGTAATATAATGTGCCTTAGGTAAAATAATTGGATGTTTTTGATCAAAACTCAAAAGGGCATTATTTAATCGTCCACCCACTCTGAGTAATCCACCTTTATCAAGAAAAGGATTCAATTTTATTAAATGACTTTTCCCACTCAAAGGTTGAAAGGCCTCTAATTGTTTCAATTCAATGTAGTAATCCTCTTGTTGAGCACATCGAATAATTCTGTTGAAAGAGGTCTCAATTTCTTCAATTGATAATGCTCCGGATTTTTCCCTTTTGAGAAGTTTTCGACAATTATAGAAGAAACGAAAAATCCATCCTGTTATCCTTTTTAATTTGTTCAATGATGAATATCTTGTTATGAATGGATAAGATATGTTCTTTTTGACAAATAAGTTGGTCTTAATTCTTTGTTCACTTAAGAATTTCTCATTTATCACTGGTATAGCGTCGTTATAGGGTTGTGATGTTGTTTTCAACCATGGTGGACCGTGCCACCATAACTCATGATCGAGCAGTTGATCCAATGATGTTCCCCTGGATGCAAGATCAGCAGGATTGTCTTCTCCTTTGACGTGCATCCAACGACATGGTAATAGCTCTTGTATATCCTTTACCCGATTAGAAACATAGGGTTTCCATCTGCTATGCTCTGAAGCCAACCAACTCAGCACTATGGTGGAATCTGACCACAATGTAACCTTGTTTATATTCAACGACATAGCCGTACACACGAGTCTAGTCAGCTGAGCTAGCAATAGCGATGCACACAATTCCATGCGTGGAGTCGTTGTGGGTTTTAAAGTAGCTACTCGGGTTTTAGCTGCTAATAGATATACCTCATGTATTGAAGAATTATGTATTATCTTGATATAAACCATTGCAGCATATGCCCTTTGTGAGGCATCAGAAAATCCATGTATCTCATAAGTTGCAGGCTCAAACAGTCCTATCCATCGAGGAATCTGTACCTGGTGTAATGATGCTAGATCATTTTGTAATGCCTTCCACGATTCTTGTAATCCAACTGGAATGGGCTCATAAGTTGCAGGCTCAAACAGTCCTATCCATCGAGGAATCTGTACCTGGTGTAATGATGCTAGATCATTTTGCAATGCCTTCCACGATTCTTGTAATCCAACTGGAATGGGCTCATCCCATGTTAGTTTTGCAGCCCATAATGTCTGAATCATCAACTTGATTTTAAGCATCACTGGTGCAAACCAACCAAGGGGGTCATATATTTTTGCCATTTGGGATAAGATATTTCGCTTAGTTGGGGTATTCTTGATTATTTCTAATTTCCTCAATCCTATTTCATCATTCCTCGGGTTCCAATTTATGCCTAATAAATTTATTCCCAATGTATTCTCCCTGTCAACATTAGCATAGAAGGTTGATTTGTCTGTTTCTTGAAGTGTGTCCAATATGGTAGGTTTATTGGAAGCCCATTGTCGTAATTTGAAACCGCCTGCTTGGAGCAATTGGTCTAATTCTCTTATAAGTTTGCGCCCATTTTCTACAGTTTCACAACCAGTCAACAAGTCATCCACATAAAAATCTGATTTAAGAATGGCTTCTGCCGTTGGAAACCTAATTTGTTCATCATGAGCCAGTTGTTTCAATACCCTGATGGCCAAGAATGGTGCACAAGATGTTCCGTATGTCAAGGTTTTAAGTTCATACTCTTTTAAACTCTGACCTGATTCATCTCTCCAAATGATTCGTTGATACGGAGTATCTTCTGGATGTACTAAAATCTGCCTGTACATTTTGGTGATATCTGCAGATATAGCGATAGAGTGAGATCGGAATCTTAACAACAAAGGGAAAATGTCCTTTTGAAGCTTGGGTCCTGTATGTAAAATATCATTTAAAGAATAACCTGTTGTTGTTTTTGAAGAAGCATTGAATACAACTCGCAATTTTGTGGTAGAGCTTTTTTCTTTGATTATAGGATGATGAGGAAGGTAAAATGCCTTATGATCATTTCCATTTCCCTTCACCTCATTCATGTGGCCTAAAACCAGGTATTCTTGCATGAAATCCTTGTAGGTCTGATATACCTGGGGCTGTTGTTTCAAGATTTGCTCCATTCTCAAAAAACAGTTAATAGCTTGAGGTTTTGATTCTCCAAGTAAACTGGGGTCCTTAAAGGGCAATCTTACTATGTATCTACCAGTTGTTTCTCTTTCATGAGTTGTCTTAAAATGAATTTCATTGAAATCATCTTCAAATGGATCAGGTTTGGTTTTGAGTTCTTCTTCCCATAAGGAAAATATTGGTTCCCAATTATTGAGCGTACAATTGAATGTGTGCAGTTTTTGATAGTTCTTGGATTTCTTTTGAAAGGTTTTAATTTCTCCAAAGAGCAACCATCCCAATAGTGTTTTGATTGCCTTTGGTTGACCTTCATGCCCATATTTGATGGCTCCCTTGAATAGAGAAAATGCAATATCTGCACCTAGCAATATGTCAATTGGTGCGGTATACAGATATTGTGGATCGGCTAGTTGCAGGCCTTGTAAATGATCAAATTGATGTTCTTCAAATTTTAAATATGGCATATAACTTGTCACCTTATCCACAACAAGAGCATTAGTTATAAAAATTCTGGACATGTTGAAATGGGATGTAAAATTGAGATTTATTACTCCATTGGGTCTGTCCAAAATCTGTCCTCCTATTCCGGCTAATTCTACTCTTGTCCTAGAAGGTTCCAATTTCAGTTTCTTCAAACAGTCCTGAGTTATTAGTGTGGCTTGACTGGCTGTATCTATTAAAGCTCTACAAGGCTGATATTTACCTTAATGGTTCATCACCATAATTGTTGCTGTAGACAGTAATACGAACGAGTCCTCTTGGTTAGACATCAAACAGGTGGTGTTATGAATGGAGGTCACGCCCAAAGCATCATTGCTTTCCTTTACTCTTGACTCAGTTTGGTTTTTATCTGGTTCTTCAATTGCAGGAATTCCTACTGTATGTTCTTTAAACTGATGAATGTTGGCATCAATGTGGATCAATGTGTTATGTTTTCCTTGACATTTTCTACACTTGAATTCTGACCTACATTGATTTACCGAATCATTGTTTCTTAAACAATTGAAACATAACTTAAGTTGCTTAACCTTTTTCCTTCTCTCTATTGGCTCCATGTCTAAAAAGGTTGGGCATAGATATATTCCATGCTCCTGTTGACATAGAAAACAATTGGCCTTTGTTAGATTGTGTACTTGCAATTTCATGGAGCGTTTGATTAGGGGCAATCCCTTTTCAGTTTCACTTGTATTAAGTGCCTTTGCATAGTTTTCTATAAATTTCAATAATTCTGAACAAGTAGGTATGTGATTATTGTCAACAGTCATGTTCCAGCTGCGCTTTGTTGTTTTGTCTAGTTTATCACTCAGGATTTTCCCAATTATGATATTACTAAGTTCATCTAGTTTGTAACCAAGTGTTTCTAGAGATCTAATGATCTCATATGAATTGTCTACCAAAAATAGAAGTTGTGTGGATGATTCTATTGTTAGCTTAGGTAGATCTATTATTCTTTGTATTAGGTTAAATATCAAATCCCTTTTATTGTCGTATCTTTTTTCCAATAAATCCCAAGCCAAAACAAAATTATTTTCTGTTATTGGTATATGATTAACAAGAATTAAAGCTTTTCCTTTCAGACAAGTCTTCAAATACTGTAATTTAACGATGTTCGTTAATTGACTATTATCAATAATAGTAGTTTTAAAAACATTAGAAAACGAAATCCAATTTTCTAGTTTTCCATCAAAAAAAGGTAATTCTAATTTAGGCAAATTAGCATAATTCTTATTAACTGCATTGTTACTTAAAGGTAAATTTGCATCATTGTGAATATGTTGGGTAAAACGAAGAATTTTCACCTCTAATTTAGAGTATTTATCTGTTAATTCCTCTATTTCTAATAAAAGTTCGTCTGTGTCCCTTATCCCTATAAAATATTCATAGGCTTGCTCTAACTGTTGTTTAATCTTCACGATCTTTTTTGATATTGCATCTAGCTCAAAATAATCATCTGCATTTTCCTCTATCTTTTTTGCTAATTTTTCTAAACTAAGACCTAGTCTTTTGATTCGTCTTAATTCAGTTTCTGGATCCATGAGGTTGAATTTTCACTTACCTTATCAGGCTTCTATCCGGCTCGAGGGACCAATGTATGAAAATGTGTAGTTGAATAGGCTTATGTAGTTTTCGCTTTGTTGGAAAATGAATCGATGATGTTTCCTTTGATTTGAATTGAGTTGAATAGGACGCTTTATTCCAATTTAATTTATTGGTTACAAAAGGGAACAAAGCAATGAAAGAAGTCTACTACATGAAAACTATTTGCTAACTAACTACATAATAACAATGTAAACAAAAATTAAAGTGATGATGATAAAATATTGAATATACATGCTAGAAAATGCCTCTATGAATTTAAGAAAATAATAATAATTACAAAATCAAAATATAATTTTAAACAGAAACCATAGAAAGGTCACTAGATGAGCTGGCTAGAAGGGGTCAATAAAACCACAGAAAGGTCACTAGATGAGCTGGCTAGAAGGGGTCAATAAAACCAGGGGAAGGTCACTAGATGAGCTGGCTAGAAGGGGTCAATAAACCCACAGGAAGGTCACTAGATGAGCTGGCTAGAAGGGGTCAATAAAACCACAGGAAGGTCACTAGATGAGCTGGCAGAAGGGGTCAATAAAAACCACAGGAAGGTCACTAAATGAGCTGGCTAGAAGGGGTCAATAAAACCACAGGATGGTCACTAGATGAGCTGGCTAGAAGGGGTCAATAAAAACCACAGGAAGGTCACTAAATGAGCTGGCTAGAAGGGGTAAAAAAACAACAGGAAGGTCACTAGAAGAGCTGGCTAGAAGGGGCCAATAAAACCACAGGAAGGTCACTAGATGAGCTGGCTAGAAGGGGTCAATAAAACCACAGGAAGGTCACTAGATGAGCTGGCTAGAAGGGGTCAATAAAAACCACAGGAAGGTCACTAAATGAGCTGGCTAGAAGGGGTCAATAAAACCACAGGAAGGTCACTAGATGAGCTGGCTAGAAGGGGCCAATAATACCACAGGAAGGTCACTAGATGAGCTGGCTAGAAGGGGTCAAAAAACAACAGGAAGGTCACTAGATGAGCTGGCTAGAAGGGGCCAATAAAACCACAGGAAGGTCACTAGATGAGCTGGCTAGAAGGGGTCAATAAAACCACAGGAAGGTCACTAGATGAGCTGGCTAGAAGGGTCTATAAAACCACAGGAAGGTCACTAGATGAGCTGGCTAGAAGGGTTCAATAAAACCACAGAAAGGTCACTAGATGAGCTGGCTAGAAGGGGCCAATAAAACCACAGAAAGGTCACTAGATGAGCTGTCTAGAAGGGGTCAATAAAACCAGGGGAAGGTCACTAAATGAGCTGGCTAGAAGGGATCAATAAAACCACAGGAAAGTCACTATATGAGCTGGCAAGAAGAGGTCAATAAAACCACAAGAAGGTCACTAGATGAGCTGGCTAGAAGGGGTCAATAAAACCACAGGAAGGTCACTAGATGAGCTGGCTAGAAGGGGTCAATAAAACCACAGGAAGGTCACTAGATGGGCTGGCTAGAAGGGGTCAATAAAACCACAGGAAGGTCACTAGATGAGCTGGCTAGAAGGGGCCAATAAAACCACAGGTAGGTCACTAGATGAGCTGGCTAGAAGGGGTCAATAAAACCACAGGGAGGTCACTAGATGAGCTGGCTAGAAGGGGTCAATAAAACCACAGGAAGGTCACTAGATGAGCTGGCTAGAAGGGGTCAATAAAAACCACAGGAAGGTCACTAAATGAGCTGGCTAGAAGGGTTCAATAAAACCACAGGAAGGTCACTAGATGAGCTGGCTAGAAGGGGTCAATAAAACCACAGAAAGGTCACTAGATGAGCTGGCTAGAAGGGGTCAATAAAACCAGGGGGAGGTCACTAGATGAGCTGGCTAGAAGGGGTCAATGAAACCACAGGAAGGTCACTATTTGAGCTGGCTAGAAGGGGTCAATAAAACCAAAAGAAAGTCACTAGATGAGCTGGCTAGAAGGGGTCAATAAAAACCACAGGAAGGTCACTAGATGAGCTGGCTAGAAGGGGTCAATAAAAACCACAGGAAGGTCACTAGATGAGCTGGCTAGAAGGGGCCAATAAAACCACAGGAAGGTCACTAGATGAGCTGGCTAGAAGGGGTCAATAAAAACCACAGGAAGGTCACTAAATGAGCTGGCTAGAAGGGGTCAAAAAAACAACAGGAAGGTCACTAGATGAGCTGGCTAGAAGGGGCCAATAAAACCACAGGAAGGTCACTAAATGAGCTGGCTAGAAGGGGTCAAAAAAAAAACAGGAAGGTCACTAGATGAGCTGGCTAGAAGGGGCCAATAAAACCACAGGAAGGTCACCAGATGAGCTGGCTAGAAGGGGTCAATAAAACCACGGGAAGGTCACTAGATGAGCTGGCTAGAAGGGGCCAATAAAACCACAGGAAGGTCACTAGATGAGCTGGCTAGAAGGGGCCAATAAAACCACAGGAAGGTCACTAGATGAGCTGGCTAGAAGGGGTCAATAAAACCACTGGAAGATCACTAGATGAGCTGGCTAGAAGGGGACAATAAAACCACAGGAAGGTCACTAGATGAGCTGGCTAGAAGGGGCCAATAAAACCACAGGAAGGTCACTAGATGAGCTGGCTAGAAGGGGCCAATAAAACCACAGGAAGGTCACTAGATGAGCTGGCTAGAAGGGCTCAATAAAACCACAGGAAGGTCACTAGATGAGCTGGCTAGAAGGGGTCAATAAAACCACAGGAAGGTCACTAGATGAGCTGGCTAGAAGGGCTCAATAAAACCACAGGAAGGTCACTAGATGAGCTGGCTAGAAGGGGCCAATAAAACCACAGGAAGGTCACTAGATGAGCTGGCTAGAAGGGCTCAATAAAACCACAGGAAGGTCACTAGATGAGCTGGCTAGAAGGGGCCAATAAAACCACAGGAAGGTCACTAGATGAGCTGGCTAGAAGGGGTCAATAAAACCACTGGAAGATCACTAGATGAGCTGGCTAGAAGGGGACAATAAAACCACAGGAAGGTCACTAGATGAGCTGGCTAGAAGGGGCCAATAAAACCACAGGAAGGTCACTAGATGAGCTGGCTAGAAGGGGCCAATAAAACCACAGGAAGGTCACTAGATGAGCTGGCTAGAAGGGGACAATAAAACCACAGGAAGGTCACTAGATGAGCTGGCTAGAAGGGGCCAATAAAACCACAGGAAGGTCACTAGATGAGCTGGCTAGAAGGGGCCAATAAAACCACAGGAAGGTCACTAGATGAGCTGGCTAGAAGGGCTCAATAAAACCACAGGAAGGTCACTAGATGAGCTGGCTAGAAGGGGCCAATAAAACCACGGGAAGGTCACTAGATGAGCTGGCTAGAAGGGCTCAATAAAACCACAGGAAGGTCACTAGATGAGCTGGCTAGAAGGGGCCAATAAAACCACGGGAAGGTCACTAGATGAGCTGGCTAGAAGGGGCCAATAAAACCACAGGAAGGTCACTAGATGAGCTGGCTAGAAGGGCTCAATAAAACCACAGGAAGGTCACTAGATGAGCTGGCTAGAAGGGGCCAATAAAACCACAGGAAGGTCACTAGATGAGCTGGCTAGAAGGGCTCAATAAAACCACAGGAAGGTCACTAGATGAGCTGGCTAGAAGGGGTCAATAAAACTACGGGAAGGTCACTAGATGAGCTGCGAGTGTTGGTCACATATACACTCATGGATACAACTTAAAGTGAAAAATCACCGGACGTCTTTTTTTTTTTTTTTTTTGAAGTAATGAAATATCTTGAAATATTACGAGAGATAATTGTGAAAATTTTCTGAAATAGACAGAAGCAATTTTATACATGTTAAAAGGTACAACTTTCTTAAGTTTTGTCCATTCTATATAACAGTTACGAGCGTCATGCGTTCTTAATAATTCTTCATCTCTGTCACCGTTTGCTTTTTTTTTTGGAATGGCACTCTCCTATTGGTTGGCTACGATCACGCCACCTTTGCCCCCCCCCCCCACTCGCTTTTTCGTTTTGTAACCATTGTGTTGGAGCGGGTCGCTCCTTAAATAAATGCATATATTAGTTAATAACCAAATGGAATCCTCTTTTTCATTTTCCCAGTAAGAGACGCCTACGGAAGCCAACAGTACATAGACAGATAAAGCACATAGGCTATAGTTATTAACTAACATATGCATTTATATAAGGCGCCAATTTATAATTGTAACAAATAGTATTTGAATCAAAACATACAATCGGGTAAAACACGGGCGTTGCCCGGGTCATTCGGCTAGTGAGTGTATATTGGAAGGGCTTGGTTCATGAGTGGTGAACCCCCCCAGCAGTTTCGCCAATTTAATCAGCCAAGCAGTTTCTAGAGTTCTAATATTGTATCAAAAACATTCGGCTCATAATGCATCATAATATAATTGTATTAATAAAAAGACTCAATTTGATATTTGCGGAAGAGCGATTGCTCGAAGCATATTATATATTTATAAATGTATGTAATTCTACTGTCCTCAAAGCTTATGTCCATAGTTCTTCTAAAATACCCATTCAAAGAGTCTATCAACAGTATCATTATAAAAGGAGGATCGAAAAATGCAATATAACAGCGGTATGGTAGATTAAACTGGCGAAACCGCTGGGAGGGTTCACCATGTGATGAGCCAGGCCCTCCCATTAATTTTTCCATTGCAGTACGGGCAGTAGAAATTGTTTAATTTTTAAAAGAATCATACGCGTCTATAATAATTTCGTATTTCCACAGCTTAAAAAGATCCTTGAAATCCAAAATTATTACATTACAACTCCAAACGACAAAGGTTCAAATAATTTTTCACTTACCTACAAAATTATACCATGAAATTAAAAATCGATAAAATAACAAAATAATAAATTGCCTTTTATTTAATAACTAATGATAAGGCACAATTTGGGTTATAGATTAGAAACACAAGGTAACAAATAAATAAATAGTGTGTGACGTTTCGGTAACAGCGTTGTTACCATCATCACCATTGCCATTCAGTACTTTTGTCTGATGATGGTAACAATGTTGTTGACGAAACGTCACACACTATTTGTTTATTTGGATTTGGTACCTTGTGTTTATAATTTAACTAACATGAATTCAAATAAAAATAGGTAGAAAATGAGAAAACTTTAAATATATTCAAAACTTATAGAAAAATGCAAAAACATCCTCAATACAGTATATACATCCTACTGGAAATAAACAAAACTCCTCAACCTTTGATTAAACACAATTTGGATTATAGCTACAAGGTAATAAGACCAAATCCAAATAAATAAATAGTGTGTGACGTTGTGGTAACAGCGTTGTTAATTTATTTGAATGAGGTCATATTACCATGTATCTAACAACAACCTTTATATCTCATTTTGAAAGGAAAGAGAATTGTTAAACCAAGAAATCTTTTAGAAAAGTCAGGACGAAGGTTGTTTCCAATAACTTTGGTAACGGATTGTTGAGTAGAGAGTCAATCTAGGGAAGTTGTACTGATTGTGGCGTAGTGTTAGAGATTAGTTAGTACTTGTATTGGACATTAACAAACGGAGGATAGGTTTGTTGCTGCTTAGAGATTACGCAAAAATGGGGGTAAGAAAGAGGAAGGGGACAAAATTATTGCATATTTACACTCATGGACAATTCACACTTGGTTATCTCGTGTGTCTTCAATAAAGGTCACTGTAATATCTTGCAGAGTTATTGTCTGAATCCCGATATACATGCTGAAAGGTACACATTCCTTAAGTTTTTCCCATGAGTGTATATTGGTTATCTCGTGTGTCTTCAATAAAGGTCACTGTAATATCTTTCAGAGTTATTGTCTGAATCCCGAAATACATGCTAAAAGGTACAACTTCCTTAAGTTATGTCTATGAGTGTATATTGGTTATCTCGTGGGTCTTCAATAAAGGTCACTGTAATATCTTTCAGAGATATTGACTGAATCCCGATATACATGCTAAAAGTTAAAACTTCCTTAAGTTTTTGTCCATGAGTGTATATTGGTTATCTCGTGTGTCTTCAATAAAGGTCACTGTAATATATTTCAGAGTTATTGTCTGAATCCCGATATACATACTAAAAGTGACAACTTCCTTAAGTTTTTGTCCATGAGTGTATATTGGTTATCTCGTGTGTCTTCAATAAAGGTCACTGTAATATATTTCAGAGTTATTGTCTGAATCCCGATATACATGCTAAAAGTTACAACTTCCTTAAGTTTTTGTCCATTGGTGCATATTGGTTATCTCGTGTGTCTTCAATAAAGGTTACTGTAATATCTTTCTGTGTTATTATCTCAATCCCGATATACATGCTAAAAGTTACAACTTCCTTAAGTTTTGTCCATGAGTGTATATTGGTTATCTCGTATATCTTCAATAAAGATCACTGTAATATCTTTCTGTGTTATTGTCTCAATCCCGATATACATGCTAAAAGTTACAACTTCTTTAATTTTGTCCATGAGTCTATTTTTACATAGAAAGAAAATCACCTTCCAAAATGGAGAGAGAATGTTCTAGAACGTTCAAGAATAATGTAGAAAAAGCGAAGAACAACTGATTGGCCAATCTAAAGCGATTGCGCAAGGCTTAGTGCTGGCGGCTTTCTGATTGGCTGACCAACCAATAACGTTCTAGAAAGATCTACTCCGGGATATATAAGGATGAGGAACTCGTACCAGGAGGAATAAAGATAAGAAGAAAGGAAGAAAACTAAGTTACATGGTGTACTCCAAGCAAGCTGCTGTCTCAAGAGGCCGGACTGCTGCTTACCGCCGACGCCGGTGTACTTCCTGGAAGATTCCAGAAGGTTCTACCAACTTCTGTCTCCTGTTCTGCTCCTGCTTTCCTTCACTGTGCTGCAGTTGGTGAGGTTGTAACTGATGTGTTCTTTATTGTTGTTTTATATTTTTGCATTCTTCTATAATTATTTTATTGATTAGGCTTAAATAAAGTCCTAAAGATTATTTGTACCCACGGAAGTGATTCTTTGTCACCCAACAACGCAATACTATTTTAAAAGTATGAATAAAAAAACATGGAAAAATAAATGACCAATCGGGGGCCATTGGAGCATTCTTTTAATTAGAAAAAATTGCCCAATGCGGGATTCGGTCCCTGATCGTAGCGGTCGAAAACCAGCGGTTTAGACCACCCTTCCACTGACACCCAAAAAGGTCTTCAAACTAGTGAAGTGATAAGGCCTATTTTCAAGCCAGAATACAACAAGCCAGAGACTTATATTCCTTTACTAAAAGTGATTTTGTGGCACGTTCGTTATCACCAAGAGTACGTTTTGTCCTGTGTTTGATAAACAAAAAAAAAACATTTTTCAAGGAATAGGTCTATATATGAATGAGTACCTTCCATTCACTTTCATGACTGTGTGCATATATATATATATGTCCATACTGCTTATCCCTGTAGATACTGTAGCGCTATCAGATGACAAAGAATGTTTGTCGAAACAATAGCTTTGATAGAGCAGCTATCACGGCTATATAAGCCCGGCCTCATGCTCCCGTGTTTCTACAACTTACAACATGAGGAGGTGCTTGTGGTACTGTGTCGGAGTGGTCGGTTTGGTTGTGGCCATCGTGGCTATATCCACCCTGATCTCCATGCCTTCCATTGTCAAACCCCTCATCAACAAGGTAAGAGAGACAAGCCATTCTTCAAATCAGATTTTGACGCCATCAGCTCAAAACGTACATTCTAAATTACTAAACTATTTATTTATAAAAGCGAAATTTTTCTCTGCTTATTCTCTTTAAATATACAAGTGAATATTGTAAACGTAAACTATTCATATAACGTATATGCTTCTTTCTAATTAAAACAATTTTCTACTGCCATTAGTGCAATGATAAATATAATGGGAGAACATTGGCTCATCAGTGGTGAACCCTCCCAGCGGTTTCGTCAGTTTAATCCACCATTCCGCTCCTATATTGTATTAGTGTGTTCTCCACCTTTATATCTAAAGATGATCTGTATTAGGGTTGTTGTTGTTGTCGTGTCCAATGAAGAGCC
Source organism: Cordylochernes scorpioides (assembly GCA_030710605.1). Classification (NCBI taxonomy): domain Eukaryota; kingdom Metazoa; phylum Arthropoda; class Arachnida; order Pseudoscorpiones; family Chernetidae; genus Cordylochernes; species Cordylochernes scorpioides. The sequence goes on from CP092872.1 coordinate 1,539,410, forward strand.
TCAGATGTCTCCATACATCTCTATCACAGCAATGTCCACTATCTTGGGTGTGTAAAGCTGCTGCTCTGGGTCCATGTCAATTTTCTGTTGTCGTGTCCAATGAAGAGCCTCAGATGTCTCCGTGCATCTCTATCACAGCAATGTCCATTATCTTGGGTGTGTAAAGCTGCTGCTCTGGGTCCATGTCAAGACCTGTATTAGGGCGGTATGCTAGATTAAACTGACGAAGCCGCTTGAAAGGTTTACCACTCTCATTGCAGTAAGAGAAGTAGAAATATTTGTTTGTTTAAAAATAGTGTTGTATAAATAGTCTACATTCCCGATAACCATCACAACCATGGAAGGCCAACCGGCCATATCCACTATCTGTAGACGTCTACGTACGAGTGAGGCTGCGTCTAGCCTCAGGTCTAACTGTCGCATCAAACATCGCCCTAGATCGCCTCTTGTTTGTCTAAATGTGACCGAGAATCCTGTCAGAAACTGAACTATAAAGTCTAGCCTCAGGTCTAATTGTTGCATCAAACGTCGCCCTAGAACGCCTCTTGTTTGTCTAAATGTGACCTAGAATCCTGTCAGAAACTGAACTACAAAGTCTAGCCTCTCTCTGGCGGTTCAAGTGTTTTATATTTGGCACTCAACCAAATACACAACTGGGGGATGACAAGTTAGAATACAAGAAGTATAATAGGACCTATACCTTTCTGGGAATTCATTTAACCTCAAAACTTTCAATTGGAAAGCACTTTGATCGAATTAAAAGATAAAAAACTTAAAGTTTGATAAACTCACTTAAATAACATAAGCTAATATTCACTTCCTCCACGTTATGTTGGACCAGGGTAGATACGGTCTCCATAAAGTTTCAATGTTTTATTGCCGAATTTAGAAACCATAAATAGAACAAGTTCAAACCTAAAACTACTTCTTACTTGGAACAGAAAATGAAACATTTGGGGGGAAGTTAGCGACTGCTTTTACTACAAGTGCATCACATGCCTACACCCGTGGAAAGCCGTTCTACTTACAAGAGTCCCTGTTTAGTTACTTTGCAATCAATGATAGAATTGGACTTTTGAAAGAATCGGGGCCATTGAAGCATTTTTTTTCTATGATCGTAGCGGGATTTGATACTGTAATATACGGAGATTTTCCTTCAAATTCTTGAAATACATTTTCAATGGGGTTGGTATAGGCGCAGAGATATCTTTATTTCAGAAGGAATACTATGTATGTGATGGATTTAGCAATTTATCGAATTTAGAAAAAAAAACCCAAAATAAGAGTAATGAGCGAAGATAGAATTCTCCATTGTTCCCGGCTTCAGGGGACAAAACAATTCTATAACAAGTCAAAGATGTACAAACCTCTGATTTACTGACCGATACGTGTGCACCCAGTTCGATAGTTCAGTACAAGACTGTGTTGATTACCTATTTACTTATTAATACCAATTTCTTAGACGAATCTAAGTAAGACGTCTTAATAAAATACTTTGTCATAATTTCTCACAGCGCAGCGAATATTTGGCTTCGTTGTATTTCGATCCGCTCCACATTCTATGAAAGCCAAATTCACGAAATCCACTCATGGACAAAACACAAGGAAGTTTTACCTTTTAACATGTATATCGGGACAATAATTCTGAAAGATATTACAGTGACCTTTATTGAAGACACTCGAGGTGACCAAGTATGAACAAAATTGTCTCCGTCTCCCTGAAAAAAACAAAAACAAAAAAAAAAAAAACAGATAACCCCAACATCAAAGACTTTCTATTTCCTTAAGTATTGTCCATGTGTGTATATATATACAGTAGAACCTCCTTGTAAAGAACATCTAATTACAGAGCCAAAGTGTCCTTTAGAGAGAGGCGTCCTCTTACCGGAGAGTTGCTAAATAGTAAAAATGGTAATTTTGCAAATGAAAACTGTCCTTCATAGAGAGGTGTCCTCTCATGGAGGTTCTGCTGTATATACACTGGTGTCCAAAAAATAAGAAACTTTTGTTTTTTAATGATATGTTCTAAAATATACAACGCTAAAAGCTAAAAAGTAATTTAATTAGGTATTTTAAGTCGTAGAACTTATTTATCGCAACCATTGGATTCGGTAAAATTGAAAATATGCAAATTTTTGCTTTTCTTTAGAAGTGTGCTATTTGGCGTGTCGTTTACCCCATCTAAGAATTGTCCAATTATAATTTTACTCAATCCTTAGTTAATTATGTGTTTACGAAAAATTTTAGCAGATGATTTAAAATGGAGAGCTGTTGAAAGAATGGAGGCAGGGCAATCACAAGTTGAAGTAGCAAAATGGCTAAATGTGAATAAATCTGTGGTCAGCAAAATATGGAAAGAGTTCATTGAGACAGGAACCATCAAAAGAAAAGAAGGTTCTGGTAGAAAAAGAAAAACAGCTACCTTTGAAGACCGTTATCTGGTCGTAACTGCCAAGCGCCATAGGGAGATGACAGCTATTCAACTCTCTAATGAACTCTCAAGTGCTACTTGAACGAGAATTTCAAGACAAACTGTTTACCGAAGGCTTCACGAAAGTACTCTTTATGCAAGACGACCAATGGTCTGTATCCCTTTAACCTCTGCTCACAGGAAAGCCCGCTTGAATTGGTCTTGGAACATCACGCCTGGACTCATGATCAGTGGGCCAATGTTCTCTTCAATGACGAGTCAAGATTTAGTTTAAACACAGATTCTCGACGAGTTTTCCCTGGAGGGAGCCTGGAACCCGCTATCATCCCAGTAACATCAGGGAAATAGACAGTTTTAGAGGGGGCAGTCTCTTAGTCTGGGCTGGCATCAGTTCTAGCAGACGCACACCCTCCACATTTTTTCTGGGGGCACTTTAACTGCCCATAGGTACAGGGACGAGATCCTTGAGCCCTATCTAAGACCTTATAGAGATCAAATTGGTCACAATTTAATTTTTATGGACGATAATGCTCGTCCGCATAGGGCTAGGCTAGTCAATGAATATCTCCAGAGTGAGAATATTCGAGGGATGGATTGGCCAGCTAGATCTCCGGAAATGAATCCAATAGAGCATGTGTGGGATGCTCTAGGGAGGCGTATTGGAGCTCGTCACCCCTCTCCCAGAACCCTCGTTGAGCTAAGAACTGCTCTATTGGAGGAGTGGGGTTTACTACCCCTGGACCTCCTCCAAAGCCTTGGTAAACAGTATGAGGGCTCGCTGTGAGACCTTGATAGCTGTTAGAGGTAATCATACTTTCTATTGATATCTTATTTCTTTAAGATCTAGAACCTTAGCTTTGTGTATGTTGGTAATAATTTGCATATTTCATAATTTCAAATATATATATTTTTTATTTTCATATAGCTAGTCAAATTCTCCATAGTTTAAACTATTTGTATACTAAATTTTATATTTGTTAATAAATTAGCTTTTGAGAAATTTCAATATTGGTTAAGTTTCTTATTTTTTGGACACCAGTGTATATTTCACCTTGGAATCACTTATAGACTTGACATAAATAGAGGCATTAATTTATACAGACACAATACAAGATGGTTGACGATACCTTATAAACTAGACATAAATAGAGGCATTAATTTACACAGACACAATACAAGATGGTTGACGATACCTTATAAACTAGACATAAATAGAGGCATTAATTTATACAGACACAATACAAGATGGTTGACGATACCTTATAAACTAGACATAAATAGAGGCATTAATTTATACAGACACAATACAAGATGGTTGACGATACCTTATAAACTAGACATAAATAGAGGCATTAATTTATACAGACACAATACAAGATGGTTGACGATACCTTATAAACTAGACATAAATAGAGGCATTAATTTATACAGACACAATACAGGATGGTTGTCGATACCTTATATACTAAACGTAAATAGAGGCATTAATTTATACAGACACAATACAGGATGGTTGACGATACCTTATAAACTAAAGGTAAATAGAGGCATTAATTTATACAGACACAATACAGGATGGTTGACGATACCTTATAAACTAAAGGTAAATAGAGGCATTATTTTATACAGACACAATACAGGATGGTTGACGATACCTTATAAACTAAACGTAAATAGAGGCATTAATTTATACAGACACAATACAGGATGGTTGTCGATACCTTATATACTAAACGTAAATAGAGGCATTAATTTATACAGACACAATACAGGATGGTTGACGATACCTTATAAACTAAACGTAAATAGAGGCATTAATTTATACAGACACAATACAGGATGGTTGACGATACCTTATAAACTAAACGTAAATAGAGGCATTAATTTATACAGACACAATACAGGATGGTTGACGAAACCTTATAAACTAAAGGTAAATAGAGGCATTAATTTATACAGACACAATACAGGATGGTTGACGATACCTTATAAACTAAACGTAAATAGAGGCATTAATTTATACAGACACAATACAGGATGGTTGACGATACCTTATAAACTAAACGTAAATAGAGGCATTAATTTATACAGACACAATACAGGATGATTGACGATACCTTATAAACTAAACGTAAATAGAGGCATTAATTTATTCAGACACAATACAGGATGGTTGACGATACCTTATAAACTAAACGTAAATAGAGGCATTAATTTATACAGACACAATACAGGATGATTGACGATACCTTATATACTAAACGTAAATAGAGGCATTAATTTATTCAGACACAATACAGGATGGTTGACGATACCTTATAAACTAAACGTGAATAGAGGCATCAATTTATTCAGACACAATACAGGATGGTTGACGATACCTTATAAACTAAACGTAAATAGAGGCATCAATTTATTCAGACACAATACAGGATGGTTGACGATACCTTATAAACTAAACGTAAATAGAGGCATCAATTTATTCAGACACAATACAGGATGGTTGACGATACCTTATAAACTAAACGTAAATAGAGGCATCAATTTATTCAGACACAATACAGGATGGTTGACGATACCTTATAAACTAAACGTAAATAGAGGCATCAATTTATTCAGACACAATACAGGATGGTTGACGATACCTTATAAACTAAACGTAAATAGAGGCATCAATTTATTCAGACACAATACAGGATGGTTGACGATACCTTATAAACTAGACATAAATAGAGGCATTAATTTATACAGACACAATACAAGATGGTTGACGATACCTTATAAACTAGACATAAATAGAGGCATTAATTTATACAGACACAATACAGGATGGTTGTCGATACCTTATATACTAAACGTAAATAGAGGCATTAATTTATACAGACACAATACAGGATGGTTGACGATACCTTATAAACTAAAGGTAAATAGAGGCATTAATTTATACAGACACAATACAGGATGGTTGACGATACCTTATAAACTAAAGGTAAATAGAGGCATTATTTTATACAGACACAATACAGGATGGTTGACGATACCTTATAAACTAAACGTAAATAGAGGCATTAATTTATACAGACACAATACAGGATGGTTGTCGATACCTTATATACTAAACGTAAATAGAGGCATTAATTTATACAGACACAATACAGGATGGTTGACGATACCTTATAAACTAAACGTAAATAGAGGCATTAATTTATACAGACACAATACAGGATGGTTGACGATACCTTATAAACTAAAGGTAAATAGAGGCATTATTTTATACAGACACAATACAGGATGGTTGACGATACCTTATAAACTAAACGTAAATAGAGGCATTAATTTATACAGACACAATACAGGATGGTTGTCGATACCTTATATACTAAACGTAAATAGAGGCATTAATTTATACAGACACAATACAGGATGGTTGACGATACCTTATAAACTAAACGTAAATAGAGGCATTAATTTATACAGACACAATACAGGATGGTTGACGATACCTTATAAACTAAACGTAAATAGAGGCATTAATTTATACAGACACAATACAGGATGGTTGACGAAACCTTATAAACTAAAGGTAAATAGAGGCATTAATTTATACAGACACAATACAGGATGGTTGACGATACCTTATAAACTAAACGTAAATAGAGGCATTAATTTATACAGACACAATACAGGATGGTTGACGATACCTTATAAACTAAACGTAAATAGAGGCATTAATTTATACAGACACAATACAGGATGATTGACGATACCTTATATACTAAACGTAAATAGAGGCATTAATTTATTCAGACACAATACAGGATGGTTGACGATACCTTATAAACTAAACGTGAATAGAGGCATCAATTTATTCAGACACAATACAGGATGGTTGACGATACCTTATAAACTAAACGTAAATAGAGGCATCAATTTATTCAGACACAATACAGGATGGTTGACGATACCTTATAAACTAAACGTAAATAGAGGCATCAATTTATTCAGACACAATACAGGATGGTTGACGATACCTTATAAACTAAACGTAAATAGAGGCATTAATTTATACAGACACAATACAGGATGGTTGACGATACCTTATAAACTAAACGTAAATAGAGGCATCAATTTATTCAGACACAATACAGGATGGTTGACGATACCTTATAAACTAAACGTAAATAGAGGCATCAATTTATTCAGACACAATACAGGATGGTTGACGATACCTTATAAACTAAACGTAAATAGAGGCATCAATTTATTCAGACACAATACAGGATGGTTGACGATACCTTATAAACTAAACGTAAATAGAGGCATCAATTTATTCAGACACAATACAGGATGGTTGACGATACCTTATAAACTAAACGTAAATAGAGGCATTAATTTATGCAGACACAATACAGGATGGTTGACGATACCTTATAATCTCTCATTTATCATAAATATAAATAATAATTTAAATCTGTTGTCTCCAGAATATCACGTAGAAATTTTCTGAGATTCAAGATGGCAAAACTCATTCGAAAATAGAAATTATAAATTTAAAAAAATATTTCTCTTCCCCCCACCGCCCCACTGTGCTGACACGCACTTCAAAGTTAAATTAGCCATCGCGTTCTCTTGATTTATCTCCTACAGGATTTTTCCTGCGAAGGTTTATTTTGAATATGGGGTATATAAATACAAATAAAAACATCACAGCTAAAAAAAACATTAATTTGTATAGTAATTCTAGGTAGAATTAACAAAACAATGACAAGTGCCCTCCATAAACCTATATGTGGCAATTTGAAGATGAGCATTATTTGTCTGATTTTCCACTGAAGTGTCTGTTGGATACACGTCTTGGCCATCTCATTCCCGGCACTTTGAACAGTCCGCGTTACATTTCTGATGTGGAACCATTCATTCGAGGTCTGGGAAACGCTACGTTTCAGCGGTATAATACCCGACTGTATGTACCCGGTATTGTACGGACCTTCTTAAATACAGAACATGTTCGGCTGTTGCCAGCACGTTCTCCTGATCTGTCACCAATAGAAAACGTCTGGTAAATGGTTACCGAGCGACTGTCTCGTCACCACACGCCAGTTACTACTGTCGATTAACTGTGACATTGTGTTGAAGCTACATGACAAGCTGTACCTGTACATGTTATCCAATCTCTGTTTGACTCAATGTCCAGACATATATAAGTGCTGTTATTGCTGCAGGAGAGTGTGCTACTGGGTAGTGATTTCTCAGGATCCATACCTCCGAATTTCTTGAAAATGTATTCACTAGTAATTCCTTGAATAATGCATTTATCCAATAAATATCATTCTGTTATTTGCCTTTCTTCATTCTGTAGCAATGCTAATGGCCAATTGAATGAAGTTTAAACATGGTGCGAACTCCTTCAACATATAAAGCTATTTTAAAATAGATCAATCCATATCCAAAGCTGTTGTGTTTTAACTTTAAAAGCACACAAAAATATAATAAACTTGAATTTGTTTATTCAAGTCTCAAAAAACAAAGCTTTACATATAGAACAAATAATAATGAAAAAGAAGGAAAAACATTTTAGGAAAGGGCAAAAACAAAACAAAAGTACTGGTCAAAAAGAAACATTTAAAATCACAGATTAATATCTTCAACACTTCCCCTTAATCAGATTTCAAATGTCCCTCATACCCAGTAGATATCTCAGCATTTGGAAACGCGGCTTAGGGAGCCCTTTGGTCATAATGTCAGCAACTTGATCTTTTCCAGAAATATGTTCTACATTGAAAATACCTTCTTGATACTTTTCTTCCACAAAATAGTGTCTTACTTCTATATGTTTGGTTCTCTTATGAAATTCAGGATTTTTGATCAATTTAATTGTACTTGCATTATCAACTTTTATAATTGGTTGTTCTTTTAGTGGAGAAATTTCAATGAAAAGTCTATTTAACCAAATGACTTCCTTTGCTGTATTGCTTGCTTCCACGAGTTCGGCCTCAGTTGTTGACAAAGATACTGATCTTTGTTTTTGGCTAAGCCAAGAAATAGCACCACCAGCCAGTTTACACACAACTCCACTGGTAGATCTTCTAGTTTCTGGGTCTCCAGCAAAATCTGCATCACTGAAAGATTCCAAAACTCCTACTTTATGACCCTTTTGGTACATAATTCCATATTCAGTTGTTCCTACAAAATATTTGAAGATTCTTTTAACTGCTTCCCAGTCATGTTTTGTTGGAGCTGCAAGTTTTTGAGAAACTTTTTTCAGTGCAAAAGTGATATCGGGTCTTGTTAAGCAGCTCAGATGTATCAGACTACCAATCGCTTCACGAAAGGGAACATTTTCTAGAATCTCTGCTTCCCCAGGAACAGTAGAATTATCAGTTGGTGTTCCCAATTTATTCGCTTGAGACATATTGAATTTCTCAAGAATTCTTTTTATATATGCCTTTTGATTTATAAAGATTGACCCATCCGGTTGCCGCTCTATCTCAATACCCAAAAAGTAATTTAATGGTTCACTTGTGATCTTAAATGAAAACATTAGTTCATCAAGAAATTCTTTGATTTCCTGTTCATTTGTACCAGCAATGATTCCCTCATCAACCTATATGGCAATAATGAGTAGTTGATCATTTGTTTTTCTGAAGAATAAACAGGGGTCAGCTGTACTTTCCTTTAGACATCTTTCTTTCATGAAGTTGACTATTTTCTGACTCCAGCATCTTAGTGACTGTTTAAGTCCATAGAGAGTTTTCTTCAATTTCCATACAAGATCTGTTCCATTGTTGAATCCTTCAGGTTGTTTGATATAAATTTTATCTTGTAAGTCTCCATATAGAAAGGCTGTCTTTATGTCAAACTGTACCAATTTTAAGTCTTCATTAGCAGCAATTGCTAAAAGAGTTCTTATGGTGTCATGTCTTGCCACAGGACTAAATGTTTCTTCATAATCTATACCCTTCTTTTGTACAAACCCTTTTGCCACCAGTCTTGCCTTATATCTTGTAATCTCTCCTTTAGAATTCAATTTGGTCTTTAATACCCATTTACAATCAATTGGTTTTTGGCCAGGTGGTAATGTTGTGCATTCGTATACATCATTTTCCGTTAAAGAATTCATTTCTTCTTTCCAAAATTGTGCATTTGGAGAATCCATTGCTTCTTTGTATGTCTTGGGTTCAAGACCTTCTGCAATATTTATTTCAGCATCAATATACCTTTGAGGTTTTGATATATTTGATCGATCTCTTAGATTGTATACGTCTGATGTTTGAACATTGCTTTCAATTTTCTCAATATCTTGAGTATCATTTTGTTCATCAATCTGATTACTTGAAAGTTCCTTATTTCTCTTTCAATATCAAGGCTAAATGTTGGTATAGTTTCCTTGAATATTACATCCCTACTTGTGACAACTTTGTTTGAGTTTGGCATCCAGATTCGATACCCATCCTTGTTACTGCAATAACCAACTAAAATACCTTTTTCGCTTTTGGCATCTAACTTTCTTCTCTTTTCATCAGGCACATGAACAAAACATTCAGTTCCAAATATTCGAAGATGATCAACTGCTGGTTTTTATCAAACCATAGTTCATAAGGTGTCTTTCCCTCAATTTGTGTTGGTCCTGTTCTATTCAAAACATATGTAGCAGTGTTAACTGCCTCTGCCCACAGCTTTAGGCTCATATTTTTGGCATATATCATTGAACGAGCCGCTTCTATTAAAGTCCTGTTTTCTCTTTCCGCTGAACCATTCTGTTGAGGAGTATATGGCAATGTGATCCTATGATTAATACCATACTTGTTTGTAATTTTTGAGGTTTCTTTATTTACAAACTCCTTTCCTCCATCTGTGAGAATTTCTTTCACTATATGTCCAGTAGTCTTTGTTTCCAAGAGAAATTGTTCTAGCTTTTCAATGACTTGTGACTTTTCTTTTAGGAAATACACTGATCGGTATTTTGTAAAGTCATCTTTGAAACACACAAAGTATCTCATCCCTCCTTTCGAAACCTCCTGCATAGGGCCACATACATCTACATGAATTAAGTTTCCAGGTTGAGTAGAAGCATATTGTTCTCTTGATCCAAACCTCAGTCTATGTTGTTTGCCATAAATGCATGCCTCGCAAGGTTCATTGTCCATGACTGCATCTATTCCTTGTTTTTTAAGCCATTTTTGAACATGTCTTTTATTTTGATGTCCAAATCTTTCATGCCATAGTTGTAGCATATTGACATTTTGGGTTTTGGCTAAATTGACTTCTGCAGCATTTTCAGGTTTGATACTTGTTACTAACATACAATACAAGCCTCCTGGTAGTCTTTTCCCTTCTACAATAACTTCTCCAGTTGTTGTCTTAAAAGGTTTACAACCTTTTTTTATCCATTTTCATTTCAAACCCTTTATCCAATGTGGACTGTAATGACATCACATTACGACTGAAATTGGGAACATACCATACATCAGTTAGGTAGTGAGTTTGCCATTTACCTTTTACACAAGTTTCAATTGTTATAGTTCCACTTCCATAAGCTATCAATTTTTCATTACTTCCAACTTTAACAGTCTGTTGGGTAGGAAAATCCTTATAAGAAGTATAAAGACTTGCTTTTCTTGTAATGTGGTTAGTAGCTCCTGAGTCACCAATCCAAATGTCTTCATCTTGTTCATTGAATCTTTCACTGATTAAACTTTCACTTAATTTTGAATTAAGTTTTAATTTAGTTTCATCCTTTTCTTTATCCTTTAGTTTCTTCTGTTTTGCATACTTACAATCTTTGGCCAAGTGTCCCTTTCTATGACAAAAGTAACATTCTCTTGTTTCTCTTGTTTTCTGAAATTTTCATTACTTTTGGTAACTTTTCCTTTCATATTTTGCTTATTTTCATATGCATTTGCCATTAGTTCTCTCGAACTTGATGCGCTGCATTAATCTCGCTGTTGAATTCTTATTTCGAGTAACCGAAGCCTTTGTGTGAGATTGTCTACAGAACGTTTTTCTTCAGACACTGATTCCCAAACACCTTTAAAATCAAAATATTTATCAGGCAAGGTGTTTATGATTCTGCACATCAGCATGGATTCTGGCAATTTCAAAATTTCTTGTTTAGTAAGTTCATTTTGCATATCATTCCATAAACTTTCTAATTTTGAAATGTGCTTTGAAATATCATCTGTAGGATCCTTCTTAAAATTAAAGAATTGATTATAGAGCATGTCTAATCTTTGACCAGAGCTTTGCTCATAGACACGTAACAATTTGTCCCACATATCTTTAGCACTTGAGCAGGGAATGATTAGTTAACTCACATCAGGCATCACACTTGTTGTAAATAACAATTGGGATATTGCATCTTCACTTTCCCATTTTACATATGCCTCTTTTTCTTCATTTGTTTCTTGTTTTATTGGCTTTCTATATGTTCCATCAACAACGCCTATTACTTTGTTAATGTTAAAAGCAATTTTATATTTTTCTTATATTCTGGCCAGTTTATTAAACCTTCCAATTTGGGAATATTCATACCCATTTTAATATTATCCATTCCAGCCATTACTTATATAAATTTTAACGTGATAAACAAAATATAATTCTTTTTAGGCTTACCGTTGCTTCGTTTTTGTTATATTTCGCAGTGAATGCGTGGTTGGGTCCATAACCTGTTGTGTTTTAACTTTAAAAGCACACAAAATATATAATAAACTTGAATTTGTTTATTCAAGTCTCAAAAACAAAGCTTTACATATAGAACAAATAATAATGAAAAAGAAAGAAAAACATTTTAGGTAAAGGCAAAAACAAAACAAAAGTACTGGTCAAAAAGAAACATTTAAAATCACAGATTAAAATCTTCAACAAAAGCTTTAGATAAAAAAGCAAATATTGGCAAAAATAATAGTTTTATTCAATCCACAATATAAACTCATTAACAAAACTTAAGAAAGTTTCATATTTTGATGAGGTCACTCGTTTGTTTTTATTTTCATTTTTGAAGAAGACAGAGGCTGTTCACACTTGGTTATCTCGTGTGTCTTCAATAAAGGTCACTGTAATATCTTTCAGAGTTATTGTCTCAATCCCGATATACATGATAAAAGGTACAACTTCCTTAAGTTTTGTCCATGAGTGTGGTTGATATGTAAGCAGCCAGTGAAGGATTACAACAGCGGCTAGGTACTGAGCTATGTGAGAACATATTGGGTGCTAATGGCGAGCTATCTCCGCCTATCTTCCCGCACCAATCCAAGTGAGATCATCAAAAGTCCAACTGGAACAATAATAATTCCGAACCAACAGAGAAATCATGGGTTATCAGATTACCCGAGATAGCTTGTTTACCAACGCTCCCAATATTACAGTATCTAGTTGGTAGATATCTCTCTGGTATTTACAGGATGTGCGACAATTTTGATTAAAAAATATCTGGTTCGTTACCCCAGTTGTTTATTGATTTTTGGACAAGTGTATGACGTGTCAAAGCCGAAGCTTGGTTCTGTTGTTAAATGTTGCCGTAAAACACATTTTAAATATTTATTGATACATTCAGAATATTCACCCCTAATTAATATTATAAACTTCCTTATACTCATATTTACAATGTTTAACGGCAAGATTTAACAACGGAACCAAGCTCTGACACGTCATATACTTGTCCACAAAACAACTGGGGTAACGAACCAGATTCAATCAAAAAGAACAAATCAATACTAAACTTTATATATATAGGGTAGATGAAACAGCAGTGGGACCAATTCAATTCACGGTCAGATTAATTTCTACATAATCAGTGTAAAAATATATATTTTAAGGAGAAAATAACAAAGCCTCCGAGGTTGTGTTTCTTTTTGTATATAACGTTTAATAATGTTCTAGCTTTCGGGTATGGTGGCCCTTCTACAGGAGCAACACGAATGATGGTGAATCGTTAGTAGCTGATATATATTTACCTAATATATTTACATCTTTACAATTTTTTATAAAAGAACTATTGATTTCTTGATATATGCTAAGTATCCAGAATATTTACATCTTTCTAAACTAAGGTAAAAACTATTATATAATAATTTAACGTATGAGATTTGAATTAGCTATGGAACAGAGTTATGAAACAAGAGTTATTGTATTAAATATGGGGAAGTGTACATTTTTTACTTGCTATTTATGAATTCTGTATATGATTCTGGAATTTCTATGTGCCTATTGATGCTTGCGTGTTTTAATGATAAAAAAGCTTCTAAGTACAGTCTTTTTTGTTTGTTGTTTATATTGGTATGAAAAGTTTTTGGGTTACTTAGGTTGAAGGTGTGACCTGTATTTTGAGTGTGTTGGATTAAAAGGGATTTTTTATCTTTTCTATTTATGGATCTGGTGTGCTCATTCATTCTATCTATTACTTGTCTGCTGGTTTCGCCTATGTACATACTATTGCATTGGTTGCATTCTATTGAGTATATTGCTTGATTGTTATATATTGGTGAGTTATGGCTATTGTTTTTGGTTATGGGATTTCTGACTATTGCGCCTATGTTAGGTGTGTTTTCGTAATATGTCTTTATACCATATTTTCTAATTTCTCGGGCTATTGTTACGCTATTAGGGGAGTACGGTATGATGCAAATAGATTTGTATGTTTGACTATTGTTTGTGTTATTTGGGTTATAAAAATGCCTTAATATGAAATTCTTTGGGTATCCGGCTGTGGTGAGATATTGAATTATATTTTTAGTTTCTATTGCTTTACATGTGTTGTTGGAGCAATGTGTGTGTATCCGTTTTGTTAGGGTTTTTACTGTGTTAATTTTGTGGCTTAGTGGGCAGTATGACGAATATTGTATAAAATTGGGTTGGAATGTAGGCTTGTAATATACTGTGGAAGTGTACTGCGAGTTGTTTTTAGTAATGAGGATGTCTAGGAATGGTAATGAATGATTGTTTTCTTTTTCTATGGTAAAGTTTAATTCATTATGGAGGCTATTTATTTCAGTTAATATATCATTAATTTTATCTGTTTGGCAAATGCAAAAAATGTCATCTATGTATCTCTTCCAGGTTTGTATTATGTTAGGGAAACGACTGATTATGGTTTGGTCTATGTGTCTCATGACTATTTCGGCTAGTGGGGAGGATAAAGGACTACCCATAGGGGAGCCATTGGTCTGTTTGTAATATTTAGAGTTAAAGGTGAATATGTTTATTTTTAAACTTAGGCTTATCAATTTTGTGATTTTGTCGGAGGTGCTGTTGTCGATACTGTGTTGCGAGAGGAAGTTTTTGGTGGATTCTATAATTAAAGGGTGGGGTAAACTGGGGTATAAGTTTACGACGTCGAAAGAAACCATAGTGTGATTATCCCTGTAGGGGGTATGCCATATTTCTTGTATAAATGTAGGAATGGAGTTAATAGTAGTGTGGCTATTGCTATCTCTGAGTATGGGCGTAAGGAACATATTTAGGAATTTCGCTAAGGGAGCTGCTGGAGAGAGATAATAGGCAACTATTGTTCTTAATGGTATACCTGTTTTGTGGAGTTTTGGCAATCCGTATATGTATGCTTCTGTGTTCATCTTGGATATGAAGTTCTTAAGTTCCTCATCAGATATTGTTTTTTGTCTTTGCAGGTGTCTTAGTTCCTTTTTGAATTTGTTGTAAGTTTCTATTTTTTCTAATTCGGAAACAGGTTCGTAGTATCTATGATCATTCAGGGTGGCGTGCATCTTCTCGATATTTTCTGTTGTATCCATTATAACCGTTTGGGCGCCTTTGTCCGATCTAGTTATGACTATTTCGCTTTTATCTCTAAGTCTTCTGGCTATGGTTCTGTTCGCGGGGTTTGATTTTGGATTATTTGGGGTCTTGCTCAATGCGGTTGTTACAATATTCCTTATTTTAGCTTTTTCCTGATGATTCAGCCCGTTAATAGAGGCCTCTAAACCTGCGATGATTTTTAGATTATCACTTGTTTTCATGTTTCTATGTTTCAATCCTTTTGATAAGAATTTAGTTTCATCCTCTGTGAGTTCGGTGCTGGATAGGTTGACGATTTTTGGCTGCTGTTTTTCTGAGTTGAACTGTATTTTATATTTCATTGACCAGTATCGTAATTTTCTATTGTGCTTTTTATCCATTTCTGCGTTTAATGTCTTGATGTCCTGAGTTGTTCTGGTTATGAGATTCAACATTATATCCGGATGTACTTTTTGAGATGTGATGGATATTAAATCTTTGATAGTTTTTGAAGTGAGCCGTATGAATGAATGGCATCCTTTAATTCTTGATTTCAGTAACCCTATCTGGGTTTCTTTTATGATCTTGGCAGAAAACTATCAAAGATTTAATATCCATCACATCTCAAAAAGTACATCCGGATATAATGTTGAATCTCATAACCAGAACAACTCAGGACATCAAGACATTAAACGCAGAAATGGATAAAAAGCACAATAGAAAATTACGATACTGGTCAATGAAATATAAAATACAGTTCAACTCAGAAAAACAGCAGCCAAAAATCGTCAACCTATCCAGCACCGAACTCACAGAGGATGAAACTAAATTCTTATCAAAAGGATTGAAACATAGAAACATGAAAACAAGTGATAATCTAAAAATCATCGCAGGTTTAGAGGCCTCTATTAACGGGCTGAATCATCAGGAAAAAGCTAAAATAAGGAATATTGTAACAACCGCATTGAGCAAGACCCCAAATAATCCAAAATCAAACCCCGCGAACAGAACCATAGCCAGAAGACTTAGAGATAAAAGCGAAATAGTCATAACTAGATCGGACAAAGGCGCCCAAACGGTTATAATGGATACAACAGAAAATATCGAGAAGATGCACGCCACCCTGAATGATCATAGATACTACGAACCTGTTTCCGAGTTAGAAAAAATAGAAACTTACAACAAATTCAAAAAGGAACTAAGACACCTGCAAAGACAAAAAACAATGTCTGATGAGGAACTTAAGAACTTCATATCCAAGATGAACACAGAAGCATACATATACGGATTGCCAAAACTCCACAAAACAGGTATACCATTAAGAACAATAGTTGCCTATTATCTCTCTCCAGCAGCTCCCTTAGCGAAATTCCTAAATATGTTCCTTACGCCCATACTCAGAGATAGCAATAGCCACACTACTATTAACTCCATTCCTACATTTATACAAGAAATATGGCATACCCCCTACAGGGATAATCACACTATGGTTTCTTTCGACGTCGTAAACTTATACCCCAGTTTACCCCACCCTTTAATTATAGAATCCACCAAAAACTTCCTCTCGCAACACAGTATCGACAACAGCACCTCCGACAAAATCACAAAATTGATAAGCCTAAGTTTAAAAATAAACATATTCACCTTTAACTCTAAATATTACAAACAGACCAATGGCTCCCCTATGGGTAGTCCTTTATCCTCCCCACTAGCCGAAATAGTCATGAGACACATAGACCAAACCATAATCAGTCGTTTCCCTAACATAATACAAACCTGGAAGAGATACATAGATGACATTTTTTGCATTTCCCAAACAGATAAAATTAATGATATATTAACTGAAATAAATAGCCTCCATAATGAATTAAACTTTACCATAGAAAAAGAAAACAATCATTCATTACCATTCCTAGACATCCTCATTACTAAAAACAACTCGCAGTACACTTCCACAGTATATTACAAGCCTACATTCCAACCCAATTTTATACAATATTCGTCATACTGCCCACTAAGCCACAAAATTAACACAGTAAAAACCCTAACAAAACGGATACACACACATTGCTCCAACAACACATGTAAAGCAATAGAAACTAAAAATATAATTCAATATCTCACCACAGCCGGATACCCAAAGAATTTCATATTAAGGCATTTTTATAACCCAAATAACACAAACAATAGTCAAACATACAAATCTATTTGCATCATACCATACTCCCCTAATAGCGTAACAATAGCCCGAGAAATTAGAAAATATGGTATAAAGACATATTACGAAAACACACCTAACATAGGCGCAATAGTCAGAAATCCCATAACCAAAAACAATAGCCATAACTCACCAATATATAACAATCAAGCAATATACTCAATAGAATGTAACCAATGCAATAGTATGTACATAGGCGAAACCAGCAGACAAGTAATAGATAGAATGAATGAGCACACCAGATCCATAAATAGAAAAGATAAAAAATCCCTTTTATTCCAACACACTCAAAATACAGGTCACACCTTCAACCTAAGTAACCCAAAAACTTTTCATACCAATATAAACAACAAACAAAAAAGACTGTACTTAGAAGCTTTTTTATCATTAAAACACGCAAGCATCAATAGGCACATAGAAATTCCAGAATCATATACAGAATTCATAAATAGCAAGTAAAAAATGTACACTTCCCCATATTTAATACAATAACTCTTGTTTCATAACTCTGTTCCATAGCTAATTCAAATCTCATAAGTTAAATTATTATATAATAGTTTTTACCTTAGTTTAGAAAGATGTAAATATTCTGGATACTTAGCATATATCAAGAAATCAATAGTTCTTTTATAAAAAATTGTAAAGATGTAAATATATTAGGTAAATATATAGCAGCTACTAACGATTCACCATCATTCGTGTTGCTCCTGTAGAAAGGCCACCATACCCGAAAGCTAGAGCATTATTAAACGTTATATACAAAAAGAAACACAACCTCGGAGGCTTTGTTATTTTCTCCTTAAGATATCGCAGAGGTTATAACATTGGAAATATATATTTATTTATATTATTACTAGCGAACCCGGCCACCCGTTGCTGTGGCTAAGTTGTAATATGTTAAATTAATATTATACTAAACTATTCAGTACAGTAAAGTTAATATTCACTTATAAAGATAAAAATGTTTTAGCCGATCTAAAGCCCTACGGGATTGAGAATGGAACGTTATGTTAAAATTTGAAAGTGATTTTTATATATATAGATAATATAGCCCTTTATTGTAATTATTGATTATAATCACTGCATTAATAAATGTCAGTGAACTTGTTTATATGTATTGTTTTTTGTTTTTGAGATATTCTAATAGAACGTTCTCACAATTTTTGTAAAATATTTATATATGCACAAACACAGAATTTAAAAATATGTCTTAAAATTTGCTATAATTATTGTTATAAATATTATTTTAAAATAATTCGCCAGAATTCGCCAGTATACTAAACAACTTCCCAAAGTTTCATGGCAAACATCTAAAATAAAATAATACTTTTAATACTTTGCTACAATATTAAAAAGAGGGGTGCTTAGGTGTTTAAAATGTAAAATGTGCTCTAAATAGTATTACATAGAGCCTTCATAACAAACATATTTAAAATAAACCAATTAAAATATAATAATGCTGTAAAAAAAGACTTTGCTGCAATAATATAAAAGAAATGAAAATAAAAAAAGACACCCACGCTGAGCCTCGAACCCAGGTTTGTTATAAATATTATTTAAAAATTGTTTATGTTGATTTTTATTTTCAAAAGCCTACATTTTAAATAAACTAATATTTTTAATAATTTGTTACAATAATATAAAAGAAATGAAAAAAAAAAAACACCCACGCTGAGCCTCGAACCTAGGTTGTGGGGGTACGAAGCTGTGTACCTAACCTATAGGCTAAGCTGGACGTTACAAATACGCTCATGCGAGGCTATTTCAGGCCATACGCCTGCCGCGAGGGGGCGCTGATTGCGAGTGAATTTACGTTTTATTGTAAATAAAAATGCAACGAAAGGTTATTTCTAAAGAGTAATTAGCCAGAAACCATCCCGGTAGTATACAAAACAACTTCCCAAAGTTTCATCACGATCGGTTGAGCGATGTAGAAGATTATCACTTACGAACGGACCAACAAACATTCATTTTTATATATATAGATAGTAAACAATTTTTGAACTTATCTGCGTATTTAACCAGTGTGTTATTTATATAAATACCCCCCCCCCCCATCCTTCCTCGGTATACAATTCCCAATAACGAGTTCAGGAAATCCATAGATTCTATCTTTTTTTTTCATCCATCACCCCCCCCCCCCCCACAACATCATTCATTACATTCAACCATGTCGGGTTATTCAATCATCAATGACAACAGTACCCTTTACCTTCCACAATCCTCACCTTTCCTATGCAAATTTCTGCAAAAAGAAATACAATTTTTAGGATACACAATTAACTCAGGAAAATATACACCCAATAACACAAATATTGAAGCAATTTTAAAATTAAATAGACCATATAATATTAAAACATTACAAAGATTTTTAGACCCCATTAATATTTATAATAAATTTATTCCCCATTAAGCGCAAATTAGGGCACCTTTGAATGAACTTTTGTTAAAAAATGCTGCTTGGTTATGGAGTGGACAAGCCTTCCAAACACTTAAAAATGCACTCATTTCACAACCTGTATTTTATATTTATGACCCATCGAAACCATGTCATTTATTCACAGATGCCTCAAGTCTAGGAGTAGGAGGAGTCCTGAAACAACCTGATGAAAAAGGCATTTTACACCCCATAGCTTATTATTCAAGAAAACTTCACCCATTTGAACAGAATTATACTGCCTCAGAAATTTATTCAAAATTTATTCCAAATTAATAAATATGAAATATTAATAACTGACAGAAATGCAGATTTTCTTAGCAATGAATTTAAACATTTTTTAGAAAGAAATAATGTTAAGCATCTACTCACCAGTGCCCGTCACCCAGAAACAAATGCAAAAGTAGAAAGATTAAATTCCACTATCATTAATAGGTTAAGATGTGAATATAATACTAATTTATAAACCCCTTGGACAAAATATATTCCTAAAATTACTGAAAGCTATACTGATACAGTACATACCATAACAGACTTTACATCTAGGTTCTATTCTATGGAATACAACCACAGTATATAGAACATGGCACAGAAACACATACACCAATAGAAAAAGCAAGAAAATTAGCCATTGAAAGAACCATAAATCCCATGAACACAGCAAACAACTTTATGATATTAAACATCCAGAACCTATTTTTAAAGGAGATCAAGTATTAGTAAAAACCTTTTTTTTTATCCAAACACTGGTAAATTAGCCCAAAGATATATAGGCCCATTTACTATTTTAAAACAACTTTCCTCAGTCACATATATGAAATAAATAAACCCAATTTACCCCAAAGAAAACAAACAAATCATACACTCTAAAAAACTTTAATTATTTTACCCAGAAGCGCGCGCAGATTTTTTACTTAAAAATAGCACTAACGTAGAAAATGACTCAATAGTAAACCAAAATTCTGACACAAAGTTAATAGATATTGATGATAAATCATGTTTTTTACAGGAAGACCATATTTTGGACATGGACAATGAAGAACAAATATCAACCCCAATTCTTATGCCTACACAATCTCACTCCATATATCTCTCTATTAGCATTTCATTACTCAACCATTATTAAGAAATACTTTCATATCTTATTTTCACACATATTTAAATGTTAATCTTTTAGAAACTACTCATTTTAAATTATTATTTGTGTAAAAATAAACATTTTCTACTGCCTTTTATATTTTTAAATTTAACTAGCATAATGACATAATTACTAATATTTTAAATACCCTTTTTGCTTCATATACATTTTTTTATATATATCAATAATTATTATTTCTTATATATGTAACGTTCGATAGTTATTCACTGTAGTATATATATATTTGATGTATTACACTGTAGAATACTATCGCTCACTGTAATGTTGGAACAATACCTTTTTGGAGATGGGTTGAGTTGTTGATTGATTGATTGAATTGTGGTGGGCGCAGTCGTTTGGCTGAAGTGATAAGGTATTCTCACAGGGGAAAATAACGAAAAGACACAGGATTTGGATTGGAAAAGGCTAGCGATCTAGGGAGAAAGGGGTTGAAGCTATTTGACTGAGTTGCTATTAACTATGGCTGTTCACATTATTGAAGATGGGACTTATCTGATTGGTTGAGGAGATGGGATTGGCTCCAAACTGGTCTCAACGGTGCCACACTCTTAACTGACTAAACCCCGTTCCCGATTTAACACGAAGACTCTTCAGGGTTCTGATTGGCTGGTGTTTTAGACGTGTAAGCTTTCTATTGGTTCCTGGCTAATTCCCTACTCTCTGATTGGGCCTTTGCTATCCTTTTGTTTCTGGACTTGTTCTGACCTGATCCAGGAAATACTAGGTTCTTGAACCCAGTTTTATGAGTTCCGGGATAATAAAACCTGCTAATGATTGCTTCCCCTTTGATGGCCTTTCTCTAAATCTTTCTCCCAGATTTCTAATCCTTGTTTTTATTAAAATCTTTTAAAACATACATTGCATACATATTGTGGTGGGATTACATCCAGTTATGTACAAATTATGACAGATGCGCCCCCTACATGAGAAGAATTCAAGAAGGGGTTAGCCTGAGAGAATTCTGTAAAGGAAAAAATAATTTGTGGTAAATTAGTTGTGGTTATTGAGAGGCTATATACAAGCATTGGTGGTGATATAAGAGGTAAAAGAGATTGGTGTTGATTATATAGGTTGAGTATAATTAATAGAAATCAAAAATTTCAATTGTAAGAAATCAAAATGAATGTTATGGTACATAGTGGGATAAAAGAAAAGAAAATGCGCCTAAACGATATTCTACTCGAGATTGGGAATGAAATCGAGGGAGTTCTATTAGGGCTTTTGAGAAATCAAAAATAAAATAAAAGTTGGAAGAAATCAAAGTGAATGTTTGATGCATGGTGAGAAAAAAGGAAAAATGCCTAACCATATTCTACTCGAGATTGGGAATGAAAATCGAGGGAGTTCTATTAGGTCTTTTGAGAAATCAAAATAAAATAAAAAGTTGGAAGAAATCAAAGTGAATGCTTGATGCATGGTGAGGAAAAAAAAAAGAAAAGAAAAGGCTTTTTGTAAATCAAAATAAAATATAATATCTAATTTTAAAAGAAAACCAGTGAGCTTTCGTTGATAAAAATTTGTTTAGTTATTGAACTATGAACAAAATAAAAGAAGTGGTTATATAAATGGTAAATAATTGATTAAAATAAATGATAAGTATTTGAATTAGGGGAAAATGGTAAATTTGATTAAGTATTGATTTTAAAATAAGAAAATAATGTAAATGAATGATATATAAAAAAATGTATAGCGAGGTTCGCAAACTCGCCTTTTATAATCAAAATTATATGCCAAAATCTATATCACGCCGCCATTAATTCTTTATATGCCTTGTAGATTTTTTTGTCTTTCCCGTGCGACTCATGGGTAGAAACACGATCTTTCCCAATTGTGCTTTATATTATGTATACAGGAGACATGGGAATCTAATTAACCTTACGTGTGTATTTTGTCTTTGTGTTTGTGTTGTTTTTCGAGATCTCAAGGCTGAATGTAGTATGTTAATATGTCCCGAGCCTTAATGCGTTCTAGGGATTTTTATGCATTTCCCTAGGGCACTTAAGTTATGCTAGCCCGATACCCACTTTATTATATCGGGTGTCGATACCGGAGTCAAAATCTTTGAATACAGGGTCCGAGGAGAGTCCTCGACCCTTCAAAAAATGGTTGTTTATTCCTTCGGAAGAAACTTAAGCTCGAAAGCTTAGCTACCTAATTTTTTCTATCATTTAAGTGGTAATATGGGTACTTTTGTTCATATTTAACCTTGAGACCTGCGTGTTGTTAAAAGTCTAAGGTCTGTGGTGTCTAGTTGTAGAAAATGTAGAGTTTTTGGAAGTCTTGGAAGAATAAAAATAATAGAAAGGTAAAAACTCATTGGGAAGTGTCTGTTACATATTAAGTTTTTTGTGAGAATGTAATTAAATTGTGTTTTTTGTAAAAGTCGATATGTAGGCTCAAACTGGGATCCCAAAAACGTGTGACGCTAAAAATGTTCCACCTCGGTGGGACGCGTTGACTTCAATTTTATCTGTCGGCCAAGAGAGGCCCACGGTGGGGAATATGACCCATGTCCAGGTGTGTGGGGGGAAAGTATCCGAAACCGTCTTCCTCCCCTCGTGTATAAGTAATTTGATGACATTAGCTGCCAGCGTCTTTATGTTGGAGTGGGAAGCCAAATTGATCTCTATTTCACTTCCGGCTTCCCTAATTGAATTTTGCACGTGCCCTAATTATTCTCCTAATTGAATTTGCACGCCGTTTTTATGAGTTGGTTCGAGGCCCTTTAAGTTTGTCCAAGTTCTCCGCGAGAATTTCTCATAGAATGTCTAGGAGTTCTACAATGGCTTGGCCCATAGGGAAGATGGCTTCATAGATGGAACTTCCTATGGAAGATAGATTTTAAGACGGAATTTCCTATATGGGAGATGGCTCCATAGATGGAAGTTCCTATATGGAAGATGGATTTTAAGACGGATTTTCCTATATGGAAGACTGCTTCTTGCAGCTGGTACACCCGTTGGGATGGTAGTGCATAGATTAGCATGTGAACTATTATTGTATAGGGAGCGAAGTTGTATGGTATAATAAGAAGACATATAACAGAGATTAGGTGAAAAAATGGGATATTGGCACATCTTCTTCCATGTTTTTGCCATGAAATGTGGCTCTGGGATATCTGGTTGGACTTTTATTGGTTGTGGTGGGTTTGGAACGGGGTGTTTTGTGGTTGGCCTATGTCGCATTTCTTGTTACCGTGGGTGAATTGCCTAAATCGTTTTTTGGAAAAAATGGTAGGATCTAAATGCTTGAAAGGCTCGCTGTTTGTTGGTTTGAATTTCAACGGCTCTGCTGGAAACAATTCGGGTGTGAGGTGTTTAAACGGGAACGTGTAATTGTGCTTGTGTCGTACATGGTGTATTCTAATGGCGGGTGGTGATATATATTGGATGTTTTCTGAGTATAGTTTAAGTTTGTTGACGTGGATCGTGTCAGTATCTCTTTGGAGAGGTTGGTTGGGTCTATCGATACGGACCACATTTGGTGATATGATCTCTAATATGGTGTATGGTCCTGTGAAATATGGGGCGAGTTTTCCTGTGTTGGGGTGATTATATAATTTAACTAATACCAGGTCACCTATTTCGAAGTGTGGTTGTTTGTGTCGTTGGTCATAAGTGATTTTATTTTGTATGTGTTTGTTTTTGGTTCGTGTGTGTGCGATCTTCCTAGCTCTGTCGATGTCTGGATAAGGTGTGGTGTGGTCAGAGAGTTCTGAGGGTAGGACGCCAAACATCAGGTAGATGGGCGGAAAACCGGTGATAGAGTGTGGGGTACTGTTATATATAGTTGTAACTCGTTTGACCAACTTGGTCCATGCGATCTTAGGATTCTCCAAATGTAATAGCCTGAGTTTTCCTGTGAGGGTGGCGTTTAGGCGTTCACATAGACCGTTGGCTTGTGGATTATTGCTAGTTGTGAGTAACGGGTGGATACTCCTGTTAAGCAGGAAGCTCTTAAATTTTGGCGAAGTGAATGCAGGGGCTCTATCCGTAAGAAGGCGTTTCGGAGAGCCATCCTGTAATACTCGCTTGAGTACCTGTTGATAGGTGGTAATGCTGGTGGATTTGGATGGGAACGTCCATGTGTAGCGCGAAAAATGGTCGACTACAACATGGAGGTATATTTTGGTGTTGCCATATTTGGCAAATCCTGCTATGGTGTCGAGGGATAGTAGGTCAAAGGGTCCTTTGGCTTCCGGCGGCTGACCTAACTCCCCGTAAGTGGGTCCCAATGGACGTTTTGTTAACTGGCAGATTGGGCAGGTTTTAACCTTTTGTGTAATGCCTTTTGAAATGCCCTGCCAGTAATAATGAGCGGAGATGAGTCTTGTCATTTGTGATATACCTGGGTGGTTGTATTGTGTGTGTACTGTTTGTAGTAGTTGGTGGATGAGTGTTTTTGGAATTATAATTTTAGTTACACCTTTTCGGGAAACGGTATGCAGTCCATTGTGATCAATGGTCAGGCTAGAATCTCCCGATGGAGAAGGCTGATGGTTCTTAATAAGGGAGGCGTCTAAGAACCCACAGAACGGGTTACGGGATAAGAGATCCGCCTCATATTGCTGTTTTCCCTTTATGTAGCGGACCTCATACTCGTAACTCGACAGTCGTAAACTCCACCGGAACAATCTGCCTGACGGGTTTTTGATTGTTTTCAGCCACTGCAATGCGTGATGGTCAGAAAATATAGTAAATTTTCTGCCCATCAGATAGATGCGAAACTTCTCCACACTCTCAACGATTGCTAAGCACTCAAGTTCAGAGATGGAATAGTTTCGTTCGTGTGAACGCAGAGTGCGGCTGAAATACCGGACTGGATATATCTTCCCATCAGGGTGAACCTGTTTGAGGATGCCTGCTATACCGAGGGTGGAGGCGTCACAATACACCTGGCATGGCAGGCCCTCTTTGTAAAGGTGTAAGATGGGGTGTTGTGTGAGGCTCTCTTTCAGGCTAATGAACGCTTTGTGGCAATTTTCATCCCAGACCCACATGACATCCTTTTTGAGAAGGTTGTTAAGTGGTGTCCGCAAGCGAAGGTACTCCGGGATGAATTTGTTATAGACGTTCACAGCGCCCAGAAAGGATTGTAGTGTTTTGCGGTTGTGTGGTTGTTGGATGGCGTGGATGATGTCTGTGTTGCGTGTGAGTGGTGTGGTAGTACCAGCTGTGATGGTGTAGCCTAGGAAATTGATGGACTGTTTAAAAAATTCGCATTTTGCGAAGTTAAGTTGTAACTTCTCTACCTCGCAAAAGGCGAAAAATTGTCGCAGGGGGTTTTGATGTTCCTCCAGTGTGTTGGAAAAAATGATGAAGTCATCAAAATAATGTGCCACACAGTCAAGTCCGTGTCTCTGTAGGACCTGACTCATGGCTCTTTCGTAGATCTGAGGGCTGGTTTTTAACCCGAAAGGTAATCGAGTGGGCTAATATAACCCTTCCAGCGTGGCAAAGGCCAACAGTGGTCGAGAATCGGGGTGTATTGGAACCTGCCAATACGCGGAGGATATGTCGGCCGTGGAGAAATACTTGGCCCGTGCGAGACGGTCGAGTATATCCTCGATCCTAGGGAGGGGATGGACATCAGAGCTGATTAGCTCGTTCACCTTTCTATAGTCAATACAAAACCTTTTGGTCTTGTCGCGCTTGGTGACGAGAGTGACCGGGCTAGAGAAAGGTGAAAAAGACTGCTCGATAATGCCATTTTCCAGCATCTGTTGGACCTGGTTGCGGATTTCCTGTTGGTCACATATCGGAACACGATATGGACGTATGGTGATTATTTTGTCGGAGTTCGTGGGTATTTTTACTTGTGGGATTTTTAAGCATGGTACGCTGAATTTGTTTTGGGTAAAAATGTGGTTGTATTTTGTAAAAGTGTGGTGAAGTGAGGTGGATAGTGAGGGTTGTGTATCGTATTGTAGCATGTGTATGGGGAAGAAAATTGTTGTGTTTTAGTGTGAGTGTCGCGTTTGTTGCGCGGGTTGTACGTGTGACCGTTGTGTGACGACGTGTGGTCACTTATGTGCTCGGTGCGCGAGCTGTCCTGCTGTATGGACATGTTTTGTGCATTGTTGTTGCAAGTTGAAGCCGTTGTGGCCTTGTTATTTGAGGGCATATAAAAAAGGCAATTGGCCTTAGTGAAAAAATTGTGCAGTGCGCGCGCGTGACTAGATTGGCATGTGGGTGATCGGGTTTTGACCAATGGATGTACGCAGTGGGTGCCATGTGCGGAAGGTTTGGATGCTTGGCAAGTCCTTTGTGACATCGCTTGGCATTCCCAATACGTGCGTTCATTGGGTACATGGTTGAAATGGTAGGTAGGGGTAGACAATGGAGCGCCAAGTTTGAATATAGTGCTTTGGTTGAAGTCTATTGTCAATTTAAAATTACGGAGGGTATTTATGCTGAGAATTCCAAATGGTAGAGGTGCTTCCACCACATGGAAATTCTCTTTTCTAGTAATTTTACCTATTGTCAGAGGGGGGGAGGGTCAGTTTACCTATTGTTTTTACAAGACCAATTATAGCCTGTAGGTCTATAAACTGCTTTTTTAATTTTAAATTAGGAAGATTAGTTTTTAACATTGTATACAGATTATGGGGCACTATATTCAAACTTGCGCCTGTATCAATTAGGAATGGAGAGGGCAGTTCAGAGGTTAGAAAAAGTTTCATCGTCAACTGGGTGACGATAAAGGGTTGAGGCCTTCTTACCTCATTTCCGAAAGGCCTCCGCGGCTTGTGCGTCTTCGGCGTGGGGTGGGGGCGTGGGACGCTGGGCGTGCTGCTGTGTTGGGACCGTTTGCACTGCCCGTGCACCCGTGTGTAGATTTTGGGCTATTTGCACTGCCCTTGCGTTTGCGTGTGGTGTTGGGGCAGGCCTATGCCGGCATTCGCTGTGCCAGTGACGAGCGCCGCAGAACTTACAGTTTGACGGCGGAGTAGGTGCAGTCCATGCACCTGTTCGTCGGGGTGTGCTGGGGTATGGACCCGACATGGTGGGCGGTTGTTCCTCGCGGTGTCGTGCCGTTGGTATGTTGGGCCCGTGGATCCGCTGTGCCAGTCGGAACCACTCTCCTAGGCTCTCAGGAGGTACCACGTGGACCAGGCGCTGGTCGGAGAACGGCAACCCTTCCGTCGGCGTCTCGAGGATCACCTCCTGTGGGAGCCCCAGTTGTAAACCCATGGCGGTTTTCTCCCGGTAATACGTCTCCAGGTCTGCTTGTCCAGCAAGCTTCATGGCGAAGTATTTCGTGAAGGATGCTTCGCTGGATTCCGGATAGAGATCCGTGAGGATTTGCCTCACCTGGAAATAGCTCTGGGCGGCCAACCGGAGTTTCCTGAAGAGTTCCAGGGGTTGGCGCGTCAGGTAATTAGGCAACCAGAGTAGCTTATCGGGGGCGTCCAAGTGGGCGTCATCCATCTTCCGGTCGTAGGACTGGAAGAATTGGCGAGCGCTGTAGGATCCATCGAAGGGTGGGAGTTCCGCCTCTGGTCTGTCGGATGACCTCGCCTGGGCCAGCACCGCCGCTAACTGGAGCAAGACGCCCGCCAGGGGTTGAGGTTCCCTCCCGTTTCCGGTCGCCTCCTCCTCTCTCGATAGGTTACCGCTATTTTTGACTTCTGTGTCCTGGTCACTTTCCATTTTATCCTGTCGACTCTCTGTAATGTTCGATAGTTATTCACTGTAGTATTTAATGTATTACACTGTAGAATACTATCGACTCACTGTAACGTTGGAACAATATCTTTTTGGAGATGGGTTGAGTTGTTGATTCATTGATTGAATTGTGGTGGGCGCAGTCGTTTGGCTGAAGTGATAAGGTATTCTCACAGGGGAAAATAACGAAAAGACACAGGATTTGGATTGGAAAAGGATAGCGATCTAGGGAGAAAGGGGTTGAAGCTATTTGACTGAGTTGCTATTAACTATGGCTGTTCACATTATTGAAGATGGGACTTATCTGATTGGTTGAGGAGATGGGATTGGCTCCAAACTGGTCTCAACGGTGCCACATTCTTAACTGACTAAACCCCGTTCCCGATTTAACCCGAAGACTCTTCAGGGTTCTGATTGGCTGGTGTTTTAGACGTGTAAGCTTTCTATTGGTTCCTGGCTAATTCCCTACTCTCTGATTGGGCCTTTGCTATCCTTTTGTTTCTGGACTTGTTCTGACCTGATCCAGGAAATACTAGGTTCTTGAACCCAGTTTTATGAGTTCCGGGATAATAAAACCTGCTAATGATTGCTTCCCCTTTGATGGCCTTTCTCTAAATCTTTCTCCCAGATTTCTAAGCCTTGTTTTTATTAAAATCTTTTAAAACATACATTGCATACATATTGTGGTGGGATCACATCCAGTTATGTACAAATTATGACATATATACTTTTATTTTAATTTCATAATTATATAATTACTAGGCGAATGACCCGGCTTCGCCCGAGAAATCCCTTGGGTGCAATTTCCTTCATACTAAAAGTATATCAATAATAAATATGTGATGCCAAAAATTGTATTATATTAGTGTTTAGGTATTTGATTTAATTAATATAGTTGATATAATAGTATATATTTATATTATATTTTTTATAAATTAGTTTTAAAAATTGTAAAAAAAAAAATGCATCGGCCGGGAATCGAACCCGGGCCGCCCGCGTGGCAGGCGAGCATTCTACCACTGAGCCACCGATGCTTTAAAAAAATGGCCATATTTAGGTATTCATTCCATTCTGGATTAGTCCGCGTAAAAAAAAGTTCTTCAAATTAAAAAAAGAAATAGCCAAAAATACTAATCAAAATGCAGCTGAAAATTTTCCTCAGGTTTATAAAAAGCGACATGCAAAATTTGGTACCAATTGGTTCAGTATTTTTTTAGTTTATCGCGAAACAGACAGACAGACAGACAGAAATTGACTTTTATATATATACTAGCGGACGTACCCGGCTTCGCCCGGGTTTTACCCGAGTAAAAGTTTGTCTAACGAATCTCTCGATAAAGTGAACATTTTTTTCCCGGTCCCTTGAAAAATGCTCGATAAGTTGAATAAAATCAATATTAATTGGTTCCCTCGGTAATTGGAAGTTAAAGGAATAGTATCTTGCCTTGGAATTGTATCATTATTCTTGTATGGATGTACCCGGCTTCGCCCGGGTTTTACCCGAGTAAAGGTTTGTTTAACGAATCTCTCGATAAAGTGAACATTTTTTCCCGGTCCCTTGAAAAATACTCGATAAGTTGAATAAAATCAATATTAATTGGTTCCCTCGGTAATTGGAAGTTAATGGAATAGTATCTTGCCTTTGAATTGTACCATTATTCTTGTCTCAAATAAATTGCCGTGTCATCCTGAATTTTGTCTTTCCTAATTTTCTACATTACAAAATCATCGTATCATCATGATAATATTTAGATCAGATTGTTGAATTATAACAGATAAATTAGAATATTTATCTTGATTATTTCTAGGCGAAAAGTTATTTCAAAAATTTTGTTTGCTAGAAACCTTCCCAGTACTATACTAAATAACTTCCCAAAGTTTCATGGCGATCCAATGAGTGGTTTGGTCAGGCATAAAGGACAAACAAACAGACACACACACACATACATTCATTTTTATAAATATAGATAAGAGATAAGAGATTTATAAACAAATTTTCTTTTGTTTATTTTGAAAATTTGGACATTGATTTTTATTGTTTAATTTTAAATTATTTCTATGGACATTTTTATTTCGTTTAATTAATTATTTTAAAATTGTCAATTTTATTTTTAATTTTTTTCTTTTAAAAGTATTTTTCACAGGGGAGAATATATATAATCTTAAAATGCGAAAATTTGATTTTTTGAAAAACATATATTTTATTTTCATTCATTGACTGTTCTACATTTTTTACCATAATTTTAGAATATACCACTTTGAATATTGTTGTAAACATGTATAGTTAAAGTTACCTATTTTTTTAATTCACTAATATAGGATTAATTTTGTAAATTCTATATTACTGTGAAAATATATATGTAATTTTCTTCAAGTAATTAAAAATAAAAACCACTTTTGATAGTAAATAATTATTTTCTATTTTTCTATTATCACGACTGCACCTTCAATTCTTTATGTTTTCACACAATAACAAAACATTATATTCAATACCATCCTCCAGCAAATATCAATGCTATAGTTTATTTTATAGTTGCCCATTTACTACTCCCTTATATTAGTGTGTGTGTGTTACCTTTGACGGGTGTCAATAAAAATGTTATACAATCTTGACTCCACGGGAATCAGCGGTTCCACGGAGGGTAACGTAGGCCATAGTAAGAAGAGACCAAAGTTGACGAGCTATTTATTTAAAAGGCGGAGAGCGTTCGGACAATAACCCCCTTCAACAGGCTAATACACACACACACAAAAGCCTTTATTGAGACACACAGGTCTTACAGAGGATTCTCCTTGGGGTTACAAGACGGAGAAACCTATGAAAGTGGGAAATATACAAAGGGGTAAAAATGGAGAAAGATTATATACACATGATAAATATATACAGATCATTATCAACAGCCTAATACGTGATACTCATCGCCTTTACCTTTGGTCTCTTCCAACAATGATATCCTGAGATTCCTTCTCTTCTAACAATGATATCCTGAGATTCGTTCTCTTCCAACAATGATATCCTGCGATTCCTTCTCTTCTAACAATGATATCCTGCGATTCCTTCTCTTGTAACAATGAGATATTCTGTGATTCCTTCTCTTTTAACAATGAGATATTCAGTGATTCCTTCTCTTCTAACAATGAAATCCTGTGATTCCTTCTCTTCTAACAATGATATCCTGTGATTCCTTCTCTTCTAACAATGAGATATCCTGCGATTCCTTCTCTTCTAACAATGATATCCTGCGATTCCTTCTCTTCCAACAATGATATCCTGTGATTCCTTCTCTTCTAACAATAAGATATTCTGCGATTCCTTCTCTTCAAACAATGATATCCTGCGATTCCTTCTCTTCTAACAATGATATCCTGTGATTCCTTCTCTTCTAACAATTCGATATTCTGCGATTCCTTCTCTTCTAACAATGATTTCCTGTGATTCCTTCTCTTCTAACAATGAGATATCCTGCGATTCCTTCTCTTCCAACTATGATATCCTGTCTTCTATTGTATGTTTGTAATTTTACAGTGTTCCATCCAACATGGGAGGAATGTGCGCAGGAGGTGGTGTTGAAGGAAGGCAGCACGATGATGGAGAAATGGCAGAATCTTCCAGTACCTGTCTACATTGACCTCTACGTCTTCGAGTACGTCAACGTCAAGGAGGTCCTGAAGACTCCGTACATCAATCCGATCGTCAAGGAGCGAGGTCCGTACGTGTTCAAGTAAGTTGTCCTTCCGGACTTATGGACCGCTTCTATATGTCGTGGGCAGAGTGGTGCGGGGCCGACACATCCACCAGTCCAACGAGTCCTTCATCAGCTACAATGAGACGAGGACTTATTTTTTCGAAAAGTCCATGTCAGGAGACGGACTTCAGCTCAGCGACACCTTCACTGTGGTCAACTTGCCGCTCTTGGTGAGTCCTCAGCAGCTCTTCAATACCTCCGTGCAACTCTCGTCCATTTCTCCTATCTTTTCATTTCCTCAACTGATGTTTGTATTACAACAATGACAATATGTGGCTTTTTCACATCAATAGTATGTGTAGTGTGAGTTAGATATGGCCATTATAAAACACTAGACGAATGACCCGGCTTCGCCCGAGAATTCCCCCGAGTTGAGTGAGTGACTGCGATCGATCTTGACTGCGATGCCCATCTTCTCAGTAAATAAAAAATAGGTTTATAAAAAAATAACACAAAATACTGGCATGTAAATATTTTTCTGTAAAAAAAAAAATAAAAGAGCTCATGGAAATTTTCCTCAGGTTTATAAAAAGCGACATGCAAAATTTGGTACCAATTGGTTCAGTAGATTTTGAGTTTATCGCGAAACAGACAACAGACATTGACTTTTATATATAATACTAGACGAATAGCCCGGGCAACGCCCGGGTTTTACCCGAGTGCGTATATATTTTAAAAACGTTTTAATTCAAATACTATTCGTTACAATTATAGATTGGCGCCATGGATGTCACTCTTGTGAAACGTTCCGTTCCAAACTGTGTGTTTTTAAAATGTTTTAATTAAAATACTATTCGTTACAATTATAAATTGGCGCCGTGGATGTCTCTCTTGTGAAACGTCCCACTCCAATAATAATATAAAAAATAATATAAAATATAATATAATACAATAAAATATAAATGAGATACTAAAAATTAAATTTCTATTTAATGAAATACATATTTTATTCTTATAATGATTATCTATTTTTTTGTCCGATTCATTAGTGCTGTAAAGACCAGGATATCCTAAAGGATATTTGGTCATCAGTTGGTGATATCTGTCGATCAAAAGATCTAGCCCGAGGGCGCATGCCGGCCATCACCTTCCTCGGAAGAAGCCGCTCCTAACATGGAGGACAGACGCTTCATCAGCCGTTCCTAACATGGATGCAGACGCTGGAGTAGTTGTTGTTGGCTACAGCCTTTGGTTGATTACATGGCGGGCTGGACTCGCCATTTGACTCAGAGTCGTCATTGGGCTTTTGTGGCTTTTTGTAGAGGTACCAGTGCCACCTGATACCCCACCACGCCCTGGTAACACTGACGCTGCTTGTTCGCGACTGCTTATTTGACCAGTTGTCTGATCTTATTCGCAGCTAACCATCATATCTGATGGCCGTTCCCCTATCCACAGCCCGGGGACGCGCCTGGCAGCATGCAGCTCTGCTTTCCTTGGGAATTTGCCCAAGCTCCAGGATCCTACATCAACATCCTATCAACAGGTTCCATTCCATCAGTGTGGAAACAAGCCAAGGTCCTGGCAATATTGAAACCAGGAAAGACCTCAGATGACCCTAACAATTACCGGCCAATATCACTCCTCTGCATTCCTTATAAAATCTTGGAAAGAATCATTCTCAACAGAATATCACCTATCATAGAAGAGTACTTACCCATAGAACAAGCAGGCTTTAGACCAGGGAGAAACTGTGCAGAGCAAACCCTGGCACTAACAACCACAATTGAAGATGGATTCCAGAAAAAATTAAAAACTGGAGCAGTTTTTGTGGACCTAACCGCCGCATACGATACAGTTTGGAGAGAGGGATTATTATACAAACTATCCAAAATAATCAACTGTAAAAATATCATCAAACTAATAAATAATTTTCTCACCAACAGGAAAATAACAGTACACCTCAACAACAAAAAAAGCAGACCTCGCACCCTAAATAACGGACTGCCACAGGGGTCAGTTCTTGCTCCCTTACTATTTAATGTCTACACTGCTGATATCCCAGCTACTAATTCTCAAAAATTTCTGTATGCTGATGATATAGCTCTTCTTCACCAAGAACAATCTTTCTCAACTCTGGAACAGATACTCAATGAAGACCTAAAGAAATTGGAGAATTTCTTCTCAAAATGGCACCTGATTCCCAACCCTTCCAAGACAGTCTCATCAGTATTCCATCTGAATAACCATAAAGCCAATAGACCCTTGAAACTCACATTCTGCAACAAACCACTCAGCCATGATCCATGCCCCAAATATCTGGGAGTAACCCTTGATAGATCTCTCACTTTTCGCCAACACCTTGAAAAAACGAGAGATAAATTAAAAACAAGGAATAATATCATGACTAGGTTGGCAGGCACCACGTGGGGCTGTGGTGCTGACACTCTACGCACGACTGCCCTCGCCTTAGTATACTCAGTTGCGGAGTACTGCGCCCCTGTGTGGGAAAGAAGCTCCCATACAGACAGCATAGATGCTCAACTTAACCAAACTATGAGATTAATAACGGGAAACATGAGACCTACCCCTATAGACTGGCTCCCATATCTCTCTAACATAGCACCTCCTGACCTCAGAAGAAAGAAATCTACCTCCAACCTTCTCAGTAAAATTAAAGCTAACACTAAGCTTCCAATCAACACTGTTCTCGAAATTCCTCCCCCAACTCGACTAATATCAAGGAATCCTGCATGGGTGGCCGATGAAAATGTAGATCTTAAAGAAGAGTGGAGAAACCGATGGAGCAATCTTGCCATCGCCAACAAAGACCTGGTGGAGGACCCTAACACCAAACCTCCCGGCTACAACCTACCTAGGAGGACCTGGTCAACCCTCAATAGAATCAGGACCTCTACTGGTAGATGCAACTACCTACTAAATAAGTGGAACATGAGTCCAGACCAGAACTGCGACTGTGGACAAATACAAACAATGCACCATATCCTAAGGGACTGTCCTCGAAGATTCTTCCAGGGAACACTTGGGGATATCCACCGGTGCACAGAGGAGGCCCTGGAGTGGATTCGTCACCTCGACATTCCACTCTAG
Organism: Cordylochernes scorpioides; assembly: GCA_030710605.1. Classification (NCBI taxonomy): domain Eukaryota; kingdom Metazoa; phylum Arthropoda; class Arachnida; order Pseudoscorpiones; family Chernetidae; genus Cordylochernes; species Cordylochernes scorpioides. Next base: position 1,574,848 of record CP092872.1, read on the forward strand.
AGAAACTTGCCAACATTGTTGTATTGTGCTGTAAAAAACAATATCATACGCAATATATATATATATAATGATTATCGATTAAAGGTACTTATATATATTTAAAGGTTCTCATAAAGGTTACCGATTTAAAAGTTTATTTTATTTTATTTAAAGAAACATATTTTCATTTAAGTATTGTTATTTATTTTAAAAGATTAAGTAATTGTGCAAAACGATAATTGCCTTAAAAAGAAATTGCCTTAAAAAAAAAAAGAAACATTCGTGGTGATTTTGTCTTGCATTCGTTTATACAATTATTATATACTAGACGAATGGCCCGGGCAACGCTCGGGTTTTACCCGAGTGCGTATATATTTTAAAAACGTTTTAATTCAAATACTATTCGTTACAATTATAAATTGGCGCCATGGATGTCACTCTTGTGAAACGTCGCGTTCCAAACTGTGTGTTTTTAAAACGTTTTAATTAAAATACTATTCGTTACAATTATAAATTGGCGCCGTGGATGTCTCTCTTGTGAAACGTCCCGCCCCAAACTGTGTGTGTCTTGAAAATATAAAAATAAAAATGTGAATTTTCATAAAGATTTCATCATGTCGATTTTTTTTTTTGCATTTCACCTACTAAATCGATAGAGATAATTACATTTGCAACATGAACTTAGGTATATTGACTAAATAGAAAACTGCATAGTAATAAAGATCATTTTTTAAAGGGACCATATCGTTTTTTTTTAATAAAATCGAAACAAAAATTAACGATAAATAACGATAATTGCCTTAAAAAGAAATTGCCTTAAAAAAAAGAAACATTCGCGGTGATTTTGTCTTGCATTCGTTTATACAATTATTATATACGAATGACCCGGGCAACGCCCGGGTTTTAAACGATTAAATGTTTTTGTTCAAATACTATTCGTTACAATTATAAATTGGCGCCGTGGATGTCATTCTTGTATAATATATAAATGAGTTTTAAAAATTGTAAAAAAAAAAAAAATGCATCGGCCGGGAATCGAACCCGGGCCGCCCGCGTGGCAGGCGAGCATTCTACCACTGAACCACCGATGGTTATGAAAAATCCCATCCGTGAGCTTCAGACAGACAGACAAACAAACAGACAGAATAAGGCAAATATATAAGTAGATAAAATACTATTCGTTACAATTATAAATTGGCGCCGTGGATGTCTCTCTTGTGAAACGTCCCGCCCCAAACTGTGTGTGTCTCGAAAATATAAAAATAAAAATGTGAATTTTCATAAAGATTTCATCATGTCGATTTTTTTTTTGCATTTCACCTACTAAATGGATAGAGATAATTACATTTGCAACATGAACTTAGGTATATTGACTAAATAGAAAACTGCATAGTAATAAAGAACATTTTTTAAAGGCACCATATCGTTTTTTTTTCAATAAAATCGAAACAAAAATTAACGATAAATAACGATAATTGCCTTAAAAAGAAATTGCCTTAAAAAAAAGAAACATTCGCGGTGATTTTGTCTTGCATTCGTTTATACAATTATTATATACGAATGACCCGGGCAACGCCCGGGTTTTACCCGATTAAATGCTTTTGTTCAAATACTATTCGTTACAATTATAAATTGGCGCCGTGGATGTCATTCTTGTATAATATATAAATAAGTTTTAAAAATTGTAAAAAAAAAAAAAAATGCATCGGCCGGGAATCGAACCGGGCCGCCCGCGTGGCAGACGAGCATTCTACCACTGAACCACCGATGGTTATGAAAAATCCCATCCGTGAGCTTCAGACAGACAGACAAACAAACAGACAGAATAAGGCAAATATATAAGTAGATAAAATACTATTCGTTACAATTATAAATTGGCGCCGTGGATGTCTCTCTTGTGAAACGTCCCGCCCCAAACTGTGTGTCTCGAAAATATAAAAATAAAAATGTGAATTTTCATAAAGATTTCATCATGTCGATTTTTTTTTTTTTTGCATTTCACCTACTAAATCGATAGAGATAATTACATTTGCAACATGAACTTAGGTATATTGACTAAATAGAAAACTGCATAGTAATAAAGATCATTTTTTAAAGGCACCATATCGTTTTTTTTTTTTTCAATAAAATCGAAACAAAAATTAACGATAAATAACGACAATTGCCTTAAAAAAAAGAAACATTCGCGGTGATTTTGTCTTGCATTCGTTTATACAATTATTATATACGAATGACCCGGGCAACGCCCGGGTTTTACCCGATTAAATGCTTTTATTCAAATACTATTCGTTACAATTATAAATTGGCGCCGTGGATGTCATTCTTGTATAATATATAAATGAGTTTTAAAAATTGTAAAAAAAAAAAATGCATTGGCCGGGAATCGAACCGGGGCCGCCCGCGTGGCAGGCGAGCATTCTACCACTGAACCAGCGATGGTTATGAAAAATCCCATCCGTGAGCTTCAAACAGACAAACAGACAGAATAAGGCAAATATATAAGTAGATATTGGCATCATATATTAACTTTATGAACGGAAAAATATGTCCAGGGTAGCCTAGTGGTCATGGCATCTGCCCGGTAAGCGGAAGGTCGTGGGTTCGATTCCCATCCCTTGACACTTTTTTATTTTATCCATTCTGACCAAAATCTATCCGTGAACTTCACACAGTCAGAATAAGGCAATTATATAAGTAGATAAATACAATATAGTAAATAAAAATTTCAATCTAAATGATACTATCCAAAATAAATCAAATGATAGTAAATATGAAAATACACTATTTAAATATGAATATATTCTAAACTAGCCGAATGACCCGGGAAACGCCCGGGTTTTACCCGATTAAATGTTTTTATTCAAATACTATTCGTTACAATTATAAATTGGCACCGTGGATGTCACTTTTGTGAAGCGTCCCGCTCTAAACTTTGTGTGTTTTTAAAATAAAAAAATAAAAATGTAAATTTCACAACGATATTTGAAAATTATATTATTTTGATTTTCAAATACTATTCGTTACAATTATAAATTGGCGCCGTGGTGTCACTTTTGTGAAACGTCCCGCTCCAAACTTTGTGTCTGAGAAGCGATATTTTTATAGAAAGATGATCTGGCTTTTGTTTTCTGCTCTAATGAATGTTTTTCTGTTAGAATTTTGTTCCTGCGTACAAAAAAATGAACTGGTTTCACCCGTGGTCTCTGCTTTTGGAATTTTTCCCGAAATAATTTTGTATCTGATAATCAAACATGATACAGCAATATCGTCATCTACATTTTCTGACTAAAAAACAACTTTTAATGCCCAGAACCTGTCAATTTCAATTTTTCTTGCCTAAAAATGCGAAAAATATCTCTTCCAGATTTTTCTCTATGTCCTATTAAAACACGTTTTACATGTACATTAGGTCAGCTGATATTACTTCCCATCTTCACCGCTAGAGGCGCTGCTTGCGAGCGAAAGGGCAAATTTGCAACGAAATTTGCAAATAACTCGAAGAATATTCGGGATAGAGACCTGAAATTTTCACTATAAGTTTTCCCAGGTTCTAATATATATACTGTTAAAATTTCAGTCAGATTGGTTACGTATTGTGGGCGTGTATAGCCGACATAGAAACACACACACATACAAACACTGACTTTTATATATATAGGGATAAGAACAATATACAAAAAATATTCCAAAATATATGTGTGTATATAGATTTATAATAGTTTAGCATCAGGCGGCGTTTTATTTATGTTCCCCTGTAGAAGGGCAGAGGTGTCCGAAAGCTGTAGACTGTGTTAATAAAATAAAAAGAAACTTATTTCCACATTATTTAATTAATATGTGATTTTGCTGTAGGATATTCCTATTAATCCTGTTGCCATCTAAGCTAACTCTACATTTGAGTGCCATGTCAACAACCGTGGTGTGTGTGCAGGGACTTGCTTCCTATCCCCAAATAAGAAAGACAATCTTAAATGCCTTAAAGAGACAGTCAAAAGAAGATTATAACAAATGGACTTTATACCACGATTGTTCGATTCAGAGCCTTTTCTTTGACGGCTGCATTGCCAATAATATGCAAAAAACTATCAGGGCTATGTCAACAGTGATTAATAACTTCCAAATCAATGTTTTGGTAAGTATTAAGTCGATATAACAAATTGTATCAATAGCGAAAGACTCCAAGCTTTGATCGCACACAAATGTTTTTATACATTTTTGAATTTTTTTTATTTAAATGCACTAAAAGTTAAAATAAAATATTGTATCTTCTGTTATTGAGCAATTAGATATATCTGAGTGAAAATAAAAGCGGCGGGGGACGATCATCATGAATTTCGAACCTAATATGATTTAATATATGTAGCAGCTGATTAGCGATTTTTGTAGGTGTTTGCTATATTTTTACCTCTTCTCTGAATATGATCGTCCCCCGCCGCTTTTATTTTCACTCAGATACATCTAATTGTTCAATGACAGAAGATACAATATTTTATTTTTTCCTTTTTAGTGCGTTTAAATAAAAGCCTTTTTAAATGTATATTTACTTATTAATTATTTAGCTAATTTTTAAACATGAATTTACAAAACTTAGAATCAAAAGTTCAATGGGGATAGGCCTTAAATAGAAGGGAGGCCTGCTCGCGGCGGATTGGTCAATTGTAAGGGGCGTAACACAAGACTTAAAAAGAAATATAGAAATTTGTTCATTTCTGACCACTCCGACTACCCAGAAGTCTGAAAATTTGTACACTTGCATTGTTCATTGGACTGAGTGAGTCTTAAAAGTTTCATACTTCTATGTGATCTGGAAGTATATTAAAATTAATTTACAGAATTTGAAGGGCAATTTGGAAATTTGTCAATTTTCGGTCTGTCAAGGCTGACAAGTTTGTCAACTTGCATTGTCATCTCAGGTTCTGAACAATGTACCAAATTTCAGATTCCTACGTGCTCTAGAAGTATATTAAAAATCGATTATAAGATTTGTGGACAGACGGCAGACAGGGAAGCAAGTTAAATAAAAGCTTAAAAAAAAACTATATTCTTTAAGGTTTATGAATTTCATTTGTTCTCAGAATGTTTAAACTCCTACATAGAAAAATATGCTTCCTCCTTATCTTTATATATAATTGCCTTATTCTGTCTGTGTGAAGCTCACGGATAGAATGCGCGCCCATTGGCTGCCGGCGAACACGTGTTCTCCCTGCCCCCCTCTAGACAACCCTGTTATCAGCTGTGTGATACATACACCTGTCTATAGCGGCCATTCTAGACAACCCTGTTATCAGCTGTGTGATACATCCACCTGTCTATACAGACCACCCTGTATATAGCGGCCATTCTAGATAACCCTGTTATCAGCTGTGTGATACATACACCTGTCTATAGCGGCCACTCTAGACAACCCTGTTATCAGCTGTGTGATACATCCACCTGTCTATACAGACCACCCTGTCTATAGCGGTCACTTTAGGCTACCCTGTTATCATCAGTGTGTTACATTCCCCTGTCTATACAGACCACCCTGTCTATAGCAGTCACTTTAGGCAACCCTGTTATCAGCAGTGTGATACATACACCTGTCTATACAGACCACCCTGTCTATAGCGACCACTCTAGACAACCCTGTTATCAGCTGTGTGATACATCCACCTGTCTATACAGACCACCATGTCTATAGCGGCCATTCTAGATAACCCTGTTATCAGCTGTGTGATACATCCACCTGTCTATACAGACCACCCTGTCTATAGCGGTCACTTTAGGCAACCCTGTTATCATCAGTGTGTTACATTCACCTGTCTATACAGACCACCCTGTCTATAGCGGTCACTTTAGGCAACCCTGTTATCAGCAGTGTGATACATACACCTTTCTATACAGACCACCCTGTCTATAGCGACCACTCTAGACAACCCTGCTATCAGCTGTGTGATACATCCACCTGTCTATACAGACCACCCTGTCTATAGCGGCCACTCTAGGCAACCCTGTTATCAGCTGTGTGATACATCCACCTGTCTATACAGACCACCCTGTCTATAGCGGCCACTTTTAAAAACACACTGTTTGGAACGGGACGTTTCACAAGAGTGACATCCAGGGCGCCAATTTATAATTGTAACGAATAGTATTTGAATTAAAACGTTTTTAAAATATATTCGCACTCGGGTAAAACCCGGGCGTTGCCCGGGCCATTCGTCTAGTATAATAATGATTGAATGAACTGATATTTTTTTGAAATATTTGATGAAAATGTTTCCTTTTTTTTTCTTTCTTCTCTCCTCGTTAATATTTATTATGAGTATATTTTACGGCCTAAAATTATTGTAAAAATGGATAGAAACATACATGTATGTCGTCAGCTCTATGGGGACATAAATTGGAATAAAGGAATGTCGTGCAGGCGAACTACTCGATGGAGAAACCGACCAAATACTCCGTAGACAACTACATCATGGAGACGGGGGCCGACAACGTGGAGAATGTCGGTCACATCATCTACTGGGACCGCACCGGCAAGACCTACCGAAAAACGTATCTACAAACTGTCTTGCGTAACTCCATAGCTGTATCTACTCTACTCCCTTTCTTACTTTCAACTGGCCCTCTGGATTCTTCCTTTAACAATCTCTTTTGAAAGCCTTTTGATCAAATTTATCTACAGTAAAACCTCGTTAAAACGAACCTGAGATATAGCGAACCTTCCCTTACAACGAACCTTGAATAATATCAAATTTTATTTTATAATACAGTTAACTATGGCTATAATAAACCACGGCTATAGTGAACCACAAATTCAATCCCATTGTGGTTCGCAATAGAGGGGTTTTACACTTTAATAGATAATAATATATTAGATTTTTTTTTCTCTCACACAAAATATATTATATATATACTATATATAATATAATATAATATACAAGGGTGAATCAATAAAAAACGATAAAAGTTTAGTGGAAAAAAATAAAAAAGGAAAAAGGAAACAAATGTATTTAAGTATACCCATTTAAATTGAACTCTGTTGTTATATATTTTTTAAATCTCAAGAAACCATCTGGCGCCATTTTTTTTTCAATAAAAATGGCGACCAAAACAAACAGTTGCATCAAGTATGAAATGCGAGCAGTAATACGTTTTCTTTATCATGAAGGAATTAAACCATTTGAAATTTACTCCAGAATGAAAGCTTTTTACGGTGATAAATGTTTATCTCAAAATCGAATTTTTAAATGGGTTATAAAATTTGAAAGCGGCATAGAAAGTTTGGATGACGCACCGCGACCTGGCGCCCCGTTCAAGGTTAGTGATGATGCAACCACCTGGGCCATTGACGAGATGATACAGAACGATCGTAACATTATCATTAGAGTTATTTCTGCCGAACTTAACCATAGATATGGTCGTGTTCAAAAAATTATTACAAAACATTTAAAGTACGGAAAAAATTGCACAAGATGAATGCCTTGGCTGCTCACAAAGGAAATAAAGGAAAAACGTTTGTAAAGATATTTTGGAACGTTATGAAATTTAGGGTGAGAGAAGGTTTTCTTGATATAATAGTGACTGGAGATGAATCATGGATACACCATCACATTCCTGACTCTAAAAGATCAAGGGCAGAATGGCATCACAAGGGTTCACCAACACCAAAGAAACCAAGGATACCATATTCTTCTGGAAAAGTACTTTCAACTATTTTTTGGAACAGTAAAGGATGCATCTTAGAAGATTATCTTCCCAAAGGACAAAACCCTAAGAGCAAAGTTTTTTTTTTAGCTCCTTGAAAAAAAATAAAGCCAAAAATTTGTTCCAAAAGGCGTGGTTTGCTTACAGCATGATAATGCCCGGCCCCACGTGGAAAATCTCACCATTGAAACCATCAATAAATTAAATTCTAAAGTTCTATCCCTCGTCCCCCTTACTCTCCATATTTAGCCCCGAGTGATTTTTATGTATTTGGACACTTTAAAAGATTTTTAAGGGACATGACTTTCAAGACTGATGACGAGGTTAAAAATGTGGTGCATGGATGGCTTGCCCAACACACACAAGATTTTTTCTTAAAGGTGATTTTCAAGCTACCTGACCTTTGGAAGAAGTGTATAGAAAAAGGAGGGGGTTATGTAGAGGATTGAAAAATAAAATTGTATTTTAGTTTGCACTTTTTTTTAACCTTTATCGTTTTCTATTGATCCACCCTTGTATATGCTATCCCCTGCAATAAGGAAGGAAGTTAAAAACTTATTTTTTGAGGCAAATTAAAAAATCCCAGAATTTCTTCATGCTTTAAGACAAGGATAAAATGATAAAAAAAAATGACAAGCCAATAGCAGAAGACTATAGTGAGATGTAATCATTTCTATCACAACACATTAGTGCCAACAGAAATAACAAATTTATTATTTAAAAATTCTCTAGATTATAAATATTTTAACACGAGTAAACGGGTCTGGAGATAAAAAGCACGACAGCAAAATCCCAACAGACCAAAATCGCAACAGACCAAAATCCCAACAGACCAATATCCCAACAGACCAAAATCCCGACAAGGACATAATCCCAACAGACCAAAATCCCAACAGACCAAAATACCAACAGACCAAAATCCCAACAGACCAAAATACCAACACACCAAAATCCCAACAGACCCAAGACACAACAGACCTAAGTCACAACAGAACAAACTCTAAAAAGACCAAAATCCCGACAGACAAAAATCCCAACACACCAACAGACCAAATTCCCGACAGACCAAAATACCGACAGTCCAAAATCCCGACAAGGACGTAATCCCAACAGACCGAAATCCCAATAGACCAAAATACCAACAGACCAAAATTCCAACAGACCAAAATACAAACACACCAAAATCCCAACAGACCAAAATATCGACAGACCAAAATACCAACACACCAAATTCCCAACAGACCAAAATCCCGACAGACCAAAATACCAACACACCAAAATCCCGACAGACCAAAACACCAACAGACCAAAATCCCAACAGACCAAAATCCCAACAAACCAAAATACCAACACACTAAATTCCCAACAGACCAAAATCCCTACAGACCAAAATCCCAACAGACCAAAATCCCGACAGACCAAAATACCAACAGACCAAAATCCTAACAGACCAAAATCCCAACAGACCAAAATCCCGCCAGACCAAAATACCAACAGACCAAAATATCGACAGACCAAAATACCAACACACCAAATTCCCAACAGACCAAAATCCCGACAGACCAAAATACCAACACACCAAAATCCCAAAAGACCAAAATCCCGACAGAACAAAATACCAACAGACCAAAATCCCAACAGACCAAAATCCCAACACACCAAAATCCCAACAGACCAAAATCCCAACAGACCAAAATCCCAACAGACCAAAATTCAAACAGACCAAAATCCCAACAGACCAAAATCCCGACAGAACAAAATACCAACAGACCAAAATCCCGACAGACCAAAATACCAACAGACCAAAATCCTAACAGACCAAAATCCCAACAGACCAAAATCCCGACAGACCAAAATACCAACAGAACAAAATCCCAACAGTCCAAAATCCCGACAGACCAAAATCCCGACAGACCAAAATCCCGACAAGGACGTAATCCCAACAGACCAAAATACCAACACACCAAAATCCCAACAGACCAAAATACAGACAGACCAAAATACCAACAGACCAAAATCCCGACAGACCAAAATCCCGACAAGGACGTAATCCGAACAGACCAAAATCCCGACAGACCAAAATCCCGACAAGGACGTAATCCCAACAGACCAAAATACCAACAGACCAAAATCCCAACAGACCAAAATACCAACACACCAAAATCCCAACAGACCAAAATCCCGACAAGGACGTAATCCTGGCAGACCCAAATCCCGACCAATTAAATTAGAAAACAACTAATTAAAATGTTTTTTAATTATCCCAATAGACTTGAAATTCATAAGAGATGGCGTTCCAAAATTGTTCAATATACACATGGGACACCTTATTTTACTGCGTCTTTTATTTACTAACAGAGATATTACTTTACTTTTAGATGTTTCTCCGATATTGGACTTTACACATAACTTGGGGTAACTATTATTAGTCATTTTAATTAATTTGCATATTCCCAATTTTTACATTTGGATTTTATATTAATTTGTGATGCGCTGTTCCAGGCCGTTCTACAATCCTATTTGGAATGACGCTAACTGCAATGCTTACAATGGCTCAGGTAAGTTTATATAAAAGGACGTACCTGGATCTGTAAAGAAAAAAAAATTCTCAAAATATTTCGAAAGATTGCTCACTCTTTATCAATTTATTGCACAGGTAAGTTTGTTGTTTGAACGTTTCATGACAAATTTGAATCCCAATTTTACCGTTACGCTCCGTAACTTGTCTTCCGTAAGAAAACGACTGGAAACTTGACATCCTAGAGACGCGCCATCTGGTGTAAGAAATTTAAACTATTTTGCCACATTTGATTCTTTTTGAAATAAAACAATTTTCTACTGCCTTTACTGCACAATGGTAAAATAATGGGAGAGCCTGGCTCATCAGTTGTGAACCTTTCCAGCGGTTTCGGTATAAAAGGAAAACAGCCAAATGTAATATTACAGCAGTATGGTAGATTAAACTGGCGAAACCGCTGGGGGGGTTCACCACTGATGAGCCATACTAAGGTATGCTTGTAAAGTAGATGATTTATGGTTTCTCACCAAACATGCTGTGAAATTGGTGTGTGGCAGACGGCACAGTTTTCCCACCTCACCTCACCAAAGAGGACGATGTTTACGTCTTCTCCCAAGATGTCTGCAGGTACTGTACCATTACATAGACAAAATCTGTTGATTGGATACAAGTGCCGGCATTCATATGTTTAAAGACACTTCGGCCAGTAAATCTTTTTTATTATCTCGACGTTTCGACAAAATATTTTGTCTTAGTCATTAACAAAACTTTTTTTTATTTGTTCCTGACAAAAGATTTTTGTCGAAACGTCGAGATTTATATTCAGGCCGAAGTATATTTAATTCCAAGAAAAATATTATGTTACATACAAGGTATGTCCCATAAGTTCCCGGACTGGGTCCATAAAAAAATAAATAAATGAAAAATGTAAATAAATTTGACAGTATATTATAGAAAAAATATCTGGCAACACGGTGGTACCAATATCGAGGCGGTACGTGCGCGCGCGCCAAAGTTATTCTAATTTATTTAAAGGTTACACCTTGCGCTGCGGCGATTTTACGATGGAACAAAAATTGAAGCAGAGGATTTGCATAGAATTTTGTGTGAAACTTCAAATATCAGCAACCGACACTTTTGAAATGCTTAATAAAGCATTCCCCAATAACGCCCCAAAGAGAACAACTGTTTTTGAATGGCATTCTAGATTTAAAGCTGGGAGAATTTCCATTGAAGATGATCCTCGTCAAGGACGCCCAACATTTCAAAGGACTGATGAAAATGTGCAAAAAATCACCGATTTGATAAAAGAAAATCCTCGAACCACTCTACTGGAGCTAGAGCAAGACACAGGCATCTCTAAAACAACGATTGGAAGGATCGTAACCGAAGATTTGAGGCTCAAAAAGACTCCTGCAAAATTCATCCCAAGATTCCTCACTAATGAGCAAAAACTGTGTCGGCTTTCAACCTGTGAGGACATGCTGGAAATGACAAGAACGGATCCGGAATGGAAAGACAAGATAATCACAGGCGACGAGACATGGGTCTATGGCTATGACCCTGAAACCAAGCGTCAATCTGCCGAGTGGAGAGGTCAGGGTGAGCCTAGACCCAAAAAATCCAGGATATTGAAATCCAGAAACAAGGTGTTGCTGGTCGCTTTTTTGGATAACAAGAGCATTGTTCATCACGAGTATCTTCCTGCAGGCCAAACAGTTATTAAGGAAATGTATTTGAGCATTCTTCGCCGTCTAAGGGAAGCGATTCGAAAAAAAAGGCCAGAAAAATGGACTAATGGTGACTGGATCCTACACCATGACAATGCCCGCCCTCACACAATGCACTTGGTGACGAGTTTTTTGGCGAAAAACGGGACAGAAATCCTACCTCAACCACCCTATTCCCCAGACATCGCACCAAATGACTTTTTCCTGTTCCCCAAACTCAAAGCAGTTCTAAAAGGAAGACATTTTGACACCAGGGAAGACATAATAGAAAAATCGCTGCTGGCATTGAAGAGCATTCCAAAAGAGGCCTATAAAAACTGTTTCGACAATTGGGAGAAACGATGGCGCTGGTGCGTTGAAGCAAGGGGGGATTACTTTGAAAAGTTTTAATGAAAAAAATTAAAAAAATCTTATCTTTTTTTTTTATGGACCCAGTCCAGGAACTTATGGGACATACCTTGTATATGGTTCCCTATGGAACTGTGACCCATAGCTTGTGTGTTGTTATCCAAGTCGAGGCAAGATTAACTAAGCATTAGTTTATTTCCTATTATAATATACTAGACGAATGACCCGGGCAACGCCCGTGTTTTACCCGATTGAATGTTTTTATTCCAATACTATTTGTTACAATTATAAATTGGCGCCGTGGATGTCACACTTGTGAAACGTCCCGCTGCAAACTTTGTGTCTGAGAAGCGATATTTTTATAGAAAGATGATCTGGCTTTTGTTTTCTGCTCGAATGAATGTTTTTCTGTTAGAATTTTGTTCCTGCGTACAAAATAATGAACTGGTTTCACCCGTGGTCTCTGCTTTTTGGAATTTTTCCCGATATAATTTTGTATCTGATAATCAAACATGATACAGCAATATCGTCATCATCATTTTCTGACTAAAAATATATAGTTTTAATAATTGATTTATATATATTTTTAAATAGCCTATCGTCTTCCCCGTATTTTTTACCTATGTATGGAAATTTTGGTTTGAATTAGTGAACTACTGCGAATTTGTATACCGGACATACAAACAAACATACAAACAGACAAACATTCATTTTTATATATATAGAGATTTACTCTTCATTGTTGGCTTTTTATATTATATTTACTCTTCATTGTTGGCTTTTTATCTTACATTCACTCTGTTGGCTTTTTTATATTACATTTACTCTTCATTGTTGGCTATTTATCTTACATTCACTCTTCATTGTTGGCTTTTTATATTATATTTACTCTTCATTGTTGGCTTTTTATCTTACATTCATTCTTCAAGGTTGGCTTTTTATATTACAATCACTCTTCATTGTTGGGTTTTTATCTTACATTCACTCTGTTGGCTTTTTATATTACATTTACACTTCATTGTTGGCTTTTTATCTTACATTCACTCTTCATTGTTGGCTTTTTATATTATATTTACTCTTCATTGTTGGCTTTTTATCTTACATTCATTCTTCATTGTTGGCTTTTTATATTACATTTACTATTCATTGTTGGCTTTTTATCTTACATTCACTCTTCATTGTTGGCTTTATATCTTACATTCATTCTTCATTGTTGGCTTTTTATATTACATTCACTCTTCATTGTTGGCTTTTTATCTTACATTCATTCTTCATTGTTGGCTTATTATATTACATTTACTCTTCATTGTTGGCTTTTTATCTTACATTCACTCTTCATTGTTGGCTTTTTATATTATATTTACTCTTCATTGTTGGCTTTTTATCTTACATTTATTCTTCATTGTTGGCTTTTTATATTACATTTACTCTTCAATGTTGGCTTTTTATCTTACATTCATTCTTCATTGTTGGCTTTTTATATCATATTTACTCTTCATTGTTGGCTTTTTATCTTACATTCATTCTTCATTGTTGGCTTTTTATATTATATTTACTCTTCATTGTTGGCTTTTTATCTTACATTTATTCTTCATTGTTGGCTTTTTATATTATATTTACTCTTCATTGTTGGCTTTTTATCTTACATTTATTCCTCATTGTTGGCTTTTTATATTACATTTACTCTTTATTGTTGGCTTTTTATCTTACATTCACTCTTCATTGTTGGCTTTTTATATTATATTTACTCTTCATTGTTGGCGTTTTATCTTACATTTATTCTTCATTGTTGGCTTTTTATATTACATTTACTCTTCAATGTTGGCTTTTTATCTTACATTCATTCTTCATTGTTGGCTTTTTATATCATATTTACTCTTCATTGTTGGCTTTTTATCTTACATTCATTCTTCATTGTTGGCTTTTTATATTATATTTACTCTTCATTGTTGGCTTTTTATCTTACATTTATTCTTCATTGTTGGCTTTTTATATTATATTTACTCTTCATTGTTGGCTTTTTATCTTACATTTATTCCTCATTGTTGGTTTTTTATATTACATTTACTCTTTATTGTTGGCTTTTTATCTTACATTCATTCTTCATTGTTGGCTTTTTATATCATATTTACTCTTCATTGTTGGCTTTTTATCTTACATTCATTCTTCATTGTTGGCTTTTTATATTATACTAATGATGATGCGCGCGCATCCGTGACATGAGGAATTGAGGAATTGATTGACGGTGGAAAGACGGTCGTGACTATATATGTTGATTATATTATACTAGCGAACCCGGCCACGCGTTGCTGTGGCTAAATTGTAATATGTTAAATTAACATTATACTAAACTATTCAGTACAGTAATGTGGTCTCTGCTTTTAGGAGTTTTTCCCGATATAATTTTGTATCTAATAATCAAACATGATACAGCAATATCGTCATCATCATTTTCTGACTAAAATATATCTACTTATATATTTGCCTTATTTTATCTGTTTGTTTGTCTGTCTGAAGCTCACGGATGGGATTTTTCATAACCATCGGTGGTTCAGTGGTAGAATGCTCGCCTGCCACGCGGGCGGCCCGGGTTCGATTCCCGGCCGATGCATTTTTTTTTTTTTACAATTTTTAAAACTCATTTATATATTATACAAGAATGACATCCACGGCGCCAATTTATAATTGTAACTAATAGTATTTGAATAAAAGCATTTAATCGGGTAAAACCCGGGCGTTGCCCGGGTCATTCGTATATAATAATTGTATAAACGAATGCAAGACAAAATCACCGCGAATGTTTCTTTTTTTTAAGGCAATTTCTTTTTAAGGCAATTATCGTTATTTATCGTTAATTTTTGTTTCGATTTTATTAAAAAAAAACGATATGGTCCCTTTAAAAAATGATCTTTATTACTATGCAGTTTTCTATTTAGTCAATATACCTAAGTTCATGTTGCAAATGTAATTATCTCTATCGATTTAGTAGGTGAAATGCAAAAAAAAATCGACATGATGAAATCTTTATGAAAATTCACATTTTTATTTTTATATTTTCAAGACACACACAGTTTGGGGCGGGACGTTTCACAAGAGAGACATCCACGGCGCCAATTTATAATTGTAACGAATAGTATTTTAATTAAAACATTTTAAAAACACACAGTTTGGAACGGGACGTTTCACAAGAGTGACATCCATGGCGCCAATTTATAATTGTAACGAATAGTATTTGAATTAAAACGTTTTTAAAATATATACGCACTCGGGTAAAACCCGGGCGTTGCCCGGGCCATTCGTCTAGTAGTTTTAATAATTGATTTATATATATTTTTAAAATAGCCTATCGTCTTCCCCGTATTTTTTTTACCTATGTATGGAAATTTTGGTTTGAATTAGTGAACTACTGCGAATTTGTATACCGGACATACAAACAGACAGACAAACATTCATTTTTATATATAGAGAGAGACTAGTGGATGTGTACCCGGCTTCGCCCGGGTTTTATCCGAGTGAAAGTTTGCCTAACGAATATTATATATTATCTCTAAATATATAAAAGTCAATTCCTGTCTGTCTGTCTGTTTCGCGATAAACTCAAAAACTACTGAACCAATTGGTTCCAAATTTGCATGTCGCTTTTTATAAACCTGAGGAAAATTTTTGGCTACATTTTGCTTATTATTTTTGGCTATTTCTTTTTTTAATTTGAAGAACTATTTTTTTACGCCGAGTAATCCGGAATGGAATGAATACCCAAATATGGCCATTTTGTATACGCATCGGTGGCTCAGTGGTAGAATGCTCGCCTGCCACGCGGGCGGCCCGGGTTCGATTCCCGGCCGATGCATTTTTTTTTACAATTTTTAAAACTAATTTATAAAAAATATAATATAAATATATACTATTATATCAACTATATGAATTAAATCAAATACCTAAACACTAATCTCTATATATATAAAAGTCAATTTCTGTCTCTCTGTCTGTCTGTTTCGCGATAACCTCAAAAACTACTGAACCTATTGGTACCAAATTTTGCATGTCGCTTTTTATAAACCTGAGGAAAATTTTTGGATACAATTTGCTTAGTATTTTTGGCTATTTTTTTTTTCATTTGAAGAACTTTTTTTTTACGCGGAGTAATCCGGAATGGAATGAATACCCAAATATGGCCATTTTGTATACGCATCGGTGGCTCAGTGGTAGAATGCTCGCCTGCCACGCGGGCGGCCCGGGTTCGATTCCCGGCCGATGCATTTTTTAAAACAATTTTTAAAACTCATTTATATTATATCTTCTATATATATAAAAAAGAATGTTTGTATGTTTGTTTGTTTGTTTGTTGGTTTGTATGTCCGGTATACAAATTCGCAGTAGTTCACTAATTCAAACCAAAATTTCCATACATAGGTAAAAAAATACGAGGAAAATGATAGGCTATTTTAAATTATATATAAATTAAATATTAAAACTATATATTCAAATTATTCTACTTAGCTCACGAACAGCGCCCTTTATCAAGGTTATAAATACGTTTAAAATCGAAATCTTCTCAAAATTTTATTAATAATAGTTCGCTTAATAATTAGAATACTTGATCTAAATCGAAATATTTATAGACGCTCGCTCGATTTGAAGATTTATATCGTAACTAATCTGACTGTAAAGTTTGGAGCGGGACGTTTCACAAGTGTGACATCCACGGCGCCAATTTATAATTGTAACGAATAGTGTTTGAATAAAACATTTAATCGAGTAAACCCGGGCGTTGCCCGGGTCATTCGTCTAGTGAAGTATAATAAACAATGCTAAAGATTAGTTTTAATTATTAATCAAGATTGTGTGTGAATATGTGAGAAAGATGTAATATCGTTGTTGTTTTCTTGGCCGACTGTTTTACATATGGTGTTATCTTAAAATTGCTTGTTTTGAATATTTTTTTAGATTGAGTTGAATGAATTGCTGAATTTTTTTTGTATTTATATATAAATAAAATTAACTCTGTTGAATTTTTTTGTATTTTATCGATAACAGCAAAGTTATGTATTTTAAAGTTAGGAAAAATATTTTGATGTTAAGCAAAACCTGCTCCATCTCGTTTTACATAAATGTTAAAAATTTGGTCGAAATATTTTGCATTGTAACGAAAGTTTTTAGCGAACACCACTTATGAAATTTCCATTTATATAGAAGATATAATATAAATGAGTTTTTTTTTTTTTAATTGTTAAAAAAAAAATGCATCGGCCGGGAATCGAACCCTGGCCGCCCGCGTGGCAGGCGAGCATTCTACCACTGAACCACCGATGCTTTAAAAAAATCAAATTCATTTATCGTCGCGACCAGTGCTGCGCCCTAGCGGTAAAAGACTGGAACTAACGCTTTTTGGTTTTTTATTTTTTAAAAAAAGCACATTAACTTTTTTAGTTTTTTGAATAGCCTATATGTTAAACGAAATCTTCAGCTACCTACATGCGAAATTCCACAATGATTAAGTCAGTAGATTTTGCGTGATGCGATAACAAACATCGATTTCGCATTTCATTTTTATATATATATAAGGATAAGGATAAGGATATACAAGTCAAAAGAGATCACTAGCAGAGTATTATTCCTTTTGGTTTCCGCAGCTCAGCAATCTATGAGCCTAATACTCTGCACAGCTTGTACAGATTGTTGCTACTGACATGGATGGACACGCTATGAATTCTCCATAGAGTCTTGAAAGTTTTTTTCTTGAGTTAATTTTCCAAATGTTTGTAGAGCGATTCAATATAAAAATAGACTTTTCCCCAACAAATAGCACATTATTTATACCAATTATTTTTTATAAAATAACTAGCGGGTGTACCCGGCTCCGCCCGGGTTTTACTCGTGGGAAGTTGTTTTCTTGGCCGACTGTTTTACATATGGTGTTACCTTAAAATTGCTTGTTTTGAATATTTTTTTAGATTGAGATTATTAGCTAGTATGTAAAAAAATTAACTCTGTTGAAATTTAATTTTGTATTTTATATAAATAAAATTAACTCTGTTGATTTTTTTTTGTATTTAATCGATAACAGCGAAGTTACGCATGTTAATGTTAGGAAAAATATTTTGATGTTAAGCAAAACCTGCTCCATCTCGTTTTACATAAATGTTGAAAATTTGGTCGAAATTGATGCATTGTAACGAAAGTTTTTAGCGAACACCACTTATGAAATTTCCATTTTATTAATATAGATCAGGGGTCTCCAAACTTTCCAGCCTTAGGGCCGTACTGATTACTCCAGTAAGTTCCGAGCGCCAAGATGGCAACACTGCATATTATTAATTTTCCTGTATTAATTGTTATGTTTATTTGTTATTAAATGTTATTATTAATTGTTGCTTTTGTGTGTGATTTAGCAGAATGGAAAAGAAGCGAAAAATTGATAGTGAATGCAGAAAATTCAAAGATCAGTGGAACATTCAGTATTTCGTAATTGAGTCCAGTAACAAGGCGCTATGTTTGATTTGCAATGAAAGCATAGCCGTTCTCAAAGAATATAACATGAAACGTCATTATGAAACAAAACATTCTCTAAATTACTCAAAATATACAGGAATTGTGCGGACAGAAAAATTCGAAGCTTTGAAGCGCGGATTGAAATCGCAGCAATCTTTATTTACAAAAGTCAAAACTGAACAAGAGGCGGCAACTCGTGCCAGCTTTCGTGTGGCTCTTGAAATTGCAAAACGTGGAAAACCATTCACCGATGGAGAAATGATCAAGGAATGCATAATTGCAGTAGTCGAAGAAATGTGCCCTGAAAAGGTAAATTTATTAAAAACTGTCAGTATGTCAGCAAACACTGTGGCTCGAAGGGTAGAAAACATCGCTGAAAATACATCCTCTCAACTGTTCGACAAAAATGGACATGTTGAGTGGTTTTCTTTGGCCTTGGATGAGTCAACGGATGTGTCAGATACTGCTCAGGTGTTGATTTATATTAGAGGAGTAGATAAAAGCTATGAAGTGCACGAAGAACTTCTTGATATGTATAGTATTCATGGCACAACTACTGGTACCGATATTTTTAAAGGAGTTGAAATGGCCATTAATAAAAAGAACCTTCGATGGAAAAACTTGAAATGTATTACAACTGATGGAGGCAAAAACATGAGTGGAAAAGATAAAGGAGTGGTCGCTCTTGTGTCAAAGGCTGTAGAAAATGACGGCGGCTCAAAACCATTAGTCTTACATTGTATCATTCATCAACAGTCTTTGTGCGGAAAATGTTTGGATATGTCTGACGTTCTGAAACCAGTCATATCAACTGTTAATTTCATCAGATCTTTTGGGCTGAATCACCGACAATTCCGACAATTTATTGCAGAGATTGGAGAAACAGACTTACCTTATCATACTGCCGTACGCTGGCTTAGTTGTGGGAAAGTCCTTCAGCGCTTTTTGGAACTTCGAGCAGTGATCGAAATTTTTTTGAATGAAAAACACCGCCCTCTTACTGAATTACAAAACAACGCATGGCTATGGAAGTTAGCATTCTATGTTGATTTGACAAAACATGTGAACGAACTGAATTTGAGATTGCAAGGAGAAAACCAGCATCTTCCTGATTTATACACTAATATCAAGTCATTCCGGATGAAATTGATACTGTTTCAATCACAACTACGAAGTAAATGTTTTTCACATTTTAAAACATGTGAAATATTCAGCCACACTGCTGAGACTGAGTTTCCTATCGATTTTGCAATCGAAACTTTGAGTGCTTTGAAGATAAATTTTGATACTCGTTTCTCGGACTTTGATGCCATTGCGAATCAAATTAAGATTTTTCAGAATCCTTTTGATGCTGACATTGAAACCCTAGCCCCGGAACTTCAAATGGAAATGATTGATCTTCAGTGCAGTGATATAATTAAGAACAAATATGAAAACTCATCTTTGTTGGAATTTTATAAGAGTCTTCCACTGACACAATTTGATAATTTGCATAAATTTGCTCGTGGGCTGTTTTCCGTTTTTGGTACTACTTATTTGTGTGAGAAAACCTTCTCCAAAATGAAGTACACAAAAAATGTATACAGATATAAATTAACTGACGAGCATCTTAAATCTCTTTTAATAATTGGTACAAGTAAAATTAGTCCACAACTACAAGCTATTGTCGGTGGAAAATCTCAATTACATACATCTCATTAGCATTTCATATGTCACGTTATAAGGTATGTGTTGTTCATTACTTACAATGTATAAAATGTAAGTTGGATTCATTTCAATAATTTGTTAGTTTTATATGCTGAAGTTAAATTTACTGCATAAATTATACATGTCTTTACTCATTACCATTCTGTGTGTTTCTTTATCCAACTTATCACAAACATTTTATTTGCTATAAAAAATATTTGTTCTCTAAAAGGAGTTTTCAAGTATGTCTCCGCGGGCCGGACAAAATCTGTCTGCGGGCCGGATGTGGCCCTCGGGCCGTAGTTTGAAGACCCCTGATATAGATAATTAAAATAATAAATAAAATTATTTATTTTATAATATTACAAATCAGGGAAGAACGTTTATTTAAAATCAAGAATTAATTTTTATCAATGTGTTTATTTTTTACATATATCATAAAATATTATCTCTACAGACCTTACTGCAATGATGAAAGTTATTGAATGAGAGGGCTTGGCTCATCAGTGGTGAACCCTCTCAGCGGTTTCGCCAAATTAAGGGCAGAGAGAGTTCACCACGGATAAGTCAAGCTCTCTCAATTACAATAACTTTCATCATTGCACAGTAAGGGGGGTCTGTAGAGATATTATTTTATGATTTATTTAAAAAATAAACACATTGCTAATCAAAATCGATGTTTGGAGTAAAGTAAAAGACCTAAGACAAATTTTAGATATATTTTCAAATTAATAATTTTCTTGTGAACATAAATATATAATATATTTACAAAAAAATAACACGTCATCTATATAATACAAATGAAAACACCAAAACGTGAATGTGTCTTTTCACAAATAAATCAAACTTCTGCTGTCCTTACTGCGATGAAAGAAATATTGGGAGGGAGCTCATCAATGTTGAACCCTCCCAGCGGTTTCATCAATTTAATCTAGCAGACCGCTTCTTTAGAGCTCTAATACTGTATTGGATCATTCTGCCTTTATATGCAACACTGAAGGGTGGAATCTTAGAAATGATATTTAAGCAAACTATGGACATAAGCTTTTAGGACAGTAGATTTACATATAAATATCTGCATCGAAAAATTCTCTTCCGCAAACAATAAGGACAAGGCCAGTTTGTCATAAATTAATACATAGCAATAACGCGTCATCTATATAATACAAATGAAAACACCAAAACGCGAATATAGGAATATGTTCCAACCTGGAATAGATGAAAGTGAATTCCCAAAATGAAGCTATCAAGTTTCTTTTTTTTTTTTTAATGAAGCGTCGGATACAGTATTGTCCAATACAATATTAATTCTGTAAAAAGGTATGATTGATTAAGCTGGCGAAACTGCTGGTAGGTTCTCCACTGATGAACCAAGCTCTTATATCTTTTATCGCAGAAAGGCTAATAGAAGGTATGTTTTATTTGGAAAACAATCTTGCCTAATAGTCCTTTCGTTTGGCCCGTTAGTTTGTCTGATGTTTGATAGAGAATACAATATGTAGAAATATAGTACAAAAGTGATCAGGTGGTTGAATAGAAAACGTCATCTCCTTATTGTGCAACTAATTAGTTTGCACCATTTGTAGGTATAAATATCAACTAATCGTTAATTTTTTATTCCGAGATGTTAGCCAAATACCTTTTTTTGATAAAATCAAGAAAAGTCAACTCCACGTAGAGTTTCAGAATGGCTGTACCTCAACGACCAAAATGTTGGTCCTAGAGGTTTCCTAAAAATTCGAAGAATGTGTATTTAAGGCCATAAGTGCTTGATATGACGCAAACTATATTTTTAAAATGTTTAATAAGTGTTAGGAGCTAATTCTTTCCTTGTCTACAATCGAGCAGAGTAAGCACCAATACCTCTAAGAAAATTAACTATTTAAAAAAAAAATCTCCTTTCATAACTATTGGAAATATTAACGAATGACTCGTTAAAGCAGAGCGCCAATTGATTTATTGGTTATACAAGTTTAGAGAAAATCAAGAGAGGGATAGAATGACAGTTGTAAACAGCCAGCAGCTTGGCAGGAAGGGAGTAGGGGTAAGTAGTGACGTCACACATGGAAGGTGGCGCCGCCTCAGTGTACATGTGCCAAGGTCGACTTGGGATGAAAACAGCGACTCTATAAATTTCACATTTCTAACACTCCCTCTTGAAATTTATAACGTTCAAGTTTTCTAGGAGCCGCCTGAAGTGTTTCGGTCCCAAAGGTTTCGTCAGGAGGTCAGCCGTCTGCTGAAGAGTGCTGACATATCTTGTGATCAGCTCACCATCTTCCTGTTTAGTACGAATGTAGTGATATCGTACATCAATGTGCTTCGTTCTCTTATGGAACTCGGGATTCTGCACTAGCTTTATGGCTGCTTGATTATCCATGTTGAGTACTGTGGGTTTGTCCATCTTAATCCCGATATCCTTAAGAAGTCTGCGTAGCCAGACCATTTCTTTAGTAGCAGCACAGGCAGCAATATATTCACTTTCTGTTGTCGAGAGGGCAACTGTCGATTGCTTTTGGCTTGACCATGAAACAGCACCATGGTTTAACATGAAGATGTAACCGGTAGTACTTTTCCTTGAATCAATGTCCCTAGCATAATCGCTATCTGAGTAACCTGTTAACTCTTGATGGTTAGCGTACAATATTCCTAATTGTGGTGTTGCTTTCAAGTAGCGAAATACATTTTAATTGCTGTCCAGTGTGTCTGTCCTGGGTTATCAAGGTATTTACTTAACTGTGATGTTGCAAAAACTATGTCCGGTCTAGGAACAGAAGAGGCAAACATTAGTGAGCCTACGGCTTCTCTGTAAGGAAATTTTGGTGAATTTCCATTTTTATCTAAGTCTGGGCAATCAGCTTTAGTTAGGACTGTACTCGGGTCCATGGGTACTGCTGCGGGTTTGCAATCAATCATGTTGAATTTATCTAAAATCTTGTTTATGTATGAAGATTGGTGGATATAGATCTTCGATCTATCCTCTGATTGTTCAATCTGAAGTCCTACGAAATAATCTGCATCTCTAGACGTTATATTGAACTCGTGAGAGTTCCTGGACGATAGAATCGATATCGTCCTTGTTCCGAGACATGAGAAGTCCATCATCGACGTAAAGAGCAAGGATCATTTGAGTGTCGTTAATAGTTCCGGTGAAAACACATTGATCTGCATTAGATTGGAAAAAAATGTGTTTCTCTAAGAAGGATTTAAACTTCCTATTCCAATTTCTGGACGATTGTTTCAGTCCATATAGACTCTTTTGTAGTTTACAAACAAAATTGTGTCCTTGAGAGAAACCTTCTGGTTGTTCTAAGTATATGACTTCGTCTAGATCACCATATAAAAATGCAGTCTTTACGTCAAATTGTTTTAAGAACATTCTTTCTGATGCCGCGTTTGCTAGTAACACTCGAAGTGAATCATATCTGACAACAGGACTGAAGGTGTCGAAATAGTCTACGTTCTTCCTTTGTGTGTAACCCTTAGCTACAAGTCTAGCCTAAAATTTAGGTGCCGTAGAGTTGGGATGGGATTTTAGCTTATAAACCCATTTACTTCCTATTGGCTTATATCCGTCTGGTAAGGTTTCGAGTGACCATGTGTTATTAGATTCTAACGCTTTTATTTCTTCTTTCATTGCATCCAACCATTTTTCGGCATTTGGACTTTCCATAGCATCTTTATAGGTTGAAGGCTCATCGACAAAATGGTAGTTACAAGAATCTGCTTTCTTTTTAGTTCGAGTTATCATCGGGTGGAATCCCGACGGCGTGGGAAACCGTAGCGCTGTAGGTGATTCATCCTCGGTCGTTGGTGCCGGCGGATCAAGGTCAATGTCTATTGGGATGAGCTTTTCTCCCTCTAGTTCGTAATCTTGGAGTTTTGTCTCGTTAAAAGTAGCATCTTTAGAGATAGAAATCTTTCTAGTAGAAGGGTTCCAGACTCGAAAGTTAGTGCATGTTTTATCGTACCCTAAGAAATTCATCTTTTGTGATTTCTTATCCCATTTCCTTCTACGTTCTTTAGGTGTATGCAACCATGCTTCACAGCCGAAAATCTTTAGATTATACAAACTAACTTTTCTTCCGAAAAAGAGTTCATAGGGTGTGGTATTGGGAGCTTGTTTAGTGAATGTTCGGTTTAGAATGAAGGTTGCAGTATTTCAAGCTTCTGCCCAAAGTTCTTCGGGAAGATTTCGTGCGCACAGCATCGATCGAGCTGCTTCGACAATAGTTCTATTGTCTCGTTCTACGCGCCCTATCTGTTCGTGAATATATGGAGCTGACAATTCATGCACTATTCCGAATTTTCTGCAAGTATTTGTGAAATCTTTACTGGTATATTCTAGTGCATTATCGGTTCTAATCACTTTAATTTTATTGTCTGATTATAACTGAATCTAGCAAAGTTTTCAAATTTGTGTAAAATATCGGATTTTTGTCTAATGAAATCTATATGGCGAAAGCCACTGGAATAATCTTTGAATAAAATGAAATAAAGTGATCCTCCTATTGATTGTGTTGGCATAGGGCCGCAGATATCACTTAGAATGAACTCACCAGGATTGTACTCCTTTGTTTCAGACAAATGACTAGGCTTTCTGTGAGCTTTTCCTTCTTGGCAGCCTTGACAGAAGAAATCGTCTTCTTTTATGTCCTCGGGTTGCAAACCGTTGATCAATCCTTTCTTGGCCATTTATCGAATAGTGGTGAGTGAGATATGTGCTAGTCTTTCGTGCTACAGTTGGAGGTTGTTGATCTTTGCAGAAAATCCTTGTGAAGATGAAGTAACTCGGAACATCAACTTGTAGAGCCCATCTTGGCGTTGTCCAACTGCTTTCAGATCTTTTCTTGAGTAGATGCGCAGCTCATCCTTGTCGATGTCTACTCGGTATCCCTTTTCAGTGCACACTCCCAGGCTGAACAAATTTTTCTTGAGCTTCGAAGAGTAGAGCACATTCCTGATCGATGTTGTAATTCATTCTCCATTCACCATGGCAAGGATTTCAATGTCACCTGTACCTTCTGCAAGGACGGAAGTGTTGTCTCCAAGGTATATTCTATGATCGTTGTGGATCGGAGTGAAGGACTTGAACCATTCACGTCGGAAGGTCATGCTGCAGCTAGCTCCGCTATCTGCCCACCATATGTCGCAATCATTCCACTTTAGGATGGCGTTGAAACCTTTATGATCACAATCTCCTGCTTGGTTCTTCCGCTTCTCGTTTTTCTTCTGCTGGTGGGCAATACGTTTCCGACATTCCCGTGACCAATGACCAATCTTGTGACAATAATGACATTCACTCTTTTTCTTTAGTTCTGATATCTTTCCTGAATCAGTCTTCTTTATGTTGTCTTCTTTGATTTTTGGTTTAGTCTGTTGGTAGAATGCTGTACCTTGCGAGGAATCGGCCTGCTGGTTTCTACATTCTTCAATCAGAAGACGTGCTGATAAGTTCTCTAGAGTCTGCGTAATCGGCGCTTGAGACTCCCATGCTGGGATGAAATATCGCATGTTCGAAGGAAGAGAGTTTATTATCTTTGCCACTTTCTGGTCATCTGTAATCGTTCCTCCTGCATCCTGAATTCTTTCACTAAGATTTTAAATCTTGGCGATATAGCTGCTGACATCCTCTGATAACGACATTCGGGCGTCAAAAAATTGTTGCCACAACATGCCAATTGCGATCTCTGATCTCTGTTCGTGGATGGACATGAGCCTTGTCCACATTTGAGCGGCAGTTTTACAGGACAT
This sequence comes from Cordylochernes scorpioides, assembly GCA_030710605.1. Classification (NCBI taxonomy): domain Eukaryota; kingdom Metazoa; phylum Arthropoda; class Arachnida; order Pseudoscorpiones; family Chernetidae; genus Cordylochernes; species Cordylochernes scorpioides. Next base: position 1,601,044 of record CP092872.1, read on the forward strand.
CAAAGGTTCTAGAAATCTTAATTCAAGTGCCTGTGATATAAGCATTCGGGCTTTGATATCTTTGGCACGATATCCAAAAGTTGATTTTGCTCTAATAGCAGTCGGAACTGAAATTTCCAAAGGGAGAAGTTTTCGCCTTTGAACTGGCGGACTTGATTCTCAAGGTGCGTCATATTTAGCACGAGTTAGGCTTAGCAGTTTCACTTTAGGTTTGCTTCTTCAAATTTGGGGCGTAGTCAGGACCCATAACCTATTGGAAATATTAACGAATGACTCGTTAAAGCAGAGTGCCAATTGATTTATTGGTTATACAAGTTTAGAGAAAATCAAGAGAGGGATAGAATGACAGTTGTAAACAGCCAGCAACTTGGCAGGAAGGAAGTAGGGGTAAGTAGTGACGTCACACATGGAAGGTGGCGCCGCCTCAGTGTACATGTGCCAAGGTTGACTTGGGATGAAAACAGCGACTCTATAAATTTCACATTTCTAACAATAACTAACTAATTTACATCATTTAAAACCAAATATATACATGTAAAGTCGTCCAGTCAGCTGGTCAAAATATAAATATATTAATCTATGAAAAAAAAAAACTTATAAAAATGCTAACAATGCCCCCATTTTAAAGTTGTTTTCATACGCTCATCGGAGGCCTAGAGTGGTCAAGATCCTGGTTAGGTTTTCGTTTAACACCATTTGGCAAGTCAACATCCCATACTCTGTGCTCCTGAAGTGATGCCATTTCACATTCTATAGATTTCAGCCGATCTTGTGCTTTGGGCATATTAAGCGCTCCCTCGTATGATGATGGTATTTCATCTCGATGGCTCTTATGCTCAATTATCCCATGGTGGTAGGCTGATCTGCAATACTCCTTCTGCCTAGCCGCAATTCTTGAAGATCTTCTTGGGATTATAGTTTCATTCTGGTCTTCCTCGTCTTCCCTCCTCAGTGCTTCGTCTTCATAAGCCTGCTCTCCATCCTCTCTTCGTTCCATGTTATTCAGATTTTTCTCTACCGATATTGTTTCTTCGTCAGTCCCTGAATATCCCCTTGGGATCGCAGCTTCCTTTTGGCCTTCCTCTTCGTCTTCCTTCTTAAGTTCGTCTTTCTGATTCCTTTCCACCAATTTCGTCTCTTCCTCATTTACAGATTCATAGTCTTCTTCAAAATTATTATGTAAAACCTGGAAAAAATCAGTTTCAGGTGAAATTTGTTTATCGATTTTCTTAGTTGGGAAAACGTCTTCTCTAAATCTGACATTTCTGCTTACGAAGACCTTATTGTTTCTGAAGGCCCAAACCTTGTATCCTTTGACTCCTTCCGGATAACCAATTAGAACACATTCTCTGCTTCTTGAGTCAAATTTGGATCGACGCTGTTCGTTGTATGTCCAGGTCTGACAACCGAAAACTCGGATATGCTCAATCTTCACTGGCCGTTCGGTCCACATTTCTTCTGGTATTTTGTTACATATTGCCTTGCTAGAACATTTGTTTCTTAAGTAACAAGCTGTATTCACGGCATCTGCCCAGAATGATTTGGGAATCCCTGATTCAAGCAAAATGCACCTTGCTGTGTTTAGTAATGTTTGATTCATTCTTTCTGCAGTTCCATTTTGCTGAGGTGTTCTTGGAACTGTAAGCTGTCGCTTGATACCATTTTCATTGAGAAATTTATTAAATTCGTGGTTAACATACTTCGTACCATTATCACTTCTTAGTACTTTGATTTTTCTGCTGTGGTAATTCTCAACACTGTTCTTATATTCTTTAAATCTTTCAAGTACCTCCGGTTTAGATCTCATAAAATATACTTCAGTGTAATGAGTGAAATCATCTATGAACGTTACAAAATAAACTACATCCGAATGGATAAGCTCCAAGGGTGATGAAGTTTTCTTACTTTCGACAGGTTTGGGAGGAAATGGGAGTCTTCTCATTTTACCTTCAAGGCACACCTCGCACTCTGCTGTGTCACTCACATTTTGGAGATCCCTTTTGTAAATGTGTCCTAGCCTTCTGTGCCAGATATCTGAATTTGGTGACTTCACTTTTGCTATATTCAGTTCTTCCAATGTATAGATTCTTCCTCTTCTATTAGATTTCAAAATTAATTCACCATCACTTCCAAAAACAGAGGCCTTGCCATTCTGGAATAAAACCTTGTTTCCTCTTTCCTCAATCCTTCCAACAGACAAAATATTTCCTTCTAATTCAGGAACGTATAATACATTTTCTAAGAAAAAGGTTTCACCTCCATATTCGTGACCGAGTTTGATGGTTACATCACCCATCTCTGATACCTTTATTTTCTCATTGTTTGCCATTTCAACTGAAGTTGAAATACTTTTTGTATTCGTCATTTTCAGTCTGTTCGACGTCATGTGTTCAGTAGCTCCACTGTCCAGAAACCAGATATTCTGCGAGCTATTGTTTTTAAAGTTATTCGCAAATAGGACTTTATGAGTTAGGTCTAACGTACTTTGTTTCAGCATACCTTCGTTAGTTCTCCTTGAGGAGTTGGCAAATCTGCAATTCCTAGCCATGTGTCCTAATTTGCCACAACTGAAACATCTTATCTGCCTGGAATAATTATAATTTTCCCTTTTCCCTTCCGTCCACGTATTATGATAATTCCTTGGTTGGTCATATTTAAATTTATTTCGCTCTTGCCATGGTGATTTGCATGTATCCTTTTCTCTTCTTACCGCAAAGACGCTATTTGGATCTTCTTGAGGAATTTGACGCTGTTTCTGTCGTTTTTCTTCTAAAAGTAACTTGGATTTAACCACACTAGTTGATAGCTTCTCTTCCTGCTGTTCTAAACTGAGAATTAGTGGTTCGTAACTTTTTGGCAATCCCAATAGCATAATTAACGCCAATTCGCCATCCCCAAATCCATGGTGACACTTTGCCAATTTTCTATGACATTCCATTATTCTCGCCAAATATTCCTTCATATCTTCTTCATTTCTTTTGACAATATTGAAAATTTCTCTCAGAAGCGGCAATATATGCAGTAAGCCATACTTTGTGTGGATGTCCTCCAGTATCTGCCATGCATCGATCGCTCGTTTACAATCACCGATATCATCTAGGAATGAATCCTCAACCGCTAATAATATGACAGATAATGCCAAGTTATCTTTCCGCTTTTGTTTTTCTAAAATTTCACTAGGAAAGCCAGGCTCGATTGCATCCCATATGTCCTTCTGGATCAAAATTGATTTAGCTCTTATGGCCCAGGTATAATAATTATTACCATCTAGTTTAGGTATTCTCAACTCGTCAGCCATTGATTTTTCTAGTTATGCAAATCTGACAAAAAATTATAACTTAAATATTTTCTTCTTCTTTGTATAAAGTTCAGATTTTAAATCGCTCAAATTTCTAATATTCAAATTCTTTTCTTTATCTTAGTTGCTTTATCTTCTTTAGCCCAACTTAAAATTTTCTTCTTTAGCCCTGTATTCCCTGGCCTTATCTTTAGCCTTCAGCCATTTTTCTTTAGCTCTATCTTCAAATTTTCTTCTTTACCTTCTTAGCTTTAACTTCAGCTTTTTCTTCTTTACTTTCTTCAGCTTTAACTTCTAATTACTTCTACGGCGCAGTGGAAGCGTTCTGCTGGGCCCATAACCTGTTAGGAGCTAATTCTTTACTTGTCTACAATCGAGCAGAGTAAGCACCAACACCTCTAAGAAAATTAACTCTTTTAATCTCCTTTCATAACTAACTAATTTACATCATTTAAAACCAAATATATACATGTAAAGTCGTCCGGTCATCTGGTCAAAATATAAATATATTAATCTATGAAAAAAAACAACTTATAAAAATGCTAACAATAAGGAATACTGCTAGCCATGAGATGTGGTGCCAGGTCTCTGAAGCTGTCCTACAATCGCCACGAAGACTTCAAGGGATTCAAGGTCCTTCGTTACACCATGGACCGGAAAGTGCTCCAGCCGAACCTCCCTGAGAACAAATGCTTCTGCAATCCTGGGCAGAATTGCACCCTCAAAAAGGAAGGTCTTTTTGACATCGGCATGTGCAAGGCCAGTGAGTACAACCACCAGTTTTACATACGTTTTATAATACAACTCCTCATCTATAAACATGAAAGTCGCCTCTCCCGTCAAAATAAACGTCAAAGCTAGACGCCATCTATTGGCCGTCTCCACAAACTAGCGACCTCTGATCGGAGACAAAGCCACAAGACTAGTTTTGGCAAACTGAGAAGCGACCACCTGACCATGGTGTCGGGATAATGGCCCTCGTCAATCCAGGGCGGACTTATTAAAAGAGATCCACAAGGGATCTAATGGAATCTTCAGAATCTGCCAAAGTTTTCCATCTACAAGTATTTTGGCTATAACTTTTGCCTATGCACTTTGCCAGCTAAACACCTCTTTGGCAGATTGTGGAGATTCCATTTGTTCTCATGGTCTCTCCTAGTGGACGCTCTCAGTTTACCAAAGCTGGTGTTGTGGATTTGTCACCGATCTGAATCCCATAGTTTGCAGGGACGGTTAAGTCTAGTTTTGAGGTCTATTTTAACGGAAGAAGTGACCAGGGTGAATGAATATTGAGCTAACTTGGTCCACCATATGCCTGTGCAGAGATCCCGCTGGTGGCCTCCTTGCCCCACTTCTACAGCGGGGACCGCAGCAACATCGCCCAGGTGGACGGCCTCAAGCCTGACATCAATAAACACGAGATGTTCCTGGACATTGAGCCGGTATACGCTGCACCTCTTCTTTTGGCTAAACAGAGTTATTTCACATGTTCTCACATCTGTTTTAGGTGTTTTCACATGGTTTTTAGGTGTTTACACATGGGTTCAAGGTCTTTTCACATGGGGTTTAGGTGTTCGCACATGGGTTTGAGGTGTTCGCACATGGGTTTTACATGTTTGCAATTCTACTTCAAATACTTGCACATCTGTTTTACCTGTTCAAACATTTGTTCTACAGATTCGCACACATATTTGCTTATCCATTTTACAAATTCGTATATATGCTCTATATATTCTCACATATCTGTTCTACATATTCGCATATCTTTTTTACATATTTGCATATATATTTCACATGTTATCATATGTATTTCACATATTAGCATATATATATTTCACATGTTATAGCACATCTGTTTCACATGTTAAACCATCATGTTAATGGGGTCTGCAGAGACTTGGCATCCCCATGCGGCTCAACAAGAGGGTCCAGGTCAGCTTCGACTACCAGGTCTATGGGGGTAATGTCTTCGAGTGAGTAGTGCGGACATATGGCGCGACACAGTGTCACAACAACGGTGTGTGTCAGTGGTCTGAAGTACGTCATTCCCAGGATCTACCCCATCCTATGGATGAACGAGGTAGGAAGGAACGTTACTCTGAGTGCTCTCGTAGCTACGTATACCCATAGTTTAGTTGAATGCCATTTCTAAGATTCCACTCTTCAGTACAGCATATATAAGCAGAATGGACCAATACAGTATTAGAGCTCTAAAAAAACGGTCTGGTAGTTTAAATTGACGAAACGGCTGGGAGGGTTCACAACTGATAAGACAGGCCCTCCCAATATATTTTTCATCGCAGTAAGGAGACAGTAGAAGTGTGTTTGATGTTTAAAAGAAACTTGCGTACTAAATGTTTTTCTTTCTTATATAATAGTTCGACTACAGAAAGTTCGGATTTACCTGAAGTGGCGATTGTTGCTCCTCTGAGACATGAATTGACGAGTTTGTGGACACATTCTAATGTGATGTGCGACAGCGCGCCGAGTTGACCGACGAGCTGGCCGACGAGATCCGTGGCATGCTCGACACCAAGGTCCGGATTGTCACCATCGTTCTGTACTGTCTCATAGTATTCGGACTGGCGATGGTGGCGTCGTCCTTCATCTTCGTCATCTTCAAGGTAACCCCCGACCTCTCTCTCTCTGTTGTTTGAATAAGTGGAACATGTCATCTTTAGTAATAAACTGCATATATTTCCTCTGTCCAAAACTGATGACATTCCTGCTGGTGTGATCCAGAAGAGGAAAACAGACAGAGGAAATGGACATGCCCACCTACACCTTGCGCCAATAGCAGCTGTGGCGGAGATAGCCGCTGCAACTTAAATATTTTTTGTTTTACTTCAACATCTCTTTACACGTGTACACGGTTTTTAAATAAAAGTGCCAAATCTGTCATGTCAATGCCTATTAAAAATTCACATATAAATATATTGCCTGTTTATGTAGTGGTAGGTGTGTTTGTGTATTTTGCGCATGTTGTTACACTGTGTTTGTTATTTCTGTATGTTTGGTTGTGTTTGTTAATTTTATGTTTTGTTGTGTTGCGCGCGCTTGTGTGGTGTATTTGCTTATGTAGCTGTACGTGTTGTGTATGTTGTTGTTTGTGTTTTTGTATGGTGTATATTTGGCTGCGCATTTTTGTTCTATGTCTTGTGTGTATTTGCGTAGCTTTGTTGTCTATATTGTGTTTTCGTTTGTTGTATATGGTTTACAAGAGTGTCACACCAAGCAATCTCAACAAAATAATTCCTCGCTCACTCCCAACCTCTCTCCAATGAGAAACCACCTCCAGGAGAAACCAAGGCAATTCCATGTATTGGTTAAAATAGAAATAATACAAAATGGTTCTACTCTCAAATGCTTAATGACCTTATAGTGCAGCGCTACTTGGTCCTTATTGTCTCTTAATGACACACACTTAATGTATGAGGTAGGTGTGGGCTCGGCAAGGAATCTATATGCAACCACAAGGAGTCAAACTGTACATAGTACATTTTTATCAGTTTTTCTTGAGTCCAACAAAATATTGTACAAAAATTGAACAAAAATATTTAGTACTTTTCGAGTAATGGCCAAAAAGGCATTACTTTTGAAACAACCTACTTAAATATATATAATAAAATGTTTTAATTTATTTTTTAGATCCAAAATATACCTTTTACTTTTTTATATATATTGTACCTCTTTAATTAGACACCCAAGAGATCAGATCCTTTTGTTGAATTAAAGTTAGAAAAAACTGTTGTAATATATTTTAATTAATAATGTGAATTGTGATACAATTGTGACTTTATTTTTTTAATATTGTTTTTTATAGAATATTTCTCATAATAAACTTTTAGGAATGGCTAAAACTGAATTAATGCATTTTTTAACAAAGGAAAAATTAAAAATGCTATTTTAAACTAAATGAATAAATGTAATGGAAAAAAAGAAAAATTTAGAAAATAAATAAATATCTGAAATTTTTATTTTGCTCTAAGACGTCTTGTTGACTTTGCTTAGAATTATTAATGAAACTGATATTCATGTAACCATGTTTTTTATAGGAAGGCCATATTTTGGACAATGAAGCACAAATATCAACCCCAATTCTCATGCCTACACAATCTCACTCCATATATCTCTCTATTAGCATTTCATTACTCAACCATTATTAATAAATACCTTTATATCTTATTTTCACGCATATTTAAATGTTAATCTTTTAGAAACTATATACTCATTTTAAATTATTATTTGTGTAAAAATAAACTTTTTCTACTGCCTTTTATATTTTTAAATTTAACTAGCATAATGACATAATTACTAATATTTTAAATACCTTTTTTGCTTCATATACATTTTCTATATAAATCAATAATTATTATTTCCTATATATACTTTTATTTTAATTTCAAATTATATAATTATTCATAAACAAATTTTCTTTTGTTTATTTTGAAAATTTGGACATTGATTTTTATTGTTTAATTTTAAATTATTTCTATACACATTTTTATTTCGTTTAGTTAATTATTTTTAAAATTGTGTTGAAAATGGTAAACAAATCAATTTATAATAATCTGTGATGTAAAATATGTTCCTTTTTTGACTAAGTTTTTTTTTTTATGTTGTAGTAATAGCTTAGAATATAGAAGCTCAATTCTTTCTTCATTTGTTAAGTTAAATAGATTGTTTACCCTCTCCTTGTATTTGAATAATAAACTTGTTTAAATTAATAAGCTGCAGTTATGCTAAATTAAATTTCAAAATACAACAACTGGTAGCAGAGCGTGGTTAATTGTTATTGCGTAAGAAGAAAGCGCCGATTTTTGAAAGAAAGGTTGAGTACGATTATATATATTTAAAAATGGCAGAATATTTTTCGATGAATAGAATAGAGCCACTGACATCTTCAAATTACCATATATGGGCGCTTAAAATATCAGCAATTTTGAGAAGCAAAAAATTGTTCAAAAAAGTGATCGAATCGCCTAAGCCTAACCGTGGAATGGCCGATTCAAAGGAAGAAGAATTTTTCAAAGAATGGGAGGATAAAAATGATGAGGCGTTTGGAATAATAATAGTGATTTTGTCACCTGAGCAGGCTGGCATATTTATAGGAGAAACAAATGCTAAAACTATGTGGGATGAACTGAGCGTATCCATACTGGAAATATTGGAGATAAAATAATCGACATTGGACTTGAATTGAAAAATATTCAAATGAGAAATAATGAAGGCATTGAAGCCTACATAACAAGGGCCAGAAATATTGCATCCAGAAGTGCTAACTTGGGACAGCCTATTTCACCAAGGGAAATGGTGTATCATGTAGTGAGAGGTTTGTTGCCAAAGTTTGAAAATATAGCAGCGGTTTTACGACCACAACGATCTGCGAGTCTCGAGGAAGTTTTCCAGGCACTTCAAGAGGAAGAAATGAGGCTAAACTCAATGGGATCTCCTAAATAAGGTCAACATGAAAAAGCTTTTAAAGCTCGAAATGACCGAGGGATACAAAGAACATGCAAATTTGAAGGGAAATGTCATACATGCGGAAAATTTGGGCACATGTCAAGAAACTGTTGGCATCGTCAAGATAAAGCGAACTTCAATAAACCAAAATACAAATATCCACAAATAATATGCAAACTAAGTCTTCATCATCTGGGAAGAATAACTCAAGGGAACATTGTAGTATTTTAAATAATTACAACTCTCTTTAAAGCAACAAAAGAATTATTTATTGCATTTAGCAAGACAAGAAAGCAAACAAAAACCAACACGGGAAGCCAAACCAAAACTTATAGGTTAGTTCCTATTCCAAATCTAGCTTTCACACAGAGTATTCAAAAATAAAATACAACAATCCCTCCCCTGTGTGGAAGCTTCTATCAAACAAGTCCGAGAGAGTTTATACAGTTTTTAAGTTTCTCCTTGGGAAGACTCTTTGTTAATAGGTCCGCTTCCATTTCGTCACTCCTAACAAATTCAAGGTCGATTGTTCCTTCTTCCACAGCATCTTTTATAAAATACAATTTCCGGTTTATATGTTTCGTCCGGGAAGTTATTCTTTCAGATTTAATCCACTTGATAGCAGATTGACTATCTGTTTTAAGCGTTGTAGGAAAGTTCGCATCCTTACATAGTTCTTCTAAAAGTCCTTTAATCCATTTTACTTCGCAGATCCCTTCGCATATCGAAATCAGTTCGGCTTCGCATGTAGACAGAGCCACCAAACTTTGTTTCTTGCTTCACCAACTGATCAGGTTGTTTCCCAGTTTAACTGTGTATCCGGAATAGGACTTTGCGTCACTTGTTGAACACCAGCTTGCATCTGTGCTGACAAGAATGCTATTTTCTGATGGCTTGTATCTTAACATTTTATCTCTGGTGCCCTTCAGGTATCTATATATTCTCTTAACTCCTGTTAAATGTACTTCTCTTGCATCATTGCAAAATCGGGATAAATTGCTCACATTAAAAGAAATATCTGGACGAGTTCCGGTTGCCAAATACATCAGGGATCCGATCATCTCTTGATACAATGTCCTGTCTACTGGTTTGGAGTCTTGACATTCATCAAAACTTTGGTCTCGATCTCCCGGAGTTTGTACAATGTTACATTCTTCGAGTGCAAATTTCTTCAAGATTTTATCGATATAATGGGCTTGTGATAGATCAAAACCGTATTCTGTTTTCTTTATCTCTATACCAATGAAAGGTTCATTCTCCCCTTTTTCTTTTAAAGCAACAAATCTTCCTATCTCTGATGCTAGTTTTTCATTAAAGGTTTTATCCGTTCCAGCTATTATTAGATCATCCACGTATAAACCCAATATTCCATATTTCTTTCCTTTTATAAAAGTGTACACACATGGATCATATTGCGATCTTTCCATTCCCAGTTGTATCCGTATCTCGTTGTGATCTTTTTATTCCAACAATGTCCCGATTGTGGAAGTCCATATATACTTTTTAACAATTTGCAAACTTTGTCTTCTTCACCTTTTTCAACAAATCCTTCCGGCTGTTTCATAAAAATAGTTTCTTTCAATTCTCCGTAAAGGTAGACGGTCTTCACATCATATGATGTTATAACCAAATTCAACTGAGCTGCTAGGGCTACAATTGCATGAAGACTTTCTTTTCTGATCACTGGTGAAAATGATTCCTCATATTCTACGCCATATTTTTGATTACAATCAATAGCAACTAATCTAGCTTTTCTTCTATAAACACCTTCACTAGGCGTACTCTTTATGCTAAAGACCCATTTGCAGTTTATGATCTTCATATTCTTTTCTCTTTGAACGAGAGTCCATACTTTATGCTTGTTAATAGAGTAAAGTTCTTCTTTCATTGCTTCGAGCCATTCAAATTTATTCTCGCAGTTAATCGCCTCCTCATAATTTTCGGGAATACGTTCTTCTGGTTCTAATATAAAATTCACGTTATTTCTTTCTTTTATTCTTCGCGAACGTCGAACGCCTTGTTCAAGCAATTTCATTTCTTCTTCTCTCAGTTTTGCTCTGTGTTTTTCCTCTAAAACCTTTCATAAGCTATAATAAGATGCTTGAATTATATGGCCATAAAATTATGCCAAAATTACATGACACCACCCGAACCTTTTTTGCCTATGGTCAAGATAGACCTCTTCCATGTTATGGTTATTTCAATGCTGTGATTTCTTGGAAAGAAAATTCAATTTCAGAAGAAATTTATGTGATTGATTAAAAAGTTGAATCTTTGTTGGGGGGCAAGGCTAGTTTTGAACTAGGTTAATTAAAAGGGTAAATCATGTAATTGAATCAATGTCTACTAATATAAACTCTTGTTCAAGAATATGAACATCTTTTCCATGGACTTGAAACTATAAAAGGCTATAGTCATAAAGTGACATTGAAAGACAACTATAGGCCCATTGCTCAGAGATGCCGTCGCATATCTTATGCAATGGTAGAAGCAGTAAATCAAGAGCTTGATAAGATGCTAGAGAATGGAATCATTGAAGAAGTGCATCAAGGTTCTGAATGGGTTTCTAACATAATAGTTGTTCCAAAAAGAGATAGTGAGGAAATTAGACTATGCATAGACCTTCGGGAAGTGAATAAGGCAATATTGAGAGAAGGACATCCAATTCCTACAATTGACAATATGTTACATGCCCTTGAAGGTGCTAAAGTATTTGCAAAGCTGGATGCAAAAAAAGGGTTTTGGCAGGTTGACTTAGACCCTCAATCAAGACCCCTTACAACTTTCATCACGCACCGTGGTTGTTATAAATTTTGTAAAGTTCTTTTGGTCTATCAAGTGCTCCAGAGGCATACCAGAAAGGAATGGATTCAATTTTGCTTGAATTTGAAAGGTGTAATTTGTTACCTGGACGATGTCCTAGTTTACGCCAAAGATAGACAAGAACTAGAGGAAAGGCTTAGAAAAGTCTTACAAAGATTTGATAAAGTAGGCATTTGGCTCAACAGGAATAAGTGCAAATTTGCCATGGAAGAATTGGATATTTTAGGTCACATTGTTAGTAGTGAAGGTATTAAACCTGATAATAGGAAAATAGAAGCACTCTTAAATTTTCCAATACCAAAAAAAAATATCCCGATAAGGATTTCGAGTTCGGTAATAAAGATTTCTTACATAGTGAAAGTAGGTTTTAAAAATATCCAGTTCTGTATTCCACCAGTTAGCTGCACCACATTTTGGAGCTACATTATATTTTAGTTTCAGTGTGGAATAGGCAGATTCAATTAAAATTTCCGAAAGTTATTTTATTATTTGATCAACTTTTCTGGTGTAGATATATTAACTGATAAGCTTTCAATCTTTTTCTTGTCAGCGTCATTCACATTCTGTGTAAATCTTGGCCAATCTGCTTTTTTCTCATTGAATTTCCAAGTTGTATATAGCGTTGTGGTTGAAAATTGTTCAGTCATACATACATCAAATATTATCGCAACGTGATCAGATATTTGGGATATTTGTTGTGTAAACCATAGATTATACATTTCCCTCTTAACCAAAGGACTCAAATATAGACTACCCACTAAGCAAGACCCCTTACACATCATCAGCTGTGTTGAATCTTCTCTACAGAACCAAAGTAATTTTGACAAATACCATATCCGCACCACAATCACCAACAAACTATACGCCTCCGGCCACTCAAACCCTAACCACAATTCCTCTAAGAATGAAGTCAAAGCCTTGAAATCCCTCAGAGAGAGATCAGAAAGATATAGTGGTCACCAGATCAGATAAAGGTTCACAGGTCGTGATTCTCAAATTGGAAGCATATAAGAGCAAAATGCAGGACATCCTAGGCGATTTGGATACTTTCGAGGGTGCCTTACCTGCCCAAGTCAGCAACATCCAAAAGGCCTACAAGTCATCATTAAGTCGCCTGAAAAGAACCAACCAAATCACCTCCGCACAATTTCAAAGTTATACTTCAAATCTCTCCAACACTCCTTATATTTATGGCCTCCCGAAGGTACACAAACCGGACATCCCTCTTAGACCAATTGTTGCATATCATCTTTCCCCTGCAGCACACCTGGCTAGATACCTTTCAGATGTCTTAAAACCGTTGATCAAGACATATAATTCCCATTCTATTCAAGACTCAAGCGACTTTATCCACAAATTAAAAGAAATAGATAACTCAGAAAACTACTCCATCTGCACGTATGATGTAAAATCCCTCTTTTTATGTCTCCCCCACGACCTCATCATCAAAGAACTCAGAAAACTCCTGGCTTCTTCCGATCTCCCCCATACCAACAGTTGCACCATCACAGACCTATTCCAAATATGCTTGAATATGAACACCCTTGAATTTGACGGTCATTACTACCTACAGAAGAGAGGTTCCCCCATGGGTAGCCCTTTATCAAACATAGCAGCTGAACTCGTAATGTCTGGTCTTGACTCCTGGATCACGAACCGTGATGACCTAGGAATTAAATTATGGATAAGATATGTCGATGACATATTTTGCATGTATCCCAAAGCTAATAACTCCCTCATCACAGATGCCCTCAACGCATATCACGAATGCCTAAAGTTCACCCAAAACCAGGACAAAAATGGTGTCATCCCATTTCTGGATGTGCTGGTCATCAAAACCGGCAGCAACATAGAAACCACGGTATACTTCAAACCAGAATTTAACCCCACGTATATTCATTATGGTTCTCATGCACCTGCATCTCATAAGATCACAACTATCAAAACACTAACAAAAAGGATCTCTACTCATTGTTCTCTAGAAATCTTTAGGACGGTCGAGAGAAATAACATTTATCGTAACCTTTCGTCTTTCGGTTATCCCATAGATTTTATCTGGCGCCATACGTACCAACAACGTACATATACAATCCCAAACGTTTACAAATCGACTTGCATTCTCCCGTATTCCGAAACCAACGTTGATATTGCCCGTTTCTTGAGAAAATACGGTGTTCGCACGCATTTTAGTAATTCACCTTCCGTCGAACTCAAACTCCGGCATCCCATCACAAAAAGTTCTATAAAGCAGGACCCACTATCCGCCTCTAACGCAGTGTACAAAATTAAATGCTCAAATTGCGAACTACATTATGTTGGTGAAACCGGCAGAACCATAGAAATCAGGACTAAAGAACACAATAGAAACATCATGAACAAAGACAGCCGTTCCCAGATTTATCAGCACATGGCAGAAACACAGCATTCATTTGATTTCACAGACACCCAATGTATTTACAGTAACATAAGCGGAAAATATCAAAGACTGGTCCTGGAGGCTTTGGTTTCCAATAAAATTCCAAGCCTCAATAGAAAAATAGAACTACCCCCGCAGTACATAGCTTTTTGTAATAATATGGACCCCGCATAAGGAAGTTTAACCTCAAGTGTTTTCCCGAATTATGTATATATTTTATTTATTTTAAACTGAATTTCTCGCTCGCTCTCTAGGTGTGTTGATACGTGCTTGTTCGTGGCAATTCTGCTTTAATTTTCAAATCTTACTTAGGTGGGTGTATTTACCTCTCCACATATATTTTTTCTTGGATTACCTGAAGAAAAGCATTTTGCTTGAAAGCTTGTAATTTTAATTTTAATAAAAGAAACTCACCACGCTATTTTTCGTTTTCTCTTTTAACTTTTAAAACGTGGCTAAAGTATGATAGATTATACAGTTTCGAGCGTCATGCGTCATCTCTGTCACCGTTTGCTTTTTCTTTGGAATGGCGCTCTCCTATTGGTTGGCTACGATCACGTGGCTACGAAGTCGCCGCCACTACGCGAGACACTTTGTTTTTGACTTTGCCCCCCCCACTCGCTCTTTGGTTTTTGTAACTAATGTGTTGGAGCGGGTCGCTCCTTAAATAAATGCATATATTAGTTAATAACTAAATGGAATCCTCTCTTTCTTTTTCCCAGTAAGAGACGCCTACGGAAGCCAACAGTACATAGACAGATAAAGCACATAGGCTGTAGTTATTAACTAATATATGCATTTATTTAAGGCGCCAATTTATAATTGCAACAAATAGTATTTGAATCAAAACATTCAATCGGGTAAAACAAGGGCGTTGCCCGGGTCATTCGGCTAGTTTCATTATAGTTGTAGGTGCTTTTTTATTTGTCAATGTCAAATCAATTACACTAGCATTCCTGCTTGTTGATGTTTTATCATTGTGTATGATTAGATCAGTAACATCGATAATGGGAAATAATCTATGGCCGTTATAATTTGTCTTTAAATCATACCATAGCGGAGATCTCGCATTGAAGTCTCCACATAGAATCAGAGGTGTATTCCTGAAATTGGTAATTAATTCTTTAAAAAATGATTAGTGGTCTTTGTTCATAGAGTTAAGATGTATATATATGTTAGAAATTATTTTTTTTTGTTTTAGTGTAAACTATAATAGTTGTTGCGAAAGAATTAGTAAATTGTGTAATTGGTTTCGTTTGAAGACTACTATCTATATAGATAATACCGTAACAGAGTTTTCCATTGTAAAGTCGTGAGCTATCTCCTCCGAAGATTCTGAACTACACATAACGATCTATATACCAAAATTTTCGTTATTTTTTTCTTCGTATGATAGGCCTGTTTTTATTTTCCTAATGTTAACAGTTATTTTTATTTTTTAATTTAATCTATTTTACAATCGTAGATTTTTTGCATTTATCATCATCAATTATTTTGTTTACAATTGCGTACTTTTATAGAGAGAAATAAAGAAATACATAATTGATTAGATACAAAAGTGTGAACCAGAAAGTCGATTTTTAAAAATGTTATTATTTAATATAAACTTATTTTAATTTAATTTTGAAATGAAAAGGTAGTGTAAGAGTGTATATGAGGTTAGATTCAAATAGGTTAAATTATGTTAGTTTAATCGCTAAATAAGGTTAGTTTTAGATAAGTTGAATTAGGTTAGTTTCAGATAATTAAAAAAAATAATGTTCGTTTTTAGAAAAATAATTCGAAATAGTAAGTATATATATTAATATAAAAGATCGAAATGTAAAAATCACTATGTCCAAAATCTTCGCTTTAACTCGTGTAAAACGGCTCGAAGGTACGGCGGTGTCAACGTACAGCGCCGCCTACCAAAGTTAACCTTTTCTGGGAACTCACCAGGTTATATTATTTTTCGATTTGTAGATTGAATTATTACTTTTAATCTATCTTTTATAGTGTCTTCAATAGTGTGTGACGTTTCAGCAACAGCATCAGACAGAAGAATAAATGAACTAAAGAATAAAATCTCATTTTTTCTTTTGTCTGATGATGGTGGCATTTGAATTAGGTCTTATTTTTTTTAATTAATTTGTTATAGTTTTTCATTTGAATTTAGCTCCATTTTTGTGTCTTATTTCTTCTTTATATTAAAACTTAGAATTAAGCTTTGCTTTTTTATATACATGTTTATTACACATTTAGCAATACTTTTTCTTTATATTTGCTCTTATTTACTCATTTTTTTACTCTTTCACAATCAGATTTTGAAAATGGCTAAATGGCTTCACTTCTCCCTATTTGCTTTTGTAGCTTTTCTTATAAAAAAAATATTAGAACTTAGAATTAAGCTTTGCTTTTTTATATACATGTTTGTTACACATTTAGCAATATATATACCAAAATATTTTTTTTGAATACTTACCTCTTTTAGTGAATTTTTGTCAGGGGGGCTACAAAAGTGCCGTACTTATGCAGTATTTTGATGCTTTTCCTGTGGAAAGGATAATGAAATTTAAAATTAAGCTTTGCTTTTTTATATACATGTTATTTACACATTTAGCAATATATACCCAGAAATATTTTTGGAATATTTAACTTTTTTGGTGAATTTTTGTCAGGGAAGCTATGGACTGCCGTAATCATGCATTATGTTGATGTTCTTCTCATAAAAAAAATATTTGGGTTTGGAATTGGGCTTTGCTTTTTTGTATACATGTTTTTTACATATTTAGCAATTTACACACAGAAAAATTTTGGAATATTTAACTTTCTTGGTGAATTTTTGTCAGGGAAGCTATGGACTGCCGTAATCATGCGGCTGCAAAAGTGCCGTACTTATGCAGTATTTTGATGCTTTTCCTGTGGAAAGGATAATGAAATTTAAAATTAAGCTTTGCTTTTTTATATACATGTTATTTACACATTTAGCAATATATACACAGAAATATTTTTGGAATATTTAACTTTTTTGGTGAATTTTTGTCAGGGAAGCTATGGACTGCCGTAATCATGCATTATGTTGATGTTCTTCTCATAAAAAAAATATTTGGGTTTGGAATTGGGCTTTGCTTTTTTGTATACATGTTTTTTTACATATTTAGCAATTTACACACAGAAAATTTTTTGAATATTTAACTTTCTTGGTGAATTTTTGTCAGGGAAGCTATGGACTGCCGTAATCATGCGGCTGCAAAAGTGCCGTACTTATGCAGTATTTTGATGCTTTTCCTGTGGAAAGGATAATGAAATTTAAAATTAAGCTTTGCTTTTTTATATACATGTTATTTACACATTTAGCAATATATACACAGAAATATTTTTGGAATATTTAACTTTTTTGGTGAATTTTTGTCAGGGAAGCTATGGACTGCCGTAATCATGCATTATGTTGATGTTCTTCTCATAAAAAAAATATTTGGGTTCGGAATTGGGCTTTGCTTTTTTTGTATACATGTTTTTACATATTTAGCAATTTACACACAGAAAAATTTTGGAATATTTAACTTTCTTGGTGAATTTTTGTCAGGGAAGCTATGGACTGCCGTAATCATGCGGCTGCAAAAGTGCCGTACTTATGCAGTATTTTGATGCTTTTCCTGTGGAAAGGATAATGAAATTTAAAATTAAGCTTTGCTTTTTATATACATGTTATTTACACATTTAGCAATATATACACAGAAATATTTTTGGAATATTTAACTTTTTTGGTGAATTTTTGTCAGGGAAGCTATGAACTGCCGTAATCATGCATTATGTTGATGTTCTTCTCATAAAAAAAATATTTGGGTTTGGAATTGGGCTTTGCTTTTTTGTATACATGTTTTTTACATATTTAGCAATTTACACACAGAAAAGTTTTGAAATATTTAACTTTCTTGGTGAATTTTTGTCAGGGAAGCTATGGACTGCCGTAATCATGCAATATGTTGATGTTCTTCTCATAAAAAAAAATATTTGGGTTTAGAATTGGGCTTTGCTTTTTTATATACATACTAACAACAGAACTACACTACTTTAAGGACATGAGAGCACATGCACTGTATCACCATACGTGTACCATTTTCAAAGACCCTGCTTAGGATTAAAACTTCTCAGACAATAACAATAGTACCAACCTAGAGGTTAACTGGTGTGGATGCATTCCTCTGGGAGTGAGACTATTGAGAAATTCAGTAGGGAGTTATTTTGCTTCTCCGCATTCTAACACTCCAACTGTTAACACTGTGGAAACACTGACTCATGTTTGGTAAGCAATTTCAGGGAAGAAACTATAGACATTGGATTAAATAAATTATTAATTAAATTGCATTAAATAAAAATTATTAGATTTAAATAAATATTATTAGAGTGAAAAAAAAGACAGAAATTAACAAATTAGAAAATAAAATTTCGAAAAATGCAACTATATTGCAGATAAGATAAGAGGACCTTATTAAAAAATACATAAACAAACTGTAATTCGACACTCGATAATTCGACACTTTCGATAATTCGACCATTTTAAAAATCAAATTTACAAGGTTGATTGTTGTTTAAATACAACTTTGCTTTTGCATGCATAAACACAGGCTCTTGTAGCAAGAACCCAAATATTATTTATAGTCATAGCAAAAGCCAACTAAGTGAAAACTGATGCCTCTTCAGAATGAATGGAAGACTGAAATCTGAAGGAGCAGAAGATATGGGTCATTTATACTTTCACCAATGCCTTTAGGATCTTTGCGATGGAACGCGTATGGTGTTTCAGCGCATGTGCTCTCATGTCCTTGAAGCACATATACTGACAGTGCCCAAAGTTGAACACACTGTATAGTGTCTGAAATATCTTTGGCCCCTTCGGATACCAACCTTCGCTTCATTCTAGAGAGGCGTTAGTTTTCATGTCATATTTGTAATATAGTTTTGTTGTTTGCAATTTTCTTTTTTTTTTTCCTTTCAAATATGTATCCACTCTGAAATATAGTTTGTAAATTTTTATTCCAATTTATTTTCTTATATATATATGTATTTTTTTTTAATTTCCAAAATATTTATTTATACTTTCACCAATGCCTTTAGGATCTTTGCGATGGCACACGTATGGTGTTTCAGCGCATGTGCTCTCATGTCCTTGAAGCACATATACTGACAGTGCCCAAAGTTGAACACACTGTATAGTGTCTGAAATATCTTTGGCCCCTTCGGATACCAACCTTCGCTTCATTCTAGAGAGGCGTTAGTTTTCACTAAGGTTGGCTTTTGCTATGACTATAAATAAGGCTCAAGGCCAAACCTTGGCTACAAGAGCCTGTGTTTACGCACGGACAACTTTATATGTGGCTTTTTCAAGTGTGCGAACATTGGATAGCATACATGTAAAGATGACCCATATCTTCTGCTCCTTCAGATTTCTGTCTTCCATTCATTCTGAAGAGGCATCAGTTTTCACTAAAGTTGGCTTTTGCTATGACTATAAATAATATTTGGGTTCTTGCTACAAGAGCCTGTGTTTATGCATGCAAAATCAAAGTTGTATTTAAACAACAATCAACCTTGTAAATTTGATTTTTAAAATGGTCGAATTATCGAAAGTGTCGAATTATCGAAAGTGTCGAATTATCTATAGTGTCGAATTACAGTTTGTTTATTTATTTTTTAATAAGGTCCTCTTATCTTATCTGCAATATAGTTGTATTTTTCGAAATTTTATTTTCTAATTTGTTAATTTTTTCTTTTTTTTTCACTCTAATAATATTTATTTAAATCTAATAATTTTTATTTAATGCAATTTGATTAATAATTTATTTAATCCAATGTCTATAGTTTCTTCCCTGAAATTGCTTACGAAACATGAGTCAGTGTTTCCACAGTGTTAACAGTTGGAGTGTTAGAATGCGGAGAAGCAAAATAACTCCCTACTGAATTTCTCAATAGTCTTACTCCGAGAGGAATGCATCCACACCAGTTAACCTCTAGGTTGGTACTATTGTTATGCTTCTGAGAAGTTTTAATCCTAAGCAGGGTCTTTGAAAATGGTACACGTATGGTGATACAGTGCATGTGCTCTCATGTCCTTAAAGAAGTGTAGTTCTGTTGTTTGCAATTTCATTTTCGGATTTGTTAAAATTTTTCTTCTATAGTTTCTCACCTGCGGGTCCTTCGGGTAAACCCGGGGCGTTGCCCGGGTCACTCGGTTATTTACAATAATAGCTGTATTTACACTTTGAGTGTTTTCTATTTGATATTTCTTAGCAGACCATGGAATAATTACTACTCCATCAATTGTATAGGGTTCTTGTACTAAAATTATATCTGCTGTTTTAATTTCATTGGAAGAATAAAGCTCGCTTATACATATAATACTTTTCCTTGCATTTTGTTGTACTATTTTAATCTTATTAATTTGCATATCATAAAGTTTTTGAAAAAATCATGAATAGTGATTTTATGCAAATTAATTGTTTTGAATTTCTATCTCTGTACTTTGGTAATCAGTTCGTTGTATTATTAAATCAATTTGCTTACTGTAGATAGGGCAATCTCTTGAATTAGGTTTATGTTCTAAATTTCTATTTTTAAAATAGGGATGTTTCGAGCAATTGCAACAATTCATATTACTTGAGCACTGGTGTTGGCCCTCCAGACCGCATTTGGTGCATTTTTTAGTATTTGGGTAGTTGTTTTTGCGATGGTTAGGGTTGAACTCAAAACAATTCTGGCATTGATTTACCAGTACTTTATCCCGTACTTCACAGCGTTGAATGTCCGTATATATTTTGTTATTTCTATTGATAATTTGGTACACTCGCGGAGAAACTCTCAACACGATGTCATGTTCTTGTCTTTTGGATTTATTAGTAAAAAGTACTTTAATTTCGCTTTCTCAGTCATTCAGTTCTGAACCTATCTCGCATATAATAGTTGGCAAATTTACTATGTCAGTAATTTTATTGACTGATTTGATAACTACTGTTGGGTCTCGCATCTTAGGTTTGTATATTTTACTCAAAGAATTGATTTCATCCGATTTCTCTAAACTCTCAATCAACTGATCAATGTATTTTTCATCAGGTAATTTTATGATCGTGCCTTTCTTTGTATTGATAATTTTGGTAATTTTTGCTTTATTCCCTTCCTGGCGTAGCTGTTTTACATAATCACTTACTTTTTGGTGAATGGAAGATATATTTTGCATATATTTAGCTGTAATTATTAAAGTTTGTTCTTTGGTTGCATGTCCTTCCTTCTGAATAGATTTATCTATTCTGATTTTGACAATTTCTGCATATGTATATTTATCCTTATTAGATTTAGATATTTTCGTCAAGTCTCCTTTGAAATAATTCCTGTATTTTGTTTACATTTTGGTCTAATTTTATAATTTCAGATACACTATCCTTTACCTGCTTTATTGTTCCTTTCAAGTATCCTATGTCATCTTTACTTAGAATTTTCAAGTTATCAATAATTTAAATATCCAAATGATAATAAACTTTAAAAAGTATAATAAAAATCAATATTTACCGAATTGGAAGAGCGATGCAATGTATTAAACCTGATAATAGGAAAATAGAAGCAGCCTTAAATTTTCCAATACTAAAAAATATTGAGATGTTAAGGTCATTCTTAGGAACTTGTGGGTTTTTAAGAATGACATGATGTTCTGATCTGAAATTTGAATCAAGTTTTCCATTATTTGGATTTGCCACATAAACTAAATTTCCAATTTCAAAATTATGAGGACTAGCTTTCCGAATTATATCATTATATGTTTTCATTTTTTCTTTGTAGACCATATTGAATTCTCTGATGTTGGTTTCATCTTCTTCTGCATCATTAACAAGTGAGCTTAATTTAGTTTTGATTTCTCTTGAAAATAATAGGAATGCTGGAGTCTTTCCTGTAGATCTGTTTGGAGTAGTTCGGTAAGACATTAAAATTCTGGATAAATCATCTTTCCAATCTTTCCCTTCTTCAGAACTTGAATTAAATTGTTTCTTTCTATCTTCCCATTACTTTTTGGGTAATAGGGTGAGGCTTTGATGAGCCTGATTCCATATTCTTTTTAAAATATTTCCATTGATGTACTTACAAACTGTAAGCCATTATCTGTTACAACTTCATGTGGATAACCATGTCTTGCAAAAATCTCCATCAATTTTTTAATAATTGTCTTGCTGGAAATGTCTTCTATTATCATTGCTTCAGGATATGAAGAATAGTAGTCGATCACTGTTAAAACATAATGATGGCCAATTGGACCAACTATGTCAATTCCAAGTTTCATCCAAGGTTTTGATGGTAACGGAACTATTTGCAATGGTTGATCATTTATCAATGGTTGATTCCTTACACAAATTGGACAGTTTCTTATCAAATTTTCAATGTCAAAGTCCATGTTTATCCAAAAATATTTTTCTCTTAACAGTTGTTTGGTTCTTGTCATTCCTTGATGTGTTTCATGAGCAATTCTCAAAACTCTCTTTATTAGTTTTGAAGGTAGCAAAATTCTACTTCCTTTTAAGATAAGATTATCAAATATTGAGAGTTCATCTTTAAACTTATAAAAACATTTGAATTATTCATTCATATGGCCAAACTCCCTTTTGAACCTTCTCTTCCAGTTTTTGAAACAAAGGATCTTGCTCTGTACAAACTTTTATCCCTTTCAAAGACAGTGCTTGAAGCTCTTCAGAAGTGATGGATAAGACTTTATTAACATAGTCCTCCAGCCATTTTTCATCACTTGTGTTAGAAAGAGGTTTTCTTGAAAAAATATCTGCAATATTTTGCTTTCCTTGAATGAATTCAATATCAAAGTCATATGGTTGTAATCTCCAACTCAATCTTTGAATTCTTGGAGGCAAAACAGCTCCATTTTTAGGATTCAGCTTATAGATTAGAGGATTGTGATCTATTTTTAACACAAATTTCCTTCCCCAAATATAGGTGTTAAAATGTTCAATTTCCCATACACATCCCAATGCCTCGTTTTCTATTTGTGAATATCCTTTTTCAGTATCAGTTAAGGATCTGCTGGCATATGCAATTGGTCTTTTAATGCCATTTTGTTGTGTTTGTATTAATACTGCTACAAGGCCAATAGGGCTTGCATCTGTGATTAATTCAGTTGGTGAGTTCAAGTTGTAATATGCCAAGCATGGCTCTTTTGTTAGTGACTCTTTAAGATCCTGAAATGCTTTATTTGTTTTCAAATCCAAATTCCACCCAACATTTTTTCTAGTATATATATAAAATAAAAGGATTTGAAAGCGTGAATGTTTCTTTTATACATAAAACAAACTTCTACTGTCCTTACTGCGATGAAAAAATATATATTGGGAGGGCTTGGCTCATCAGTGGTGAACCCTCCCAGCGGTTTCGCCAATTTAATCCACCAGACCGCTTCTCAGAGCTCTAATACTGTATTGGATCATTCTGCTTTTATATGCTACAGTGAAAGATGGAATCTTAGAAATGGTTTTCAAGTACACTATGGACATAAGCTTATAGGACAGTAGAATTACATTCAAATATTTGCTTCGAGCAATGCTCTTCAGCAAACTATAAAGACAAGGCCAGTTAGGCATAAATTAACACAAAGCAATAACGCGCCATCTATACATATAAAATAAAAGGATTTAAAAGCGCGAATGTTTCTTTTATACATAAACGAACTTCTACTGTCCTCACTGCGATGAAAAAATATATTGGGAGGGCTTGGCTCATCAGTAGTGAACCCTCCCAGCGGTATCGCCAATTTAATCCACCAGACCGCTTCTCAGAGCTCTAATACTGTGATGGCGCGTTATTGCTTTGTGTTAATTTATTCCTAACTGCCCTGTCTTTATAGTTTGCTGAAGAGCATTGCTCGAAGCAAATATTTAAATATAATTCTACTGTCCTATAAGCTTATGTCCATAGTTTACTTGAAAACCATTTCTAAGATTCCATCCTTCAATGTAGCATATAAAAGCAGAATGATCCAATACAGTATTAGAGCTCTGAGAAGCGGTCTGGTGGATTAAATTGGCGAAACCGCTGGGAGGGTTCACCACTGATGAGCCAAGCCCTCCCAATGTATTTTTTCATCGCAGTAAGGACAGTAGAAGTTCGTTTTACGTATAAAAGTCTGTTGTGTTTGTGGGTGTTGGATACGTGCCTAGTGTGGGTAAATGTAAATGTTTTTCGGAAGTTTTGGGAGAAGAATAGAGATTTGTAATTAATTGGGAATGTTGTGATAATTAAATTTGTTTATTAATATAATATTAATATAATGATATTAATATGATTAAGTGTGTGTGCGTGTTTCTGTAAGAATCGGGATGTGAGCTCTTGTTGAAATGGATCCAATTTGGTGACCGTTAAAATGGCGGACGTGGGGGGAACACGGTGAGGACAAGTTGACCTCGATCGAATTGGAGACGTACTCCATTTTAAGCACCGGACATGCGAGGGGCCCTCTCGGGGATTCTAAATCTGTCCAACTTGAGCGAAACTGCAATTTGGTGACATGTTGATGGCGGCGTCTTGTGTCGCGGGGGAGAAAATGACCTCCATCTTACTTCCGGCAACCTGAGGCCTTCTCGGGGAGTTCTAAATCTATCCCCCCCTTCTGTAATTGATTCTTCCTGCCGCCTAATTGATTCAGTTGGTGTCAGGCCCGCTGGACCTTCTTAATTAGGTTGGTTGGGGCGCCCTGATTGTTCTTTGGAAGTTTTCTTCTATTATTTCCCATATAAGAGTTAGAAATTCAAAAATTGCCTTGCCTATATGGAAGATGGCTTTTAGGACGGAACTTCCTATATGGAAGTTGGCTTTTAGGACAGAACTTCCTATATGGAAGATGGCTTTTAGGACGGAACTTCCTATATGGAAGACGGCTTCCTGCAACTGGTAAAGCCTTTGGGTCTGTAGGGTATATAGTCCAAGGTAGTTTACTATGGTAAATGGGGCGAGTTTATAGGGCATAATTAGAAGACAGATAAAAATTATTAAGTGAAAAATGGGAAATTGGCACATTTTCTCCCATGTCTTCTCCACGAGTTGGGGTTTTTGGGTATCGTGTTGTAATTCTATGGGTTGTGGCGAACTTGAAATTGGATGTACCTGTGGATAGGCGATGTCGCGTTCTTTGTTATTATGGGTGAGTGATGTAAATCGTGTTTTAAGCGGAACCGTGGCATCGTTCCTCTGTCGTAGGTGGTGTATTTTTGTTATTGTTGGTGTTGTGTGTGTGGTATTTTTTGTGTACGGGTTTAGTTTGTTTATGTGAACTGTATCGGTGTCTCTTTGGAGAGGTTGGTTGGGTCTATCGATACGTTTTGTCAATTGGCAGGTTGGACAGGTTTTTACCTGTTGTGCAATGCCTTGTGACATGTTCTGCCAATAATATTGAGCAGAGATGAGTCTCGTCATCTTTGAGATGTTTGGATGGTTGTGTTGTGTGTGTACTGATAGAAGTAGTTTGTTTGTGAGTGTTTTTTGCGATTGCTATTTTGGTTACACCTTTGCGGGAAACGGTATGAAGTCCGTTGTGATCAATGGTCAAGCTAGAATTTCCCGATGGGGAAGGCTGATGGTTCTTAATGAGGGAGGCGTCTAAGAAACCACAGAACGGGTTACGAGTTATGACGTCCGTTTCATATTGTTGTACTCCGTTTATCTAACGGACCTCATATTCGTATCTCGATAGCCTTAATCTCCATCGAAATATTCTGCCTGACGGGTTTTTGATCTTTTTCAGCCACTGCAATGCGTGATGGTCAGAAAATATAGTAAATTTTTTGTCCATCAAACAGACGCGGAATTTATCCACACTCTCAACGATTGCTAGGCATTGTAGTTCAGAGCTGGAGTAGTTCCGTTCGTGTGAAGGCAGGGATCGGCTGAAATTTTGGACTGTGTAGGTCTTCCCATCAGGGTGGACCTGTTTGAGGACGCCTGCGATGCCGAGTGTTGAGGCGTTACAGTACACTTGGCATGGCAGACCTTCCTGGTAAGGGTGTAAAGTGGGGTGTGTTGTGAGGTTTTCTTTCAGGCTAGTGAACGCTTTCTGGCATTTGTCATCCCAGACCCACGTGACATCCCTTTTGAAAAGGTTGTTAAGTGGCGTCCGCAAGCGGGCGTAGTCCGGAATGAACTTTTATAAGCGTTCACAGCGCTTAAGAAAGATCGCAAGGTTTTGCGATTGTGTGGTTGTTGGATGGCGTGAATTGTTTCAATGTTTCGTGTACATGGTGTGGTTGTACTGGTAGTGGTTGTGCATATGTTTGCGTGGTGTTGTTGTCGCCTTTTGGAGCGAGTGTTGCGCTTGTTGCGATGTTTGCGCGTGTTACTGTTGTGTGACGACGTGTGGTCATGTGTGTGCGTTGTTTGTGAGCTGTCCTGTTGGATGGATACTGTCGGAATATTGTTGTTGTGAGTGTCGCGCTTGTTGCGATGTACACGTGCGTGACGGTTGTGTGGTGACGTGTGGTCACGTGTGTGCTTAGTGTGAGAGTTGTCCTGTTGGATTAACACATTTTGTGCATCTTTGTGATTGTGAGTTGGAGCCGTTGTGGCCTTGTGCATTGAGGGTATATAATAAAGGCAATTGGCCTTAGTGAAAAAATTGTGTTGTGCGTGCGCGTGACTAGATTGGCATGTGGGCAATTGGGTTTTGACCAATGGATGCACGGATTGGGTGCCATGTGCGGAACGTTTGTGTGCATTGTGAGTCCTTTGTGACACCGCCTGGCACTCCCAATACGTGCATTCATTGGGTACGTGATTAAAGTGGTAGTTGGTGGGGGACAATGGAGCGTCAAGTTGGAACATAGTGCCTTGGTTAAAATCTATTGTTAATTTAAATTTTTGGAGAGTATTTATACCGAGAATTCCAAATGGTAGAGGTGCTTCCACCACATGGAAATTCTCCTTTTTGGTTAATTTACCTATTGTCAGGGGGAGGGTTATTTTGCCTATTGTCGGTTCAAGACCGTTTATGGCCTGTAGGTCTATAGACTGTCTTTTAAGTTTTAATTGCGGGAGGTTACATTTTAACTTTTTATATAGGTTATAGGGCACTATGTTCAAGCTTGCGCCTGTGTCAATTAGAAAAGGGGGTGCAAGTTCAGGCGTTATGGGCAGCTTCATTGTCAGTTGACTGACGAAAGGGGTGAGGTGCCTTCCTACCTGGTTGGCGAAAAGCTGGGGTGTCGGGCGTGTTGTGGAGGTGGGGCTGTTTGCACTGCCTGCGCGCTCGCGTGTTGAGTTTGTTTGTATGGTGCAGTCCGCATACTTGTTTTTCTTTGGTTGTTGGCGTATGGGTCCGGCATGGTGGGTGGTGGCTTCTCGGGGTGGCGCGTCAGGTAGTCAGCTAACCTGGCGGGGGTGGCTCCGTCCATCTCCCGGTCGCAGGCTCGGAAGAGTCGGTGGGCGGCGTATGTCACGTCGGAGGGGGCCCGGTCCGTCTCTCAGCGCGTCGGGTCGACTTTGCTTGCGTGAGGGCGACGGTCAACTGGAGCAAAATCTCCGCTAGGGTGCGGAGAGCGATCTCCTTTCTCTCCCTTACCAAGCTTTTATTAAAACCTTTTTGGATCATACATTGCATATATTGTGGTGGGAATACATCTTGTTATATACAAATTATGACATATATAATATGTAATTTCCTTCAAGTAATTAAAAATAAAAACCACTTTTGATAGTGAATAATTATTTTCTACTTTCCTATTATCACGTCTGCACCTTCAATTCTTTGTTTTCAATAATAAAACATCATATTCAATACCATTTTCCAGCAAATTTTAATGTTATAGTTTATTTTATAGTTGTCCATTTACTACTTCCTTAGATTAGTGCGTGTGTCTTGCCTTTGACGGGTGTCAATGAAGATGTTGACAATCTTGACTCTACGGAGATCAGCCGTTCCACGGAGGGTAACGTAGGCCAGAGTAAGAAGAGACCAAAGTTGACGAGCTATTTTATTTAAAAGGCGGAGGGCTTTAGGACAATAACCCCTTTCAACAGGCTAATACGTGATACTCGTCGCCTTTACCATTGGTCTCTTCCAACAATGATATCTTGAGATTCCTTCTTTTCTAACAATTGTATCCTGCGATTTCCTCTCTTCTAACAATGATATCCTGCGATTCCTTCTCTTCTAACAATGATATCCTGCGATTCCTTCTCTTCTAACAATGATATCCTGTGATTACTTCTCTTCTAACAATTAGGTATCCTGCGATTCCTTCTCTTCTAACAATGAGATAGTCTGCGATTCCTTCTCTTCTAACAATGATATCCTGCGATTCCTTCTCTTCTAACAATGATATCCTGCGATTCCTTCTCTTCTAACAATGATATCCTGAGATTCCTTCTCTTCTAACAATGATATACTGCGATTCCTTCTCTTCTAACAATGAGATATCCTGCGATTCCTTCTTTTCTAACAATGATATCCTGCGATTCCTTCTCTTCTAAAAATGATATCCTGCGATTCTTTCTCTTCTAACAATGATATCCTGCGATTCCCTCTCTTCTAACAATGACATCCTGCGATTCCTTCTCTTCTAACAATGAGGTATCCTGCAATTCCTTCTCTTTTAACAATGATATCCTGCGATTCCTTCTCTTCTAACAATGAGGTATCCTGCGATTCCTTCTCTTCTAACAATGATATCCTGCGATTCCTTCTCTTCTAACAATGATATCCTGCGACCATTCTCTTCCAACAAGATATCCTGAGATTCCTTCTCTTCTAACAATTGGATATCCTGCGATTCCTTCTCTTCTAACAATGATATCCTGAGATTCCTTCTCTTCTAACAATGATATCCTGCGATTCCTTCTCTTCTAACAACGATATCCTGATATTCCTTTTGTTAAGATATCTTTTCTTAACTGAATGAAGGCCGTTTTCCAGAGGACTGTAAATTCTGATGTTATCTAAAGTGACACCCTTATGGTGTTTCCAAAGCCTCTGCCAAAGAGAGAATAAAGGCACGACCAATACTATTCACACACACGTTTTATTTTCAAGCACACTATATATACAATCAAACACACACAGGTGACCAGATACTCCTGGTCAAATACAATAAAACATTTAATCAAAAATAATAAAATAATCCCTAATATTCCTCCCCGAGTTGATGGGTCACATCAATTACCATCATTAGCTAACACTGCAGCCAGTTCTTTTAATTGATTTTGAGCCAGATAGAAACGTGAATGTAACTGTCGTGCAGCTCCTACAAAACTTGTTCCTTGATCACTATATAGCCGAGTGCAGTGCCCTCCTCGCGCTACAAATCGATTAAAAGCCGACATGATGGTGGGTGTAGAGGCATCTGGGACCAATTCAAGATGTACGGCTCGGGTCACATAGCACACAAATAGACAGATGTAGCCCTTTTCCGTCTTTCGACCTCTACCCTTGGACATTCGGTTGTCCAAAGGTAGAGGCCGAAAGACTGAAAAGGTTCATCTGTCTATTGAGCCAGTATGATCTGAAGTGGATATGTAGCCCTTTTCAGTCTTTTGGCCTCTACCTTTGGACAATCGAAGGTTCACAGGTCCAGCATGATCTACACCACTGATTGAAAAGGGTTTACCCGGTGTTAATCTCTCCTTGGGTAAATCGCTCATTAGCTGGCCTTGAGTGACGCGATTGTATCGACAACATGTCACGCACTCTCGAATGCATCTCTTCACCTGATCTTTCACTCTCAGTATCTTATACTTCTGTCTCAATGTGGACAGCATCAGGTGCACACTTCCGTGCAAAGTCCGCATATGAACTGCTTGAACAATCATCTGAGCCACCTTTCCTGATGAAGGCAATAGCGCAGGATGCTTTTGTTCATATGTCACAGATGGAGCCCATTTTAATCTACCGCCGACTCTAAGGATTCCTTGATCGTCGAGGATCGGTGTCAAACCATAAATCTTGCCCGTGCGCTTCACTGATCCTAAAGTGGTCAAACTTCTCATTTCTTCCCTGAAATTCTGGCACTGAATTGCTTGAAGTATTCTCCTATGAGCATTTCTCAGTTCGGCTGGGGTTAAGTGCGATTGATATCGCTCCACACTGTAGCGGCAGTTATGGCAATAACGCAATATCCAGGCCACCTTTTCGGATATATCCATTAAAGGTTGAGCTCATCTCTCCGATAGCCACCAAGAAAGGTGTTTCACTGAGGGCATGAACACTCAGGAGCTCAGTTTGACTTTGGTTCTCAAACACAGGAGGCATTCTAAGCAATTCTGTTGATTCCGCTGATAACCAGGTAGGTCCTGTCCACCAGATGGAAGACTGTCTCAGCTCGGACCCCAGAATTCCTCGCGAGGCAATATCCGCTGGATTATCTCCTGTGGGAACATAGCGCCACTCCCTGACTTGTGGACAACTCTGAATCTCCGCGACACGATTGCCAATGAAAGTGGGGAGATTTCCAGACATAGTTCTTAACTAACTCTAGACTATGGTAGAATCGGACCAACAGGTAGCACTCTCCAGTTTGATATTCAATTCTTCCATTATATATTTCACTAGTCTGGTCAGCAAAAGAGCTGCGCACAATTTATTTATTTATTTATGCTTATGAGGTGATACAGCAGCGTATTTACAATTAGAGAGGAGACAAAATGAATTAAATCTAGAAAAAAGAAGTGAGGACATATCGGTCATTAAAGTCTGAGAGGCAAGGCCTTCAGCCAGTTCAGGGCTTCCGGGGTGACAGAATGGAGATTGGAGATTCCTCCATTGTGCGCACAATTCTAAGCGTGGAATTGACATCTTCCGCATGGGAGCCAACTCAGTCCTTGATGCCAACAGTCCTACACTGACTCCATCATCAGTGGGAATTCTTATGTAAACAGCTGCCGCATAGGCGTCTTCAGAGTCATCACCGAATCCATGCAATTTTGCTCCCTGGGTATTCCTTCCGAGACCCAACCATCGGGGTATTCTCAAACTTCCTATGAAAATCAGTCCATGTTTCAATCAATGACTCATCCATCGGATCATCCCAATGTAATCCCGTTATCCACAACCTTTGAACCATTATTTTTCCTGTTACAAGGACAGGTGCCAACCATCCCAAGGGATCATATAACTTGGCGATAAAGGAAAGCATTTCGCGTTTGGTAGTCACCGATGTCTTTTCCAACGACTGAACGTCATATAAGAAACAGTCTTCACTTTGGATCCATCCCAAACCCAATGCCTTTATAACATTGGACTGTTCAAATGTAATCTTTTGTACGCAATGTTCTTTTCAAATATCAAACGATTACCTTAAACAATTCTTTTCGAAATAGGCATTTAAGGCCCATAGTAATATCTAACATTTGTAACTTTGTTTCTCGGTAGCATCACAATGATTTGATCAATTTCTTTAGAATCTGTGGGTTCTGTGGCTTTGAAGGTGATTGAGACTGGAGAGGGTTCGTTTCTTCCAGTGTCTTCCTCTTCCAAGTCTATGCTGGATTCTTCTTTCTTCATGCAAAGTATTTTGGAAGATATGGCTTTAGGGCTCTTTGTTTGAGATCTTACCTCTACATCGCTTGAAGCCCCCACCTCAGAACCCTCCACATCAAGAGGCTCTGAAGGTTGAGAATCCTCAATTGCAGACCTTTCGTCAGAATCTTCTACTGCAATCTCTGGAACCTCTTGAGAACCTTGAGCTTTACCTTTTGAAGAATCAGGATCTGATGCTAAGGCATCGTCTACAGGCTTAGAAGTATCGTCTGATGGCCCAGAGGTATCGTCTGCAGGCTTAGAGCAGTCATAGGATTCCGAAATCTTCTTTAGAGATCTCAAACCGCTCAATATTAGTCCTATAATATACCGGATTCGCAATCCTTTCCAGTTTAGCACTTTTACCAGACTTTTCTGGAGACTTGTCTCCTAAATTAAGACCTTTCGCCGGAGTAGGCACTTGCCCCTTTGGAGAACTGGCCGGAGTATATAATCTTGGAGTTACTACAGCTCCAGAAACAGTTTCCTTCGATACAAGTTGCATTTTATTGTTTGGAAGATATTTGCCAATTGAACCTTTTTCTATTGGTTCTCTCTTCACATAGGTGATCTGGATGGTACAACCCTGTTTAGAAAGCGTTTTACTCTCTCCAACCTTTGCATCATCATTCAACCATTTCCTTTTTTTCCGGATTTTGAGGTACGGGGCACTTAATTAAAATCGTCTACAACGATTTCCCGCCCAAAAACCATCAGTTGTCCATCTTCTTCTTCCAAAGAAATCTAAGGTAGTCCCAATCATTCTCCTTGATGGCCATCAACCGGAAATATCTTCTCATGTCGGCCAAAACTCCGAATTTATTTTCCCGATGTTTTATCCTTATCTCAGGGATTCCTCTCAATAGACTGGGTCTCCTCCTTAAATATCGTTTCAACGAGAGTCCGTTGCGTTCTCGACAGGATGCGTCGTCAAATACTGGCCGCACAGGCGCAGCCTTGGATTCACACCCAAATACAGGGCGATCAGGCAAATTATATCCTTTTACCTTAAATTCCGTATCTCCAGTTTGTCCTGCTTCTATCCCTTCTGCCATCTTTGAATCAGTACCTTGTTCTACATTTAACTTTTCTGCCATCTTTGAATCAGTACCTTGTTCTGCATATAGCAGTCTCACTTCTTCAGTGTTCTTTGAATCCATTCCTTGTTCCACATCCAGCCCTTTCTCTTCATCTGCTTCAACGGATTCTTTCTTAACTTCAGCCCTATGACTTTCGTCAACTTCTACAACAGACTTCTTCTTGACTTGAGCCTTTTCACCGTCTTCAGCAAAATGCCCTTTTACTACTTGAGCCTTTTTACTTTCTTCAACGGCAATCTGCTTGGATGTCTCTTCTACCATTTGCTCGGATGATACCACAATCCCAGCATCTTCCTTAATAGAAGCTGGATCAACTCCCTTCATCGAGGTAACTCCTACAACCCTTGTCTTCTCACTCATCCCGACTTCTAAACTGCTTCCATCGCAGATCTTCAAATCCAAGTTGGGCAATCGGCAAACTCTTGTTCCAGGCAGCGAGCCCTTTTCCGAACTAGCACCATGGAGGGCTTCCGTATCCTTCATCAGAGAGCCGAGGAAGTGATTTGTCTTAATTTCAAGATCTATCCACTTCTCATAATAAAAAATGGATCACTGTATCCCTCTCCTCCTCTAGCACCCTTCCATCATTCTCCTCATCGTCCAGCATCAAACTCCAGATCAACCCATCTTCTTCCCGAAGATCTGCTATATACTTTTCGATGAGTGTATAATTCGTTCCTACCATAATTTCAGAAGGAGTTTCTTCATCCAACTCCGCTTCTGCCCTTTTGATTAACTTGGAAATAGTCGTTCTTTGAACGGCTCTACTTCTTAATGCCCGCTTCATTCTCTAGCCTTGGTGCTGTTCTTAACCTAACCTTTTATCCCTTAACGCACTATACCTCGGCCTTATCTTTTTAATCCAATTTGCAAAAAATTTTTTTTGCAAAACTTTCTTAAAAACTTATTTACATAAATTCTTCTTTTTTATAATCTTGCTTAAATTTGTATAAGCCTTCTTTATCTTTATCTTCTTCAACTTTTTTATCTTTATAACTTTAACCTTAGCCTAGATCCGGCTCGAGGGACCAAAATGTTAAGATATCTTTTCTTAACTGAATGAAGGCCGTTTTCCAGACGACTGTAAATTCTGATGTTATCTAAAGTGACACCCTTATGGTGTTTCCAAAGCCTCTGCCAAAGAGAGAATGAGGCACGACCAGTACTATTCACACACACGTTTTATTTTCAAGCACACTATATATACAATCAAACACACACACGTGACCAGGCACTCCTGGTCAAATACAATAAAACATTTAATCAAAAATAATAAAATAATCCCTAATACCTTTTCTTCTAACAATGATATCCTGCGATTCCTTCTCTTCTATGAATGATATCCTGCGATTCCTTCTCTTCTAACAATGATATCCTGCGATTCCTTCTCTTCTAACAATGATATCCTGCGATTCCTTCTCTTCTAACATTGATATCCTGCGAATTCTTCTCTTCTAACAATGATATCCTGAGATTCCTTCTCTTCTAACAATGATATCCTCAGATTCCTTCTCTTCAAACAATGATATCCTGCGATTACTTCTCTTATAACAATGATATCCTGTGATTCCTTCTCTTATAACAATGATATCCTGCGATTCCTTCTCTTCTAACAATTAGGTATCCTGCGATTCCTTCTCTTCTAACAATGATATCCTGCGATTCCTTCTCTTCTAACAATGATATCCTGTGATTACTTCTCTTCTAACAATTAGGTATCCTGCGATTCCTTCTCTTCTAACAATTGGATATCCTGCGATTCCTTCTCTTCTAACAATGATATCCTGGGAATCCTTCTCTTCTAACAATGATACCCTGCGATTCCTTCTCTTCTAACAATGATATCCTGCGATTCCTTCTCTTCTAACAATGAGATATCCTGCGATTCCTTCTCTTCTAACAATGAGATATTAAGCGATTCCTTCTCTTCTAACAATGATATCCTGCGACCATTCTCTTCTAATAATGATATCCCGTGATTCCTCCTCTTCAAACATTGATATCCTGCGATTCCTTCTCTTCTAACAATGATATTCTGCGATTCCTTCTCTTCCAGCAATGATATCCTGTGATTACCTTTCTTCTACCAATGAGGTATCCTGCGATTCCTTTTCTTCTAACAATGAGATATCCTGCGATTCCTTCTCTTCTAACAATGATATCCTGCGATTCCTTCTCTTCTAACAATGAGATATCCTGCGATTCCTTCTCTTCTAACAATGAGAGATCCTGCGATTCCTTTTCTTCTAACAATGAGATATTAAGCGATTCCTTCTCTTACAACAAAGATATTCTGCGATTCCTTCTCTTCCAACTATGATATCCTGTCTTCTATCGTATGTTTGTAATTTTACAGTGTTCCATCCAACATGGGAGGAATGTGCGCAGGAGGTGGTGCTGAAGGAAGGTAGCACGCTGATGGAGAAATGGAAAAATATTCCAGTGCCAGTCTACCTCGACCTCTACGTCTTTGAGTACGTCAACGCCGAAGAGGTCCTGAAGACTCCGCACATCAAGCCGATCGTCAAGGAGCGGGGGTCCGTACGTGTTCAGGTAAGTTGTCCTTCCGGACTTGTGGACCGCTTCTATATGTCGTGGGCAGAGTGGTGCGGGACCGACACATCCATCAGTCCAACGAGTCCTTCATCAGCTACAATGAGACGAGGACTTATATTTTCGAGAAGTCAATGTCAGGAGACGGACTTCTGCTCAGCGACACCTTCACTGTGGTCAACCTTCCGTTCTTGGTGAGTCCTCAGCAGCTCCTCAATACCTCCGTGCAACTCTTGTCCATTCCTCCTATCTCTTCATTTCCTCAACTGATGATGTATTACAACAATGACAATATGTGTCTTTTTTCACATCAATAGTATCTGTAGTGTGAGTTAGATATGGCCATTATAAAACACTAGACAATTGACCCGGCTTCCTCCTAGAATTCCCCCGAGTTCAATTTACTTCATACTGAAAGTACATCAATAATAAATAGTAGAAATGCCATAGAATAGCAACACAGAAGTAACACATAAACCACAGGCAAAAAGTGTGTGTGATGGCAAAAATTGTATTACATTAGTGTTTAGGTATTTGATTCAATTATTTTTTGCAATCCATTTAGTTGTTTCAAAATCAATATAGTTTAAATAGTTTACAGTTTTTCCACCCAACCCCCGAGGTACCCGCACTAGCGCATTAACCCTTGAAATTGCCTGAGTTGAGTGAGTGACTGCGATCGATCTTGACTGCGATGCCCATCTTCTCAGTAAAGAAAAAATAGGTTTATAAAAAAATAACACAAAATATTTACATGTAAATATTTTCCTGTAAAAAAATAAAAGAGCTCATGGAAATTTTCCTCAGGTTTATAAAAATCGACATGCAAAATTTGGTACCAATTGGTTCAGTAGTTTTTGAGTTTATCGCGAAGCAGACAACAGACATTGACTTTTGTATATATATACAAAATAGTAAATAAAAATTTAAATCTAAATTATATTATCCAAAATAAATCAAATAATAGTAAATATGAAAATACATTATTTGAATATGAATATATTCTAAATAAGAACATTATGCAAAAAATATTCCAATATATATGCGTGTATATAGATTTACAATAGTTTGGAATCAGGCGGCGTTTTATTTATGTTCTCCTGTAGAAGGGCAGAGATTACTGAAAGCTTGACACTACGTTAATAAAAAAAATAAACTTATTTCCACATTGTTTAATAAATTTGTGATTTTGCTGTAGGATATTCCAATTAATCTTGTTGCAACCTAAGCCAACTGTTGGCTTTGCTTAGAATTATTAATGAAACTGATTCCAATAATTAATTAATTAAACATTAGATTTATTGATTTACAAGAGATAAAACAAAATATAAAAGGGAAATTAATATTAAACAAAGGAACTTTTTTTCTGTTTCGGTTAGCGCCTATTTACCTGTGAGCTTACACACACTCTGTGGTAACAATTAATTAATATATATACAACACACGCTTCCCTGTGTGTAAGCCCTAATCAGCAAGTCCAAGGCTATCTGCACATTTCCGTAGTTTGTCCTTAGGGAGACTCTTCGTTAGTATATCCGCCTCCATGTCTTCACTTTTAGTGTATGCCAGCTTGATTCCATTTTGTATTTCCTCTTTCACAAAATAATACTTTAGGTTTATGTGCTTTGTTCGTGAAGTAAATTTGTCAGATTGTATCCAGTTTATTGCAGCTTGGCTGTCACTTTTCAAGGTAATTGGGAAAGTTAAATTTTCACAAAGTTCTTCTAGTAATCCCTTCAACCATAACACTTCAGAAATTCCTTCACATATTGAAATAAGTTCTGCTTCACATGTAGACAAGGCAACTAAATTTTGCTTACTACCTCTCCAGTTTATTAAATTGCTGCCAGTTTTGACTGTATAGCCTGAATAGGATTTTGCGTCTCAGGTTATACACCAGCTCGCATCAGTACTTATTGTGATATTGTTGTCTTTTTACTTATATGCCAACACTTTATTTCTTGTTCCCTTCATATATCTATAGATCCTTTTAACTCCAGTTAAGTGTATTTTTCTCGGATTATTACTATACTGAGATAAATTGCTGACATTGAAGGATATGTCCGGTCGAGTACCCGTAGAAAGGTACATAAGTGATCCAATCATTTCCTGGTAAACAGTTTTATCTACTGGCTTAGAGTCCAAATATTTATCCAAATTTTGATTATGATCTTCAGGTGTCTGCACACTGTTGCATTCTTTCAGTCCAAATCTGCGAAGAATTGTATCAATATAATGAGTCTGAGATGGATATAAAATCCATCTTCTGCCCTTTTTATTTCAATTCCAATAAATGGTTCGCTATCTTTCTTGTCTGTTAGAGTAACATATTTTTCTATTTCTGAGGCTAGGTTGTCATTAATTTCCTTAATAGTTCCAGCAATGATAAGATCATCTACATAAAGACCCAGTATTGCATACTCTTCTCCTCTCTGGAGTTTATAGACGCATGGATCACATTTGGTTCTGATCATTCCCAACTGGTATAAAATTTCATTGATCTTTTTGTTCCAACATTTTCCTGATTGTGGTAGACCATAGAGGCTTTTTTCCAATTTACACACTTTGTTTTCTTCTCCTTTTTGCATAAAACCATCTGGTTGTCTCATGTATACTGTCTCTTCTAACTCACCATAGAGATAAGCTGTCTTCACATCATAAGTCTTTATGATTAAATTCTGTTGTGTTGCAAGAGCTACTATTGTTCGCAAGCTTTCCTTTTTGAATACAGGTGAAAAAGATTCCTTATAGTCCACACCTTATCTTTGATTGCATCCAACAGCACCCAGTCTGGCCTTTCTTTTATATATGCCGTCATTTGATGTTTTCTTCGTACTGTAGACCCATTTACTATTGATGACTTTCACATCATTTTCCCTTGGTACTAGTGTCCATACTTTATGTTTCTCTATCTCACTGAGCTCTTCTTCCATTGCTTTGAGCCATTCATCTCTTTCTCCACTATCTATTGCTTCTTTAAAGTTTTCCGGGATATATAATGATATATTTCCATAATTAAGTTCGCATCATTCCTATCTTTTATTCTTTGTGAGCGTCGAACTCCTTCTTTGATCAATTTCCTTTCTTGTTCTTCAAGTCTTGCTTTGTGCAGTTCTTCTAAGATGCTCTTTGTTTCTCCTTTCTTTCTTCCTCCTTTTACGCATCTTTCCTCTATTGGTTCAGTTTGTGTTGAGTCATTTTCAGTGTCACCACCTGGTTTTACTGAAGTATCCTCCTTAGACTTCATTTCACTCTCTGTAACAGGATTGTATTCTTTCAAGATAAGAAAGTTTTCAGCAACTATTACTTCACAATTTCCTTTATAGGTCAAATTATCACAATTAGTATCTTCCTGAATATCATTTGCATAATCAATTCCTCTCTTATCTTCACTAAAATTTACTGATCTGACTTCATGGATTCTCTTTGTCATTATATCATATATTCTGTAGGCTTTTCTTTTAATGGAATAACCAATAAATATTCCCTTTCTACCCTTTGGTGAAAACTTGCCTCTCCTTCTTTTGCCTTCACGCCAATGTGTCAAACATCCAAATATTCGAATGTGTTTGACCGATGGTTTCCTCCCATTCCATCTCTGTATGTGCTTAATATACCTGTGGGATGTACAATTATTAATGTATGCAGCTGTAGCAATTGCCTCTGTCCAAAACTTCTTGGGTAATTTTGAGTCAATTAGTAAGGTTCTCGCTGTATCTATAAGAGTCCTATTCACTCTCTCTGCGACTCCATTACTTTGTGGTGAGTATGTGATCGTACTGCTTGGGAGGGTTCACCACTGATGTGCCAAGCCCTCCCAATATATTTTTTCATCGCAGTAAGGACAGTAGAAGTTCGTTTTATGTATAAAAGAAACATTCGCGCTTTTAAATCCTTTTATTTTATATGTATAGATGGCGCGTTATTGCTTTGTGTTAATTATTGTTTCTGTTTATCTCGAAACCAGCAATCGTTAGCTAGATGTCCCTTTTTATTACCAACAAAACATCTGTTTGGCTGAAATTGTTGAACTTTTCTATCTTTAATTCTGTATACTTGTTCATGCCCTTTCTCAACTGATTGATTTAACCTCATATATCTTCTCGACTTCTCTTAAAGTTTGTTGAATCTCTTCTATTGTTGCCTCTCTCTTTGATCGTAAGACAATAGCGATATTTTCATACCTTGGATGTATGCCTCTGACAATATGAAATGAAAGTTCTCTTGAGGTAAATTGATGCCCTAATGATGAACTTCTAGCAGGAATATTTTTTGCCCTTGTTATATATTCATCTACAGTTTCATTATCTTTCATTTTAATGTTCTTTAATTCTAAGCCTATATCAATAATTTTATCATTCAAATTGCCTTTGTATGTTTTTCTCAGTGAGTCCCGTAATTTCTTTGCATTTGTTTTTCCTATGAACATTTCAGCTTGTTCATTTGTTAATGTAGTGATGATCATCCTAAAAGCTTCATCATTTTTATCACTCCAAATCTCCCAAGAACTTTTGTCTTCCATATCAGGTTCTGGATCAGAAATTACACATTTAAATAATTTTATTCCTCTCAGAACTGCGCCGATTTTCAACGCCCAAATTTGATAATTAGTTCCTGTTAATGGTTCAATTTTTGTTTGGGATAAAAAATTATATTCAGCCATTTTCGCCTTTTGAGCTAATATAAACAAACCAATATATTTTAAATATAAATATATATTTTAAATTTATTTAAATATTGGGTAGCTTTTAAACATGCAATATATAGATATAATTTAACTTAATCTAATAAATACCTTTAATCTTCTCAGAAGTGTTTCAGTTTACCGATCAGAATAAACTTCTTGCTTAATCTTCAGATTAAATATTTTTGCTTTTTGAGCTTTATATAAAACAACCACGCTCTGATAACAATTGTTGACTTTGCTTAGAATTATTAATGAAACTGATTCCAAAAATTGTTAATTAAACATTATATTTATTTATTTACAAGAGAGAGAACAAAATATAAAAGGGAAACTAATATTGAACAAAGGAACTTTTTTCTGTTTCGGTTAGGGCCTATTTGCCTGTGAGCTTACACACACTCTGTGGTAACAATTAATTAATAAATATACAACACCAACTCTACATTTGAGTGCCATGTCAACAACCGTGGTATGTGTGCAGGGAATTGCTTCCAACCCCCATGGAAAGGGAATCTTAGATCTCTTAAAGAACCACTTAAATGAAGAATATAACAAGTGGACTTTATACCACGATTGTTCGATTCAGAGCCTTTTCTTTGACGGCTGCATTGCCAAGAATATGCAAAAAACTGTCGGCGCTTTGTCAACACAAATTAATAACTTCCAAATCAATGTTTTGGTAAGTATCAAGCCGAAATAACAAATTGTATCAATAACGAAAGACTCCATTATTGAAGCTTTGATCGCACACAAATGTTTTTATACATTTTTGAAAAGCTTTTATTTCAATGCACTAAAAGTAAAAATAAAATATTGTATCTTCTGTCATTGAGTAATTAGATGTATCTGAGTGAAAATAAAAGCGGCGGGGGACAATCATCATGAATTTCGAACCTAATATGATTTAATATGTAGCAACGGATTTTTATAAGTGTTTGCTATATTTTTACCTCTTCTCTAAATATGATCGCCCCCCGCCGCTTTTATTTTCACTCAGATACATCTAATTGCTCAATGACAGAAGATAAAATATTTTATTTTTTACTTTTTAGTGCATTTAAATAAAAGCCTTTTTTAAAAAATGTATTTTTACTTATTAATTATTCAGTTAGTTTTTAGTCATGAATTTACAAAATTAGAATCAAAAGTTCATTGGGAATTAGGCCTTAAATAGACGGAAGCCTGCTCGTGGCGGATTGGTCAATTCTTTGTAAGGGACGTAACACAAGACTTAAAAATAAATATAAACATTTGTTCATTCCTGACCATTCTGACCACCCAGAAGTCTGAAAATTTGAACACTTGCATTATTCATCGGACTGAGTGAGTCTTGAAGTTTCATACTTCTATGTGATCTGGAAGTATATCAAAAATAATTTACAGAATTTGAAAGGCAATTTGGAAAATTTTCAATGGCCATTCTGACAACCGAGAAGTCTGAAAATTTGTCAACTTGCATTGTCATCGGGGTCTGAACAATGTCCCAAATTTCAGATTCCTACGTGCTCTAGAAGTATATTGAAAATCGATTACAAGATTTGTGGACTGACAGACACAGACAGGGAAGCAAGTTAAAAATAAAAACTTTTAAAAATTCATTTTTAAAGGACCAGTTCGATTGATACCTGAGTACCGTCCACTATCGCGACTCTGTATGTCCATTCAACTTATCCCCGTAGATACTGTATCAGGTCGTCCAAGAAAGTTTGCTGAGACAGTAGCCTGCTTTGATAGAGCAGCTATCTCGGCTATATAAGCCGCAGCTCATTCTCCCGTGTCTCTAACAGCTTACAACATGAGGGGGTGTCTGTGGTACTGTGCGGGAGTGGTCGGTTTGGTCGCAGCCATCGTGGCTATATCCCTCCAGGTCGCTCTGCCGTCAATTGTCAATTCCTTCATCGACAAGGTAAGATTTTGACAACCTACAATCTAAATTTCTACTCCTATTCTACACTATTTATTTATAAAATCGA
Source organism: Cordylochernes scorpioides (assembly GCA_030710605.1). Taxonomy (NCBI): domain Eukaryota; kingdom Metazoa; phylum Arthropoda; class Arachnida; order Pseudoscorpiones; family Chernetidae; genus Cordylochernes; species Cordylochernes scorpioides. The sequence goes on from CP092872.1 coordinate 1,642,881, forward strand.
AGTTTTTCTCTGCTTATTCTCTTTAAATATACATGTGGATATTGTAAACGTAAACTATTCATAGAACGTATGTGCTTCTTTGTCATTAAAACAATTTTATATTGCCAAAGTGCAATGATAAATATAATGGGAGGACATTGGCTCGTCAGAGGTGAACCCTCCCAGCAGTTTCGTCAGTTTAATCCACCATACCGCTGTTATATTGTATTAATCTGTTTTCCACTTTTATATCTAAAGATGAGCTGTATTAGGACGGTGTGACAGATTAAACAGACGAGAGTCCATGAGTGGATTCCGTGACTTTGGCTTTCACAGAATGTGGAAGAGATCGAAATACAACGAGGCCGAGAAGTCGCTGCGCTGTGAGAAATTATGACAAAGTATTTTATTAAGACGTCTTACTTAGATTCGTCTAAGAAATTGGTATTAATAAGTAAATAGGTAATCAACACAGTCTTGTACTGAACTATCGAACTGGGAGCACAGGTATCGGTCAGTAAATCAGAGGTTTGACATCTTTGACTTGTTATAGAATTGTTTTGTCCCCTGAAGCCGGGAACAATGGAGAATACTATTCTATATTCGCGCGCGCTCATTAATATTATTTTTAGTTTTTTTTTCTAAATTCGATAAATTGCTAAATCCATCACATACACAGTATTCCTTCTGAAATAAAGATCTCTCAGCGCCTATACCAGCCCCAATGAAAATGTATTTCAGGATTTTTTGAAGGAAGATCTCCGTATATCACAATATCGAATCCCGCTACGATCAAAGAAAAAAGATGCTTCAATGGCCCCCGATTCTTTCAAAAGTCCAATTCCATCAGTGATTGCAAAGTAACCAAACGAGAACTTTTGTAAGTCGAACTGCTTTCCACGGGTGTAGACATGTGATGTACTTGTAGTAAAAGCAGTCGCTAAAAAATTCCCGCCCAAATGTTTCATTTTCTGTTTCAAGTAAGAAGTAGTTTTAGGTTTGAACTTGTTCCCTTTATGGTTTCTTAATTCGGCAATAAAACATTGGAATCCTTTATGGAGACCGTATCTACCCTGGTCCAACATAACGTGGAGGAAGTCAATATGCTCAGTAGTTTAAGTTATTTAACTGAGTTTATCAAGCTTTGAGTTTTTTAATCTTTTAATTTGATCAAAGTGCTTTCCAATTGAAAGTTTTGAGGTTAAATGAATACCTGAGGCTAGACTTTGTAGCACAGTTTCTGACAGGATTCTCGGTCACATTTAGACAAACAAGAGGCGATCTAGGGCGATGTTTGATGCGACAATTAGACCTCAGGCTAGACTTTGTAGTTCAGTTTCTGACAGGATTCTCGGTCACATTTAGACAAACAAGAGGCGATCTAGGGCGATGTTTGATGCGACAATTAGACCTGAGGCTAGACTTTGTAGCACAGTTTCTGACAGGATTCTCGGTCACATTTAGACAAACAAGAGGCGATCTAGGGCGATGTTTGATGCGACAATTAGACCTGAGGTTAGACTTTGTAGTTCAGTTTCTGACAGGATTCTCGGCCATATTTAGACAAACAAGAGGCGATCTAGGGCGATGTTTGATGCGACAATTAGACCTGAGGCTAGACTTTGTAGTTCAGTTTCTGACAGGATTCTCGGTCACATTTAGACAAACAAGAGGCGATCTAGGGCGATGTTTGATGCGACAATTAGACCTCAGGCTAGACTTTGTATTTCAGTTTCTGACAGGATTCTCGGCCACATTTAGACAAACAAGAGGCGATCTAGGGCGATGTTTGATGCGACAATTAGACCTGAGGCTAGACTTTGTAGTTCAGTTTCTGACAGGATTCTCGGTCACATTTAGACAAACAAGAGGCGATCTAGGGCGATGTTTGATGCGACAATTAGACCTGAGGCTAGACTTTGTAGCACAGTTTCTGACAGGATTCTCGGTCACATTTAGACAAACAAGAGGCGATCTAGGGCGATATTTGATGCGACAATTAGACCTGAGGCTAGGCTTTGTAGTTCAGTTTCTGACAGGATTCTCGGTCACATTTAGACAAACAAGAGGCGATCTAGGGCGATATTTGATGCGACAATTAGACCTGAGGCTAGACGCAGCCTCACTCATGTGTAGACGTCTACAGATAGTGGATATGGGCGGATGGCCCTCCACGGTTGTGATGGTCTCTCTCCCTTTGAGAATTCTGCCTCTTGGAGCATGCTTTAATCTACTCCCTGACTGCTCAATCCATCACAACTTCATCATGGCAACATTTCAATATGGCAGCAAACAAATTTAAATTCTTTTTTTTTCAATTTATCGTAGTTTTTCTAAATTTGATATTTTTAGTTTCCTTATATTTATAAGAAGTCATTCTTCTCCCACACTACACTATTATACATTATATAGGGATTATTTTTGGAGTTGAGCGCTTTTACAGTGAGTGCAATTACCCGATGGAGACTCTGGAATCTTGAAAATCCAAAGTCGCTTCAACATATAAAGCTATTATTTTGAAAATAGATTAATGCATATTTAAATCTTTGGATAATATAAAGACATCTATTGGCAAATAAATCTCTTTATCCAAACCACAATATAAACTACTGGACAAATGTGGCAGAGCCCCGTTTGGTTACTTGCACTCGGTAGTGGGGTTAGACCTTTGCAAGTATCGGGGGTCATTGGAGCATTTTTTTTTAATTGAGAAAAAAGTGCCCAAAGCAGATTCGATCCCGAGTCGTAGCGGTCGAAAAACAACGGTTTAGACCACCGACTCCTCTACTCACTGTAGATTTGCGGGGTTGGAAGATAGACCTTTCTTATTAAATACACTCATGCAGACAAAACTTAAGGAGGTTTCATATTTTAATGTTGTCGATCGTCTATTTTTTTTTAAGGAGACAGAGATTGTTCACACTTGGTTATCTCGTTCGTCTTCAATAAAAGTAATATCTTTCAGAGTTATTGTCCCGATATACATGCTAATAGGTACAACCTCCTTAAGTATTGTCCATGAGTGTAGTTATCTCGTGTGTCTTCAATAAAGGTCACTGTAATATCTTTCAGCGTTATTGTCTGAATCCCGATATACATGCTGAAAGGTAAAACTTCCTTAAGTTTTGTCCATGAGTGTATATTAGTTATCTCGTGTGTCTTCAATAAAGATCACTGTAATATCTTTCAGAGTTATTGTCCCGATATACATGCTATAAGGTACAAGTTCCTTAAGTATTGTCCATGAGTGTAGTTATATCGTATGTCTTCAATAAAGTTCACTGTAATATCTTTCAGAGTTATTGTCCCGATATACACGATAAAAGGTACAAGTTCCTTAAGTATTGTCCATGAGTGTAGTTATCTCGTATGTCTTCAATAAAGTTCACTGTAATATCTTTCAGAGTTATTGTCCCGATATACACGATAAAAGGTACAAGTTCCTTAAGTCCATGAGTGCGGTAGATATACATGCTATAAGGTACAACTTCCTTAAGTCCACGAGTGGGGTAGATATACATGCTATAAGGTACAAGTTCCTTAAGTCCATGAGTAGATATACAAGCAGCCAGTGTAGTATTACAATAGCGCTAGGTACTGAGCCATGTGATGCGAGCTATCCACCAATCCAAGTGAGATCATCAAAAGTCCAACTGGAACAATGATAATTCCGAACCAACAGAGAAATCGTGGGTTATCAGGTTACCCGAGATAACTTGTTTACTCACGCTCTCAATATTACAGTATCTAGTTGGTAGATATCTCTCTGATATTTACATTATGTTCCTCAGTGATGGCTATCACAGGAACTGGTTCAACATTTCTACAACTTTCACTCAACAAATCTATCCTAACCACCTTAATCTTTACCAATTGTCAGTGAATAATTTATTGAATAATAAAAATTATCACTGATTAAAGAAATTAAACTGCATGTGAATTGAACTGGCCACACTGCTGTTTCATTTATCCTATAAATATTTTATTCAATCCAATATATGCCTTTTTACTCTCTAATATATACGTATATATATTTTAAAAATATTTTTTCACATATAGATATATATAAAGAAAAACTGTAGTATTGATATTAATTTATTGTGTTTAATTAAAGAATATATACGGTTAGTTATACCCCAGTTATTTTTTGGACGATTGTATGACGTGTCAAAGCCGAAGCTTGGTTCCGTTGTTATAAAGCTTGGCGTTAAACATTTCAAATATTTATTGATACATTCGGAATATATTCATCTCAAAAATAAAAATATATATTTCCTTATACTCATTTTTAAATTTCTCTTTTACTATATATATATTGTAACAATAATAGCTGACAGGATTTCACCTGTTTATTCGTTCAAAATGCCAAAAGCGAAAATATCTCTTTTTAAATATGAAAATCATCAAATAACCATATTGCCACGTGGAAAATTAGGGAAGACCAACTTCGAGATGAGGCAACAATTTATTTCAGGCAAGAACAAACTATGAATGATAAACAAAATATAGGCAAAAGAGGGAAGTGTACAGAGTATAGCAAAATATAAACATAAAAAATAATACTCAACTAATAAATAACAAATACTTTGTTACATAGCTCCTTCCCTATTGGAGCTGTGACCCACAGCTATTGTAGATACTGACATGGATCTGACGTGCTTCTGCCAAGGATTCCATCGAAGTCTTGGAACTTTGTTCCTATTACCTTTGCGTCCTTTTTCTTGCGGCGTGAAGAGCGGCTTTGCGTCGTATCGTCTATAGGGACATCATCATCTTGGATGGAAGTCTTGGCTTTTACACGGCGGTGGAATCCTGGAGCCAGTCTCTGAAAATGTATTTCACAGCACCCATGGCCTCTAGGTCTTTTCGGCGATCTTCAGTTTGTCTTCCCTAATTTACCCAGCATCTCCACCAAAATGCCACGTGGAAAATTAGGGAAGACCAACTTCGAGATGAGGCAACAATTTATTTCAGTCAAGAACAAACTATGAGTGACAAACAAAATATAAGCAAAAGAGGGAAGTTAGACGAAAAACATGGTGAAGAAGTTTGCTGTCTATTCCTGCCACTTACGTTGGTGAGACGGGTAGATCTGTGGCCATCAGGATGACTGAACATTCCCGTAATATTTCCAGGCAAGACACCAAATCCCTCATTTTTCAACATATGCAGAGCCCAGGCAATACTTTCAACATCAAAACCCCACCATACATTACAGGCACATACATATCTTACAACAAAGACTTATCCTTGAATCCATAGTATCCCACAAACTGAACAGCATCAATAGAAAAATAGAGCTTCCAGAAGCTTATCATCCTCTTCTGTCCTTTATTTAATTAAGATCAATATATTTAATTAAGATTAACATATATAAATAGTTTATAATAAATACAAATTTAACATATTTAATTAAGATTTACATATATAAATAGTTTAAAAACTTTCCTGTTTGTATATATATATTCCTTCCTACCATTTGTACCATAGTTCTTATAAGTCGCGCTCGCCTGTTGAAGGGGTTTACCCGAAAGCTTGCACCTATTCATCAATAAAAGAAACTCGTCTTCCTTCACCATGTTTTTCGTCTAATTTCAATCCAGGAAGAATTCTTTATCTATATTTGTAAAAAGAGGGAAGTGTACAGATTATAGCAAAATATAAACAAAAAAAAACAATACTCTTCTAATGAAATAATAAATACTTTGTTACAATATTTATCCCCAACCATAGCAATTTCCAAACAACAATGTAACCATTAATAGTCATCCTAATCAAACATAGCCTACCTCAACCAAACATAGCCAAACAACCATTTCCATCTACAATTAACCATATCCATCTACAATCAACAATAGCCATCTACAACCATCAACCGCTTCAACGCAACAAGCAGCCCTTCTCCCATTCAACCCCAGCATCATCCTTGGTACTTTTTATTTTTTTTCTACCATTGTATATAATTTACATAGACCAATTTTGAACTTGTTAATCCTCATTTATGTTTTTCAATAGTTTCAATCGCCTATTTGTTTCTAGTTAATCTCTTTTTCAAATCATTTTTAAATATCAGCACCAATTATTATGTCTACAAAATAAACCTAGTGTCATTCCATCTATCTCTCTATTATCATTTTATTATTCAACTATTATTATATATAAATACCTTTATATATTATTTCACATACATTTAAATGTTAATATTTTAGAAATAATTCATTTAAAATTATTATTTGTGCAAAAATAAACATTTTCTACTGTCTTTTAATATTTTGAAATATAACTAGTATAATGACATAATTACTCATATTTTAAATACCTTTTTTTTGTTGCTTCATCTAAAATTTTATTTAAATCTATCATTATTATTCTTACAATATATAGACATTTATATAATAATTTCCTAAATATATACATTTTTATGAACAAACTTTCGTCTGTTTATTTTAATAATATTTTGACATTGATTTTTATTGTGTAATTAGTAATTATTTTTATAAAGATTTTGATTTTGTTTAATTAATTATTTGATAATATTACAAATTTTATTTTAAAATCTTTACTTTTGTTTTTGTTCACCTTGATTTTTTGTCTAAATGTGATCATTCTCTATACTTACCATTACTTTTTTTATCTTCACATGTTCATTCCTTGTTTTCACATTTGCCTTTTGTACATAATTAACCTTTGATTAAAGTTTATTGCTTTTTTCATAAATGCCTTTTTCTTATAATCATCAAATGTTTTTCGTATTTTCCAGCTATCTTTTGCCAATTTAATATATTTTTTAAAATATTGTTTTCGATGTTGTTCTTCTTTATATTTTCATTTATATACTTTGTAATAATAATTTTATTTTCCTTCCTCATGTAATATATCAGCGTGAAATATTCTGTGAACATTTTATTGCTTCTGTAATTCTTAAGTTGTCATCATCATTGTTGTTGTTTTGAATGTATATAATTCGCATTATTTTCTTCTTTATTGCATTCATTTAATATAATATGTTTGTGTTTATTTCTTTTGATTAAATATTCAAATATATATAAATAAATATATATATATAGATAATAATAAAAATATATAACAATGAAAGTTTTATTTCTTCATTTCACTAAAGTTATTGCAAATGGCGACGAGGATCTAAGCGTAAGTACCCGAAGAAAATAATTTGTTTTTGGATTTAATTTTTGATACTCTTGCAAATGGCTCGTTTCCAATTTGGTGAATTTAATGAAGATGTTGAAAGTTTTAGCACGTTCTTTGAACGTTTAGAACAATTTTTAATTTTGGAAGACGCTAGCGAGGACAAAAAGAAGGCGTATCTCCTGACACTTATTGGAGCAAAAGCCTATGAGGTTTTAAAAAACTTATTGCAACATCTTCGTACACATTTATTTTTAGCAACTCTTTATTGTCTTAGTAAAGTCTGATACAGCCTTTTATTGTTTATTTTCGAAACGCCAAAAAGTGACAAAAACAAATCAAAAAGGGATGATGATAACCTGCGTCTTGCAGATTAACATTTTCATAGAAACATATATATATATACATATTTATTGCTAGCTATATATCACTTATGCAGTCCAGAACTTCCGAAAAATAAGACCTTTGAGGAACTTACTGAAAAAGTAGATACTCATTTTTCCCCAAAACGTTCAATTATAGTCCAGCGGTTTATTTTTTTCAAAAGGATGCAAGAAACAGAAGAAAGTGTTTCGCAGTATTTGGTAGCGATTAAGCGGTTGGCAGCAACTTGTGTATTTGGGAACTTTTTGGAGGACTCTCTGAGAGACAAGTTTGTGTGCGGATTAAGCGATTCAAGAATCCAAAAGAAAATTTTGTCTGAGGGAGATGTTTCCTTGGCTCGGGTGATGGAAATTGCTTTGTCCATGGAGGCGGCAGAACAGAATATTAAATTATTTCATGCAGGGGAATTGGATAAAAGCGTGGATAAGTTGCGCATTGAAATGCAAAGAGAATCGAAAAACGGAAAAAGAAAATGCAAACATTGTGGAAATTTGCATAGAGACTCTTGTAGATTCAAGGACGCAGTGTGTTTCAAGTGCAGAAAAAAGGTCACATTGCCCCAGTATGTAGGAATCATGAAGTATATCCTATTAGGGAACAGGCGAGCCAACAGAATAGGATACATCAGATGGATGATCAGGGAGAGACGGAGGAATTGATTCAAAAAATTACATGCATGAGGACACCACGCGATTATAGAATAAATACTACGACAAGTGACCCTCCCTATATCATAAGATTGAAAGTCGAGAACAATTTTATAGATTTTGAATTGGATACGGGAAGTTGTCTAACCTTGATATCAGAGAATGATTTCAAGAAGTATCTTCCAAATGCACAGTTAAAAACTATCGGAATGATCATCAAGACATATGACGGGACAGTAGTACCAATTCTGGGCGAAGTTATCGTTAAGGTGGAATTTCAGGGCAAGACTTCAATGCTTCGAGCAGTAGTAGTCACAGGTGAAAAAAAGGCCCTGCTGGGGAGAGAATGGATAAATTTGTTGAAAATTGATTATTTTGCGGTGAACCAGATACCTTCGGAAATTGCTATTGCTGAATTTTTGAAAGAGCACCAAGTTTTGTTCAATGACACAGCAGAGCCTATAAAAGGATTCACATTTTCAATGAATATTCGTGACGTCAGCCCAATATTTCATAAGGCTCGACCGGTGCCTTTTGCGATTAGAACGGCGGTTACAGAAGCTTTAGAAAATATGGTGACAAAGGGATACTTATATAGGGTGAGGAGTAGCCAGTGGGCAACTCCAGTAGTAGTGGTACCAAAAAAAATAAGGAAATGAGAATTTGTTGTGATTTTAAGGTAACTTTGAACAGATTCTTGGATACAGCAGCTTATCCGCTCCCCACTCAGCAAGACTTGTTTGCTATCTTGGCCAAGGGGAAATATTTCTCAAAATTAGATTTGAGCAGCGCTTACCTGCAACTAGAGGTGGCAACGAGCACCCAGCCATTTTTAACTATCAACACACATAAGGGACTTTTCAGGTTTAGGAGAATGCCTTTTGGGCTGGCTAATGCCCCTAGTTACTTCCAATCTGTGATGGATAGGGTTCTGGCTGGAATAGAGGGCGTTATTTGCTATATTGATGATGTCCTCATAAATACAAAACGACCTAACAAGAATAACCCAATCAAAGTTATATTCCCACTATAGAGACATATATACAACCTTTACCACCGAAGAATACTTCTTAACTGAACTCCCTTTTCCTATCATCAGATTAATTGCACAATTTAGAACCCTTTCAATTTTTTTCAGAGAACACCATTTGATTTTATTGAGGCGTGAAGACCTGAAATGCACTTTCTGTGGATCAGGAATAACAACGGAGATGTTGCATTACATATTTGACTGTGCTGCTCTGTCTGAGGAAAGACGAAAACTAAATGATAAAACGGGGCAACTTTGTCCTTCATTTCCGGCACTGATTAATGAAATATCAAAGAATAGGTGTATAGCGATGGCGATATTTGGATTCCACAAGACTATATCCCGGAAAAAGGCCTCACAGTGTTCTCCCTATCCCTTGTGAACTGGCGAATCCTGTATAGGGCGAGTGGCCCTAAATAAAGGCTTTTTTGTTGTTGTTGTTGATGTCCTCATAGCTACAGTTTCAGTGGAGAAACACTTGGCTGTATTGAAAACTGTGTTTCTGCGTTTGGAAAAATACAACATTAAACTGAAGAAGGATAAATGTAAATTTGTGCAAAGAGAAATCGAGTATTTGGGCCATCTTATCAAGGAAGATGGCATCTGACCTTTGGATCACAAGGTGCAAGCTTTACAGAAGGCTAAGAGTCCGACAAACATCTCTGAGTTGAGGTCATTTCTTGGATTGGTGAATTATTATGGAAAATTTATTCCAAATCTACCGGATCTATTGAGGCCTCTTCACGAGCTGCTTCATAAAAAGAATTGCTGGAGCTGGACCAAGGAGTGTGAAGAGGCTATTGAAAAGTGCAAGAGTAGCATTACCTCTGAGAGGGTCTTAGTTCCGTACGATACCACATTGCCTTTGTTTTTGGCCACGGATGCATCCCAGATTGGAATTGGCGCGGTTCTGTCTCATGTCATCGGAGGCCAGGAAAGACCGATCATGTTTGCCTCTCGGACCCTATCAGGAGCCGAGCGCAACTATTCTCAGATTGAGAGGGAAGCTCTCGCAATAATTTATGGAGTGACCAAATTCCATCAGTTTATTTATGGGAGACGCTTTACCCTGATAACGGATCATAAGCCGCTAGTGTCTATTTTAGGCCTAAAATCGGGAATTCCTACTTTATCAACTTCGAGATTACAGAGATGGGCGATAATTCTGTCGGCTTATACCTACGATATCAAGTTTAAAAAAACTCAAGATCATGGAAATGCAGATCTTCTGTCACGTCTTCCAGTTGAGAGTGAGGAAACTTCGAGACTGGATAACATTTATGCACTGTCCTACATGGAGGATTTGCCAATCACGGCTGAAGAAATTAGAATTACACTCAAAAGGATGAAGTGCTATCAATAGTGAAGTGCTATACCCAGCATGGCTGGCCTGAGAGGGTGCCAGACCACCTCAGACCTTACTTTCAGAGAAAACTGGAGCTGACTGTGGACGGAGAGTGTCTATTGTGGGGGATGCGGGTCATTATTCCTTCCTCTCTCAGACCGAACTTGTTGAGTTGCCTACACGAGACCCATTCAGGGATGAGCAAAATGAAGTCTGTGGCAAGGTCTCATTTCTGGTGGCCGAATCTAGACAATGAAATTGAGTTCCTGGTAAACAGGTGTGGAAACTGCCAACAGGTTCAGGATGGCCCAAATAGAGTGAAGTGGCAACCTTGGATTTGGGCAGTTAGACCTTGGCAGCGGATCCATATTGATTATGCAAACAAAGATAACATCAATTTGCTAATTGTCGTGGATAGTCATTCTAAGTGGGTCGAGGCATTCCCAATGAGAGAGATAACCTCAGCAAAAACAATTGAGCAATTAAGACGACTTTTTTCATCTTATGGTTTGCCAGAAGAAATAGTATCAGATAATGGCCCTCAGTTTACGGGTAGTGATATGAAAATATATTTTTGAAAAATAATGGAATAAAACAAACACTGATTCCTGCGTACCATCCTCAGAGCAATGGCCTGGCAGAGAGAGCTGTCAAGATGATAAAAATGGCATTAGACAAAAATAAAAGAAAACCTGGGGATACCATTCAGGACACGCTATCAAAAATTTTGCTGGCATATCGTAGCACCCCTCATGAAACAACCAAGAAGGCTCCGTCAGAACTCTTTATTGGGCGTTCCCTTCGAACCCGACTATCAATTATACATCCAAATCTGGAATCAATAGTAAAAGAGCAGCAGGCCAGGCAAATGAAATACGACCACGGATTTCAACAAGATGAGTTTGGAATAGATGACATGGTTTGGTGTCGAAATTTTAGAGGCGGGGATCGATGGATTCCAGGCAGAATAGTGGGGAGAAAAGGATCCCGAGTCTATACAGTTTTAATACACGGACAGGTCAAAAGTTATCATCGAGATCAAATAAGGAAGAGGTGGGAGAATGGTGGAGATGAAGATCGACAATATGGACGCCAAAGAGAGGAAACTGATATCATCGTTCCTGAGGCTGATATGCCCAACAGAGGCAGAAGTGAATCGCCGCCTATAGAAACAGCCAGACAGCAGCGGGACTCTGGACTCGTGGACCAGAATGATGGAGGCATTTCAGGGGAGTCGTCTCGTTCACCGGATCCCGAAGCCAGTAATGAAGGACCCATCCCAAGAAGAAACCCACCAAGAAATCGGAGACCTCCTTCAAGATATATTTGAATGTAGCGGGAAGATGGTGCAATATATCAGCGTGAAATATTCTGTGAACATTTTATTGCTTCTGTAATTCTTAAGTTGTCATCATCATTGTTGTTGTTTTGAATGTATATAATTCGCATTATTTTCTTCTTTATTGCATTCATTTAATTTAATATGTTTGTGTTTATTTCTTTTGATTAAATATTCAAATATATATAAATAAATATATATATAGATAATAATAAAAATATATAACAATGAAAGTTTTATTTCTTAATTTCACTAAAGTTATTGCACCTCATTTTTTATTTTTATGTGTAATTTTCTTATGCATTTTCCAATCTATTGGTTACAACGAAGCCAATATGAAAATGGAATACCACATTTTTATTTTTCATTTTCTAGCAATTAATATTTTTATTTATATCATCACCCGTAACTATATTTTTCTCACTTTTCTCTGAACCTACTAATTCTATTTTTTTTTTCACAGGAGGGAATATTATATAATCTAAAAATAAAAATATTTAATAATTTAAAATATATATATTTTATTTTAATTCATTGATAATTCTACATTTTTTGACCATAGTTTTAAAATATGCCATTTTTTAATATTTGTTGTAAATATGTAGTTAGCATTAATCTATTTTTAAAAACTTACTAATATAGAATTCATTATATAAATTCTATATAACTGTGAAAATATTTCATTAAAATTTTCTTCAAATAATTTAAAATAAAACTACTTGATAGTAAATAATTATTCTTCTGCTTTTCTTTCAAGATGACCCGACTGCAAACAATACCATTACGTACTCATGTACTCAAAAGAACCAGCAAGTAATCTCTCATCTCAACAAAATACTTTAATACAATATAAGCCGTCACAAATTTATCATTATAACATATATATATATATTTAATTAAATATTTAATTAATTATATCTGTTCATATAAATGTTTCACTGAAGTAACTTTATATTAACACATAAAATCAGGTTGAAAAGAGGTCTATGACGTAATAGAGAAGGGATGAAACGCCGCTGAACTTCTATTTGAGAATTCCCGGTTCAGCAGACCTCTTTTTTCAATAATTACTCCAATTTAATTTTTTTTGTATATGTCTGGTCTACCATTAGGGTTTCAAAACATAATAACCAAACTTATAACAAAAGTTAATTCATAGTATAGATATATTACTAAATACAACTATTTATATTCATATTTTAAAATAAAAAATTTAAAAAATCATTTAAAAAAAAAAGGATAAAATATAAAATTATAAAAATATATATATATATATACTAACAATCTTAACTACCTTCTTTACAAAACTTTTTGTCTTCTTATTATTAGTTTGATCAAAAGTACATGGTTCTGTCTTTCTCTCTTTTTTCTAACTATTATATATATTCTCACTTCGATTATTCTATATATAGGATTAGAGTATGTCTAAATGACGTGTAAAAGCCGATGCAAAAGACGTTACGTTGTTAAATTTTATTGTTATTAATTATAAATATATAATTAACTAGATGATGTTTTAGAAGTAAAGGATTTTTTTTCTCTCTATCTATACTAAATAATAACAATTTACTAATTTTATAATTTGAATTTAAATAATCAAAATAATTAAGCTAATTTTAATAGAATACTTAACTATAAAACTATACAACTATTTATTTTTATAATTAATTTAGATTTAGCTTGCTAATCTAACCAAATCTACTTGATATGATTTATCATTCTTATCAGTTTGCTCCTTAAGTTTTAAATGTAGAATCACTGTTATATTTTATTATATAGTTTTTACACTTTAATTAAAAAGGCATATATTTAATCAAAATATAATTTATTTTACCAATATTATATCAATTATATTTTGATCCAATATATTCCTTTTTAATTAAAGATCTATTTATGAATTTCTCTATTAAAAATAATATAAATATATATATATATATAAAGCACATGTGCTCCTGGTCAGGATATGCCTTCATTATTTTTAATATATATATAGTATATTTTAAACTGTATAATAATGGCACTTTTAGTATATTTCACATATCTTCCAATTAGCTAGAGCCGATACTTTGTAAGATCATACCCTCCTATTAAAACGTTCACTCCTCCTATTTGCTACCACCCCATATTTCGTATATATGCAATACTTTATTAATACAACCTGTACATCCTTATTTGTATTTAACCTTAAAATGATGACGTCAAAATAAAAAGCCAAAGATGGGGGCAGAGAGAGAGGATAATACCAACGCCCAGATGGGGGCCCCCCTCCAGGGCTTTTTATAGACGACCCTTGAAAACAGGACAGGTTTTAGCAGGGAGTCAACGGCAGTATGTTCTACAGTGTGTTCATCGGCAGACCGCTTCGGTCTCTCTCTCCATGTCTCGGTGATAGGCATCCAAGTTTGTGTCATGGCCTCTACCTCTGTCCCGTGGGCTATCCCCGATCACTCTCGGTGCTAACATCTAGCCCTGCCTCTGCTTATTGTTTGTCCGCGTGTGGGAAGAACATCAACACTCGCCTCACGTACACGACTGCCAGTTTATCCATACGTCGATAGGATCATTTGCAACAATATTACATATATATATGAAAAAACAATAGAAAAAATAAAATAAAAAGGTCAGGTGTTGATATTAATATATATAGATGAAAAAACGAAAGAAAAAAAAAGATAAAAAGATCAGGTGTTGAAATCAATATTAAAAATGGCATATCCTGACCAGGAGCACATGTGCTTTACAGAAGGCAGAGCGCCATCTGGTGGAACATAAATCAACTAAACATTGATTTAGCCTGTTCCCTGATATTTGGCAAACCCAATTTCTTGATAAATCTGACTATTATTATTATTAGTCAGTTTAAATATTAGTTACGAACGGAGAAATACGTCCAGGATAGCCTAGTGGACATGGCACCTGCCCGGTAAGCAGAAGGTTGTGGGTTCGATTCCCGCTCCTGGACACTTTTATTTTTCCGTTCGCCATTACTCTTCATATTTTTCACCCTTCCATACGTCATCCATTCATATATAGACCATCACTCTTCATATATTCAACCTTTCCATACGTCATCCAAAAGTTAGAAATATTAAATATTTATCTTTGAAATTAAAAAAGATTTTTCATAAATAAAAAAGAAACTTATGCGGTTAAACTGATTGTATAGCTTTATAAAGCTACAATAATTGGGGATTTTATAATATATATATGGTACTTAGATAAATATACAGTCGAACTTGGATCATTCGGAGCCCAAGGAACAAAAAAAAAATCGAATTAAAAAGGTTTTGAATAAAAGGGACCAAGATGAATATTCGAATTGGAGACGTTTTCGAATTAAAGACGTTCGCAGCCTTTTAATTAAATAAACCCGTCGTCTTTACCTTTAGTCTCTTATAACAATGGTATCCTGTGATTCTCTTTCTCTTCTAACAATGGTATCCTGCGATTCTCTTTCTTTTATAACAATGGTATCCTGCGATTCTCTTTCTCTTATAACAATGGTATCCTGCGATTCTCTTTCTCTTATAACAATGGTATCCTGCGATTCTCTTTCTCATATAACAATGCTATCCTGCGATTCCTATCTCTTCCAACTATTATATCCTGTCTTCTTTGTAAGAAGGGATGTTTCCATCCAACATGAGTGTGCGCAGGAGGTGGTGCTGCGGAATGGCAGCATAATCATGGATAAATGGCAGAATCTCCCAGTGCCAGTCTACCTCGACCTCTACGTCTTTGAGTACGTCAACGCCGAAGAGGTCATGAAGACTCCGCACATCAAGCCGATCGTCAAGGAGCGGGGTCCGTACGTGTTCAGGTAAGTTGTCCTTCCGGACTTGTGGACCGCTTCTATATGTCGTGGGCAGAGTGGTGCGGGGCCGACACATCCACCAGTCCAACGAATCCTTCATCAGCTACAATGAGACGAGGACTTATATTTTCGAGAAGTCCATGTCAAACGGACTTCTGCTCAACGACACCTTCACTGTGGTCAACCTGCCGTTCTTGGTGAGTCCTCAGCAGCTACTCGATCGATACCTCCTCAATATTTATAAATTGGAAAATCGCCTGGATTAGTATACACTCATAGACAAAACTTAAGGAAGTTGTACCTTTTAGCATGTATATCGGGATTCAGACAATACACTCATAGACAAAACTTAAGGAAGTCGTACCTTTTAGCATGTATATCGGGATTCAGACAATACACTCATAGACAAAACTTAAGGAAGTTGTACCTTTTAGCATGTATATCGGGATTCAGACAATACACTCATAAACAAAACTTAAGGAAGTTTTACCTTTTAGCATGTATATCGGGATTCAGACAATACACTCATAGACAAAACTTAAGGAAGTTGTACCTTTTAGCATGTATATCGGGATTCAGACAATACACTCATAGACAAAACTTAAGGAAGTTGTACCTTTTAGCATGTATATCAGGATTCAGACAATACACTCATAGACAAAACTTAAGGAAGTTGTACCTTTTAGCATATATATCGGGATTCAGACAATAACTCTGAAAGATATTACAGTGACCTTTATTGAAGACACACGAGATAACCAAGTGTAAACAACTTCTGTCTTCTTAAAAAAAAAAAAAAAACAGACGACCAGGACATCAAAGAATTTCAACTTCCTTAAGTTCTGTCCATGAATATAATATAAAAAAGGAGGAAACCGTGAGGCGAAGAGTTATGTTTTTTATTTAACAAAGCTTTCGAGCATTTGTGTCCTTCTACAGTAGTAGAAATATCTTGTAGAAATTCTCGAAACATCGCTTATACAAAAACAACTTACAAGAAACCTTTTCTTCTTTTTCTCGGTTTTCTTCTTTTTCAAACTAATATTTCAATAAATGTGGGGGATATACTGCTTTAATCAAATTTATATGAATGTCTTTTACCGCAAGTTTTTAAAAATATATTTTATATATTAGGAGCTTTCGAATACGTCCCTTTCTCAAATTCTACTTGTATATATATTTAATTTTTAACAACTGGTTGAGAGAGAGGCTCCAATAAAATAAATATTTTAAAGAAAACTTGCTCACTTATATATTTTTTAGGAACAAAATTTATTTGTGAATCATATATTTCAAATTATTAACATAATTATTTCTAAAATTAATAAAAAGGGAAGTTTTTATAAAGTTGAATATTAGAAATTTGAACTATTTTTAACTCGCATTTTAAAATGTAAAAATAATCCTACGCGACAAAAATAGTTTAACTTTCTTACGACAGATGGCGCGGTAATGCGTCATAGTGATAATGTGTTTTAAAGACGTGGTTCACCGCGGGGGTTTATCAGATTGGTGGTAAACAGCTGTGTGTGGAATTATTCAGAACTAGACGGATGTGTGAGGTGGTGGTCCTTCTCGAGAATTTCTCTAATTTGGCATTACCAATGGCGTTCCTCGTTGGCTTACCGAGCGATTATTAACCTGGAGAAAGCGGATATTTTACAGCGCGGTCGCGGGAGGCGTACCGGCTGGGTTGTGCGAACTCGCGTCTGGACGGATGCGTGGAAAGTGCCCGGACCAGCGGGTGGAGGTTCGGCCTTTCCGGCGGAGGGGGTCAAGGGTGCGTTGGCCGCCACGGAGAGGCGGGCGCTGCGTCCCTAAGCGTGGTCCCGGCGAGGCGGCCCGAGGGCGTCTCACGGCGGGGATTAACGAAGGATACCTGGTTGATCCTGCCAGTAGTCATATGCTTGTCTCAAAGATTAAGCCATGCATGTCTAAGTACACGCCCTAGCAAGGTGAAACCGCGAATGGCTCATTAAATTCAGTTATGGTTCCTTAGATCGTACACATTTACTTGGATAACTGCGGTAATTCTAGAGCTAATACATGCAATTGAGCCCTCGTCCCTTTTAGGGTGAGGGTGATTTTATTATACCAAGACCAAACGGGGGCAACTCCGATAGTCGTGGTGACTCGAATAACTATGGCGGATCGCACAGTCCTAGCACTGGCAACGCATCTTTCAAGTGTCTGCCTTATCAACTTTCGATGGTAGGTTATGCGCCTACCATGGTTGTTACGGGTAACGGGGAATCAGGGTTCGATTCCGGAGAGGGAGCCTGAGAAACGGCTACCACATCCAAGGAAGGCAGCAGGCGCGCAAATTACCCACTCCCGGCACGGGGAGGTAGTGACGAAAAATAACAATACGGGACTCTAACGAGGCTCCGTAATTGGAATGAGTACACTCTAAACCTTTTAACGAGGATCTATTGGAGGGCAAGTCTAGTGCCAGCAGCCGCGGTAACTCTAGCTCCAATAGCGTATATTAAAGTTGTTGCGGTTAAAAAGCTCGTAGTTGGATATCAGTCGCGCTCCCTTCGATGCGTTGCAAAGCGTCTATCATTGGGGCCGACAGCACGTTGGTGGGCCCGGTTGGCTTTTACCGGTTGATCGGGTTCTCCGGCAATTTTACTTTGAAAAAATTAGGGTGCTCAAAGCAGGCTGGTGCCTGGATATTGGTGCATGGTGAGCATCAACTTTTGTATAAGAAATTGAAACTGACGTATATGTTTCTTTTTGAAATAAAACAATTCCGACTGCCATTATTGCAATGATAAGATAACGGGAGGGCCTGGCTCATCAATAGTGAACTCTCCCAGCGGTTTCGCCAGTTTAATCTACCATTGTAATTTTGCTGTTTTCCTTTTATACCTATACTGAATCTGACCTTTTTCAAATAGAATTTTAAATGAAATAAACTTTGAGGACAGTAGAAATACATATAATATGTTTAGAGCAATTTCTCTTCAGTAAACATCAAGTAGTCTTTTTTAAAGAACAATTATAATATTAACGCATTGCATCATAATTCGGCTTATATAGTCTGCCCTTGAAGGTTTAATCTTATTTATGGTGTTTAGCGAAATTTCGCAAATATGTTTTTTTCTTGAGCATAAATATTAAAAGACAAGACTGTCTGTTTAAGCAATATCAAAAAGCAGACAACATGACCCTGATAAAATAATGAGTCAAGTCTTCCCAAATATTCTTGATTTCACTAATTATGTAAATTTGTTCAATATGATCGAATGTTGTTAAATAGAGAAAACTTGGCAGTTTCCATTTGGGCACTCGCAAGTTGAATACATTGTCTTCCTATAAACTCATTTTTCATATGAAAATTCAATCAGGTGCCCTTTATATAGGATATTCAACATATTTAATATTCAGGGGCCTAATTAAAAAAAAGAACGAGATGGACAGTCAGATATATAAGGGGAAAAAACTTAATGGGAAAAATAGGTGAAAAACAGACGGAAGTGACCCCGAAGACAGAATTTCATCTATTAGATTGTTTGTTCTAGCGATGTCGTGGTTCTTGTGTTACTGTCCAACTCCGTGGTGTGTGTGTGCAGGGATTGGCTGCCAACCCCATGACAAGTAAGGGAATCTTAGATTTTCTCAAGAAGAATTACCATGAAGATTATAACAAGTGGTCTTTATACCAAAACTGTTCGATTCAGAGTCTCATCTTTGAAGGCTGCATTGCAGAGAATATGAACAACACTATCAGAGTTTTAGGACCACTAGTTCCCAACTTCCAAATTAATGTTCTGGTGAGTATCTACAGACGACATTATTGAATCGCACAAAATGTTTTAAATAATATCATAGTATTATTCCTGACCGCTCACGTGAGCGTCATCTAGTGGAACAATCTAAAATCTACATTGTGAGCGGTATGACTTTTTGTTTTTAATACCTGCTATTTTTTCTAATTTTAAATTATTTTTCACATATATAATCTATCTCACAGTATTATTAAAATATAATAATAATTATTATTGTTATATATTATCCCATTGTATTGGAGACTATATTCATTGATCAACTTCACAATCCTGGCAGGGATAATATAAAATTAATAATAACTTTGTTATAGAAATGTGTGTTAAGTAAATGATAAATTATTATCTTTTGTTGCGAGTTTCCAAAGAATGGTCATATTTCATGTAGAATTTTATTTAAATAACTCCCTCAATGACACCAGACCAAGACTGAGGTCCGATATACAAGTTTGTCTCAACTTTCCTGAACTTCATTTCCACCGTTCGAACATTGTTTTAACGGGAGAGGTTCTGTGGTATATAAATATCATCTTCCTGAAACTTTATGTTTACAAATATTTTTTCTGTCATTCCACCTTCAATTTTGAAGGTTATGGGCTGTCCTACATGACTATATTGGCAAGGTTTCGCCACTATGTACTAAGTGTCAACCCCAAACCACATCATTGACTGTATCATCCATTGATGAGCTCTACTCAGCATCCCCAGCAGACACCATTTCAAGCTCTACAGACTTGATACCTTGATATGAGGGTTGAGTGGAGATAAGAAATACTATATTTGTTAAGGTTTATGAATTGCATTTGTACTCATAATGTTTAAACTCTCACATAGAAAAATATGTTTTCTTCATTAATAATAATGATAAAGGATATTTTGTTGTAAATATTTTTAATGACAATAACGCGCCGACTCTACATAAGAAATGAAAATATTCAAAGCACAAAAATTTCCCAATAATTTATGATTGCAGTAAGGACAGTAGAAGTTTGATTTTTGAAAAAAAAAAACGAATATTCGAGCTTTGAATATTTTCATTTCTTATTTAATGACGCTGACTTATTTCTCCTTGTTAAAATCTCATCATCTCATTTTTTACGGTCTAAAATAATTGTAAGAATGTATGTAGGGGATGTCGTGCAGGCCAACTACTCGATGGAGAAACCGACCAAATACTCCGTAGACAACTACATCATGGAGACGGGGGCCGACAACGTCAAGAATATCGGTCACATCATCTACTGGGACCGCACCGGCAAGACCTACATAGATAGGTATCTACAAACTGTGACACACTACATAGTTACTTCCAAATGGACTTTATCAATCTTTTCTGAAGGCATTTTGATCAACGATATAATTTATCTTCAGTAAAACCAACCTGAGATATAGCGTACCTTCCCTTATAACTAACCCGAAATTTTATAATACAGTGAACTATGGCTATAGTGAATCCTAGATTCTCAATCCTATATCTATGGTCAGACTCAGCATGGAATCAAAACAAGACATGAGTAAAAACGCTCAGCACTAGTCCATACTGGACTACCCGGGTAGTTTGTGCTCCCTGGGTTATAAATCTCTCTCTCTCTGTAGTTACATATATGTCATCTTTTCATTATAAATACCTTCTTCCTAATCATTAGTTTAGTCTGTCCCGTGATGTACTCCAGCACACCATCAATTCTGGGTCATCTATAGAGGACTATATTTGAAATGATTTGTGAATATTTACTTGATTTAAAAATCCCCTCTGAATATAAAGATTGAAATATTATAACAGGTGGAGTTTGTTTTTATTGATCTCAATACATCCTTCTACACAATACTACCTCCCTGTAAAGGACAACACCTAATTGCAGGGCCAAAGTGTCCTTTAGAGAGAGATGTCCTCTTACCGGAGAGTTGCAAAGTACTAAAAATGGTAATTTTGCAAATGAAAACTGTACTTTGTAGAAAGGTGTCCTCTAGCGTGAGTGTCCTCTCGTGGAGTATGTTCTACTGTAATAATTAAAATAATGCGTTTTATTATTTAATCAATATTCGTTCAATGTACTCCTGTATATAGAAATACCCGAAAGGTTGAGATTGCACATTCATAAAACTCCACTCCAGAGAAACCTGTTATCTCTGTGTATAGTATAAAAGTTATGTTTTTCTTAGAAAGATGAAACAACCCACCCCGTGTATGTTCCAGGCCGGACTACGATCCTATTTGGAATGATACCAACTGCAATGCTTACAATGGCTCAGGTAAGTTTGAACGTTTCATGACAAACTTGAATTCCAATTTTACCGGAACTTGTCTTGAAGTCTCCCGTAAGAAAACGACTGGAAACTTGATGGTTGACATCCTAGAGGCGCGCCATCTGGTGTAAGAAATTTAAACTATTTTGACACGTTTGATTCTTTTTGAAATAAAACTAATTTCTACTGCCTTTACTGCAATGGTAAAATAATGGGAGAGCCTGGCTCATCAGTTGTGAACCTTTCCAGCGGTTTCGGTATAAAAGGAAAACAGCCAAATGTAATATTACAGCAGTATGGTAGATTAAACTGGCGAAACCGCTGGGAGGGTTCACCACTGATGAGCCATACTAAGGTATGCTTGTAAAGTAGATGATTTATGGTTTCTCACCAAACATGCTGTGAAATTGGTGTGTGGCAGACGGCACAGTTTTCCCACCTCACCTCACCAAAGAGGACGATGTTTACGTCTTCTCCCAAGATGTCTGCAGGTACTGTACCATAACATAATCTGTTGATTGGATACAAGTGACCGGCATTCATAGATTTAAAGACACTCCGGCCTGTATATATATATAGAGCCGCAGAGAATCGCTAACTAGAGAATTAAAGTATTTTAAAACACAATATTAATCTCTGATGCATTGGCTCGTCATCTGTGGCAAGAAGTTTAAAACACTTTTTGATGCGTATCACATTCTTTTTACAATAAAACAATTTTCTACTGCCCTTACTGCAATGATTAAATAATGGGAGGGCCTGGCTCATCAGTGGTGCACACTCCCAGCGGTTTCGCCAGTTTATTGCAGCAATATGGTAGATTAAACTGGGAGGGTTCACCACTGATGAGCCAGGTCCTTCCATTATTTTATCATTGCAGTAAAGGCAGTATAAAATGTATTTATTTTAAAAAGAATCATATGCGTCAAAAATAGTTTAAACTTACAACAGTATTGACCTCGAAAAAATAGGTATGATTGATTAAGCTAGCGAATCTGCTAGTAGTGTTCTCCCCTGATGAGCCAGGGCCTTCTAATATATTTATAGCATAAACAACAAAAGAGGGGTATGTTTTATTTGAAAAATAAAATGCTTGCCTAATAGTTATTCCGTGTATATACCCGTTATTTAACAGAGAACGCGCACAACATGGGAAAACTGTACTTAGATAAGGTGGGCAAATAACAAAAACGCTATCCTGACCGTGCAACTGAATATTGGTTGCGCCATCTGTAGGAATAAATATCAACTAATCGTTAATTTCTTTATTTTTCCGGAATATTTGCCAAATGTTTGATAAATCACATGCAGCTTCATAGAGACCACCGGTCTTATACAGATTCACCACAGGAAGGAAGCATAGATGGAGCTCCTATACTCCAGGCAGCGTAGAATCTAACAGTCTCCAGGTCCGACGTATGTCCAGTGGCCACAGAATCCACCGTTTTTTTTTTTATAAATCAAGAAAGGTCCTCCCCACGTAGCGTTTCAGGCTGTTGGCTCTCTTCAGCGTGGTGCAGGCTGTACGTCAGCGACCAAAATGTTGGTCCAATAGGTTTCTTGAAAAATCGAAGAGCCATAAGTGCTTGATGGCGCAAAACTATATGAAAAAATGTTTAATAAAGAGTACTGTTGGATTTCTATGGAAGTAATATGAATGAGAGAATACTGCTAGCCATGAGATGTGGTGCCAGGTCTCTGAAGCTGTCCTACACTCGCAACGAAGAGTTCAAGGGATTCAAGGTGCTCCGCTACACCTTGGCCCCGGAAATTCTCAAGCCGTACCTCCCGGAGAACAAATGTTTCTGCAATCCTGGGCAGAATTGCTCCCTCAAGAAGGATGGGATCTTTGACGTCGGCTTGTGCAAGACCAGTGAGTACAACCGCCAGTTACGTTTTATAATACAACTCATCATCTAGATTTAATTTTTGCCTGAGGCCGCTAGTTTTCGGCGACGGTCAATAGATAAAGTCTAATTTTGACTTTTATTTTGACGGTAGTGGGGACCAGTAAATTTTGAGCTATCTTGGCCCATATGCTCCAAGCTGACTGACTGTGCAGACGTCCCTCTGGTGGGCTCCATGCCCCACTTCTACAGCGGGGACTGCAGCAACATCGCCCAGGTCGACGGCCTCAAGCCCGACATCAAGAAACACGAGATGTTCCTGGACATTGAGCCGGTAATCACTGCACCTCTTGGCTACACACAATTATTTCACTTGTTCTCACATCTGTTATATGTTTTCGTACATGGGTTTTAGGTGTTCGCACATAAGTTTTAGTTGTTCGCACATAAGTTTTAGGTGGATTTTTTTCACTTGTTTTGTACATATGCTTCACCTGTTTGCATATCTGTTTTACACATTCACATATCTGATTTTCATATTCGCATATTTGTTCCACATATCGCGTATCAGCTTTACACATTTGCATATTTTGCCACATATTCTCCTATCTGTTTTACATAATCGCGTATATGTTCTACCTCTTCGCATATTTGTTCTACACATGACCCTATTTTTTACATATTCGTATATTTATTTAACATGTTAGCACATCTGTTTCACAACACATCAGTTTTACACATATACATGTATGTTCTGCATATTCGCATATCTGTTTTACATATTCGCATATCTGCTTTACATATTCGCATATCTGTTTTACATATTCGCATATCTGTTTTACATATTAGCATATATATTTCACATGTTAGCATATATCGGTTTCACATGTTAAACCATCATGTTCATGGTGCTGCAGAGACTTGGCATCCCCATGCGGCTCAACAAGAGGGTCCAGGTCAGCTTCGACTACCAGATCGATGGGGGCAAACTCTTCGAGTGAGTAGTGCGGAATATGGCGCGACACAGTGTCACAACGGAGTGTGTCTCAGTGGGCTGAAGAACGTCATTCCCAGGATCTACCCCATCCTGTGGATGAACGAGGTAAGAAGGATCCCTCGTAGCTACGAAACCTTGTTTACCTCGTGATTCACCACTTCAATACAGAATGTTTTCATACTAAACAGATGTCAATTTCTCTAAGTATGTATATGTTCGAAATGGAATCATATTAAGTTCCAATTTTTCTTTTTTCAAATTAAAAAAAAAAACTCATGTTGTTCTTACTTCGATGAAAAATATTGGTGGAAGCGTGTCTGGGTCATCAGTGATTCCCAGTCTGCTTATATATCCGACACCTCAGGGTTAAATCTTGGTATTTACTCTATGGAATTGAGAAGTAGCGTTTCTTTATTCGTGCAAAGTGAAGCTTTCGTATCTTTATGATCCTTCCACAGGCATATGCGAATAAATAAACGCATTACTACAGTTTATATACTTATTTCATACTTCATAGCAATTTTCTCTTCTATGGACTAACTTTGGATCCAAAGCTTATGTGTCCATAGTTTGCTTAGATCTTTCGTCGCCCGCACAAGGAAGGACGCCCAGACGGGCTCAATCAAGATGCTTAAATACTAGAACCATGATTCCCTCTACAATGTCAGATATTTATAAGCTACAAATATGTTGGTTTATTTGTCAGAATTTGCCAACAAAGTTGGGCTGGGTGTATAAATGGACACATTCCGCGTATTCAATATTGAGCAAAAATATCGAAAAATCATTTTAAAAATCAGCATTGATTGATATAAATGAAACAATGTAAGAATTTAATCAATTTCAGATCGTTAATTCGAAATAACTACCCACTGTCCTTACTGCGATGGTAAATATTGGGAGGGCCTGGCTCATCAGTGGTGAACCCTCCCAGCAGTTGAATTTAATCTACCAAACCGCTCTACTCTTGTATTGAACCCGCAGCTATTTGCCGGTTGTATGAAGCAGAACAGCCCACAATCATTATTAGAGACGTCTGGTGGAAAAAACTGGCGAAACTGCTGAGAGAGTTCAGCACTGATGAGCCAGACAAATGTCGTTTAATTCAGTAGTTGAAATATTTGAAACAGGTTATAAACTAATATATAGATGACTCAAAACAATGTCTTTTATACTTCAATGCGATAATCTTATCAAAGGTAAATGAGTATCATATGATGCATTAGCGCGCCAAAAAGACTATTTGCGGCAGAGCAGTGATCAAAAAGCATATTATATATTTATAAACGTATGTATTCTTTCTACTGTCCCCAAATCCTTTGTCCATAGTTCAATCAAAATACCTTTTCTAAGAGTTTATCATCAGTATCGGTAAAAAAGGAAAACAGCCAGATGCATCGGTATGGTACTGGCGAAACTGCTGAGAGGTTTTACCACTGATGAGCCAGGCCCTCCCAATATTTTTTAATCGTAGTAAGGGCATTAGTTTGTGTTTCAATGATTTCAGATATATAGATTTATATCAACATTCTAAATGTAGATAACTCACTGGGACGTCTTCAATAATTTTCTTAAAGTGTGAATCATCTTAACTTATAATGGTTCCATAGAAGTTTGTTTAAAAGAAACTTGCGAGCTTAAATCTTTCTTATATATAGACTAGACGGGTGACCCGGGCTTCGCCCCGGGATTGACCCGTTTGCATATCTACCCGAGTGATATATATTTAGATAAGATATTTAAAAAATAATTGTTTGTTATTAGCATTATCTATTTGTGTGCATCAGCATAATTTAATCTAAACTTTGATAGAGGGCGCTGTTCGTGAGTTAGGTAGAATAATTTGAATATATAGTTTTAATAATTGATTCATATATTTTTTTTAAAATAGCCTATCGTCTTCCCCGTATTTTTTTACCTATGTATGTAAATTTAGGTTTGAATTAGTGAACTACCGCGTCATAATATGTCAATAGAGTATATAGTATTATATCTACATTTATGTAGATGTGACATATATATCCCTTAAGTTAACAGTACTTACATATGTACATAAGTATGTGTATATATATACACACCTTAATAGTACAAAAGCTACATACCTATACTTTCGATATTTGCGGACCTATAATGAGGTACTGTTAACAATAGATTATTTAAGGAGCGACCCGCTCCAACACAATAGTTACGAAAACAACAAAGCGAGTGGGGGGGGGGGGGCAAAGGTGGCGTGTTCGTAGCCAACCAATAGGAGAGCGCCATTCCAAAAAAAAAAAAAGCAAACGGTGACAGAGATGAAAACTGATTAAGAGATGAGGAATTGATGACGCTCGTAACTGTATATAGAATGTTATAATCAATGTATGCCTAACTGGCTTTGTCCTTATTGTTTGGGGAAGAGCATTGCTCGTTGTAAATATTCAAATGTAATTCTTCTGTCTTAAAATCTTATGTCCATAGTTTAGTTGAATACCATTTCTAAGATGCCACTCTTCGACGCAGCATATATAAGTAAAAAAGACCAATACAGTATTAGAGCTCTAAAAAAGCAGTCTGGCAGATTCAATTGGCGAAACCGCTGAGAGGGTTCACCATTGATTACATTTTTTTATCGCAGTAAGGAGAAGTGTGTTTTATGTTTAAAAGAAACTTGCGTGTTTAAATGTTTTCCTTTCTTTATATAAAAGTTCAACCACAGTGTTTTACCTCAAGTGGCGATTGTTGGTGGTCTTGACGAGGTTGTGCGACAGCGCGCCGAGCTGAGTGACGCCCTGGCCGACGAGATGCGCAGCATGTTCGACACCAAGGTCCAGATTGTCACCGTCGCTCTGTACTGTCTCATAGTGCTCGGACTGGTGATGGTGGCGTCGTCCTTAGTCTTCATCTACAAGGTAACCCCCCTTACAATGTCATCTTTGGATATAAAATACATATATTTCCCCTTGTTTTAACACTCATGGACAGAACTTAAGGGAGTGGAAAGTGATAAAGCACAATTTGGATTATAGATTATAGCTACAAGAAAATAAGACCGAATCCAAATAAATTAATATCGTGTGACGTTTAGGTAACATCGTTGTTACCATCATCAGGCGAAAGAATAAATGAGAAAAAATATCATAGAATGTTCTTAAACAGTACTATTTAAGAACATGCTGTGATATTTTTCTCATTTATTCTTTTGTGTGAAGATGGTAACGACGCTGTTACCGAAACATCAGACACGATCAATTTATTTGCATTTGGTCGTATTTTCTTGTATGAAATGGACAGTCTTTGATATCTCTGGATGTCTTTTTTTTTTTGAATGAATCAGAAGCAATTTTGTTCACAATTGTTTTTCTCGTGTGTCTTCAATAAAGGTCACTGTAATATCTTTCAGAGTTATAATCCCGATATACATGCTATAAGATACAACCTTCTAAGTTTTGTCCATGAGTGTATATAGGTAACTATCCTCCCGGCTAAATTTCTGTCTATATTTGATCATAGATATGGCCTTTGAAAGCTAAACACCTTTTTGGCGGATTGTGAAGATTCCATTTGATTCCTTGTGGATCTCATGGAATAAAGTCCGCCCTAGACTGACAAGGGCCATTAGCCCGAAACCATGGTCTCTAGGTGGACGCTTTTCAGTTTGCCAAAGCTGGTGTTGTGGCTTTGTCACCGACCCGAGGCCGCTAGTTTGTGGAGACGTTCGATAGCTGGCATCTAGTTTTGACTTCTATTTTGAATGAAGAGATGTCATTTATTTTTATAAATTATTCTTTCGGGAAAAATTCCATCTGTAACATACAATGTTTATTGATGTTTGCGATCCAGATATAAATTCTGAACTGCAGAAGTCCGGGCTGAAATCTCTCAAACCTCCTCGAGTGATATTAGCCACACAGCTCCCTGCCACTATACCGCAGCGGTTCCCAATCTTTTTCTTACTGGGCTACAAATTTCAAGAGGTTTTTGCAACCACTTAAGAAAATTGTGTACCAACAAGCATTCTATTATAATTTGATACATTTATTTATTTCGATACACAAAACGCGATATCTCGGCTTGAAACATGCTTATTTGGCTGGAAGCCCATTTGTCATTGGAGCCTAGCAAAATGTTTTACGTTTTGTTTAATAAATAGATTTCACACACTACATGACCCTCGACAATTCTCTACAAACTGTGAGTTTGGACATCGAAGTG
Source organism: Cordylochernes scorpioides (assembly GCA_030710605.1). Taxonomy (NCBI): domain Eukaryota; kingdom Metazoa; phylum Arthropoda; class Arachnida; order Pseudoscorpiones; family Chernetidae; genus Cordylochernes; species Cordylochernes scorpioides. Next base: position 1,671,641 of record CP092872.1, read on the forward strand.
AAATTTTCATATTTCCCAAACTTGTGGCGATGGAAAGTTACTCCATCTCATACTGATGGAGATGTAATCTATAGATAGCTGTTATTGGTCAAATTGCCGATATATATTCTCTTGTTAAAGTTTGTGCTGACATTCTGCCGGTGTGATCCAGAAGAGGAAAGCGGACCAGATGGACATGCCCAGCTACACCTTGCGCCAATAGCATCTGTGGCGGAGTTAGCAACTCTAATATATTTTGTTTTACTTCAACATCTCTTTACACATGTACGCGGTTTTAAATAAAAGTGCCAAATGTCTAAATTCAATGCCTATTAAAAATTCATCATGTTGTGTCTGTTTATGTAGTGACACGTTTGTTTGTGTATTTGTGCGCATGTTGCTTCGTTGTGTTTGTGACTGTTGTATGTTTGGTTGTGTTATTTGGGCGTTGTATTGGTTTATGTAGTGGTTAGTATTGCGTTTGTGTATTTTGCACATGTTGCTGCCCTGTGTCTGTAAATTCTGTATGTTTAGTTGTGTTGTTTTTGTGTTGTGTTTGTTGCTGTGGATTCGTATGTTGTACGTTTGCCGTGTTCTCGTGTGTTGTAGGTGGTTTACCAACCTCCAGAATCTCCATGACATCACCATGAGTCAAAGTACGTTTTAGATCTTGGGGGACTCTATTAAAGAGAACTACAAAGAATCAGAGGAATTTATTATATAATACAAACTAATTGACTTCAAACGTATCGAGAATTAGAGCCAACAGTCCTGTATATATATATGAGCAATATTGAAGAGACGCAGTGATAAAATTGGACAAGATTATAAAGATATTTTACTCAAAACAAATAATAGAATTTTAGAGACATTGGTATCCCTGTGGTCACTTTTGGATGGGAGAGCTGGACTCTCAGAAAAATAGAAAGAAAAAGAATTGAAGCTTTTGAAATGTGGACTTGGCGAAAGCTACCCAAAGTACCATGGACAACTACAAGAACAACTAAATCTTAAATGATATTTATCCTGTTAGATCCCTAGAATCCCATATATTTAAACAAGGACTGACCTACCCTGGACATATCATTATATGTCATCATTATATGAGAGAAAATCATTATATGTTATCATATATATCATGTTATCATTATATGAGAGAAAATGGTTTAGATAAGATGTTGATGCTGAGGAAGAGAGGAAGACCTTCAATGAGCTGGCTAGAAGAAGTCTATAAAACCACAGGAATGTCACTAGATGTGCTGGCTAGAAGGGTTCAATAAAACCAAAGAAAGGTCACTAGATGAGCTGGCTAGAAGGGGTCTATAAACCCACAGGAATTTAACTAGATGAGCTGGCTAGAAGGGGTCAATAAAACCACAGGAAGATCACTAGATATGCTGGCTAGAAGGGGTCAATAAAACCACAGGAAGGACACTAGATGAGCTGGCTAGAAGGGATAAATAAAACCACAGGAAGGTCACTAAATGTGCTGGCTAGAAGGGTTCAATAAAACCACAGGAAGGTCACTAGATGTGCTGGCTAGAAGGGGTCAATAAAACCACAGGAAGGTCACTGGGTGAGCTGGATAGAAGGGGTCAATAAAACCACAGGAAGGTCACTAGATGAACTGGCTAGAAGGGGACAATAAAACCACAGGAAGGTCACTAGATGAGCTGGCTAGAAGGGTCTATAACACAACAGTAAGATCCCTAGATGAGCTGGCTAGAAGGGGTCAATTAAACCACAGGAAGGTCACTAGATGAGCTGGCTAGAAGGGGTCAATAAAACCACAGGAAGGACACTAGATGAGCTGGCGAGAAGGGATAAATAAAACCACAGGAAGGTCACTAAATGTGCTGGCTAGAAGGGTTCAATAAAACCACAGGAAGGTCACTAGATGAGCTGGCTAGAAGGGATCAATAAAACCACTGGAAGATCACTAGATGAGCTGGCTAGAAGGGGTCAATAAAACCACAGGAAGGTCACTAGATGAGCTGGCTAGAAGGGGTCAATAAAACCACAGGAAGGTCACTAGATGAGCTGGCTAGAAGGGATCAATAAAACCACAGGAAGGTCACTAAATGTGCTGGCTAGAAGGGTTCAATAAAACCACAGGAAGGTCACTAGATGAGCTGGCTAGAAGGGATCAATAAAACCGCAGGAAGATCACTAGATGAGCTGGCTAGAAGGGGTCAATAAAACCACAGGAAGATCACTAGTTGAGCTGGTTAGAAGGGGTCAATAAAACCACAGGAAGATCACTAGATGAGCTGGCTAGAAGGGGTCAATAAAACCACAGGAAGGTCACTAGATGTGATGGCCATAAGGGGTCAAAAAACCCACAGGAAGGTCACTAGATGTGCTGGCTAGAAGGACTCAATAAAACCACAGGAAGATCACTAGATGAGCTGGCTAGAAAGGTTCAATAAAACCACAGGAAGATCACTAGGTGAGCTGGATAGAAGGGGTCAATAAAACCACAGGAAGGTCATTAGATGAACTGGCTAGAAGGGGACAATAAAACCACAGGAAGGTCACTAGATGAGCTGGCTAGAAGGGTCTATAACACAACAGGAAGATCCCTAGATGAGCTGGCTAGAAGGGGTCAATAAAACCACAGGAAGGTCACTAGATGAGCTGGCTAGAAGGGGTCAATAAAACCACAGGAAGGACACTAGATGAGCTGGCTAGAAGGGATAAATAAAACCACAGGAAGGTCACTAAATGTCCTGGCTAGAAGGGTTCAATAAAACCACAGGAAGGTCACTAGATGAGCTGGCTAGAAGGGATCAATAAAACCACTGGAAGATCACTAGATGAGCTGGCTAGAAGGGGTCAATAAAACCACAGGAAGGTCACTAGATGAGCTGGCTAGAAGGGGTCAATAAAACCACAGGAAGGTCACTAGATGAGCTGGCTAGAAGGGATCAATAAAACCACAGGAAGGTCACTAAATGTGCTGGCTAGAAGGGTTCAATAAAACCACAGGAAGGTCACTAGATGAGCTGGCTAGAAGGGATCAATAAAACCACAGGAAGATCACTAGTTGAGCTGGTTAGAAGGGGTCAATAAAACCACAGGAAGATCACTAGATGAGCTGGCTAGAAGGGGTCGATAAAACCACAGGAAGGTCACTAGATGTGCTGGCTAGAAGGGGTCAAAAAACCCACAGGAAGGTCACTAGATGTGCTGGCTAGAAGGAGTCAATAAAGCCACAGGAAGATCACTAGATGAGCTGGCTAGAAGGGGCAATAAAACCACAGGAAGATCACTATATGAGCTGGCTAGAAGTGGTCAATAAAACCACAGGAAGGTCACTAGATGAGCTGGCTAGAAGGGTTCAATAAAACCACAGGAAGATCACTAGATGAGCTGGCTCTAGAAGGGGTCTATAACACCACAGGAAGATCACTAGATGAGCTGGCTAGAAGGGGTCAATAAAACCACAGGAAGGTCACTAGATGAGCTGGCTAGAAGAGGTCAATAACACCACAGAAAGGTCACTAGATGAGCTGGCTAGAAAGGTTCAATAAAACCACAGGAAGATCACTAGATGAGCTGGCTAGAAGAGGTCAATAAAACCACAGGAAGGTCACTAGATGAGCTGGCTAGAAGGGGTCAATAAAACCACAGGATGGTCACTAGATGTGCTGGCTAAACGGGCTCAATAAAACCACAGGAAGGTCACTAGATGAGATGGCTAGAAGGGGTCAATAAAACCACAGGAAAGTCACTAGATGAGCTGGCTAGAAGGGGTCAATAAAACCACAGGAAGGTCACTAGATGAGCTGGCTAGAAGGGATCAATAAAACCACTGGAAGATCACTAGATGAGCTGGCTAGAAGGGGTCAATAAAACCACAGGAAGGTCACTAGATGAGCTGGCTAGAAGGGGTCAATAAAACCACAGGAAGGTCACTAGATGAGCTGGCTAGAAGGGATCAATAAAACCACAGGAATGTCACTAAATGTGCTGGCTAGAAGGGTTCAATAAAACCACAGGAAGGTCACTAGATGAGCTGGCTAGAAGGGTCAATAAAACCACAGGAAGATCACTAGATGAGCTGGATAGAAGGGGTCAATAAAACCACAGGAAGATCACTAGTTGAGCTGGTTAGAAGGGGTCAATAAAACCACAGGAAGATCACTAGATGAGCTCTAGTAGTAGAAATATCTTGTAGAAATTCTCGAAACATCGCTTATACAAAAAACAACTTACAAGAAACCTTTACTTCTTTTTCTCGGTTTTCTTCTTTTTCAAACTAATATTTCAATAAATGCGGGGGATATACTGCTTTAATCAAATTTATATGAATGTCTTTTACCGCAAGTTTTTAAAAATATATTTTATATATTAGGAGCTTTCGAATACGTCCCTTTCTCAAATTCTACTTGTATATATATTTAATTTTTAACAACAGGTTGAGAGAGAGAGGCTCCAATAAAATAAATATTTCAAAGAAAACTTGCTCACTTATAGATTTTTTAGGAACAAAATTTATTTGTGAATCATATATTTCAAATTATTAACATAATTATTTCTAAAATTAATAAAAAGGGAAGTTTTTATAAAGTTGAATATTAGAAATTTGAACTATTTTTAACTCGTATTTTAAAATGTAAAAATAATCCTACGCGACAAAAATAGTTTAACTTTCTTACGACAGATGGCGCGGTAATGCGTCATAGTGATAATGTGTTTTAAAGACGTGGTTCACCGCGGGGGTTTATCAGATTGGTAAACAGCTGTGTGTGGAATTATTCAGAACTAGACGGATGTGTGAAGTGGTGGTCCTTCTCGAGAATTTCTCTAATTTGGCATTACCAATGGCGTTCCTCGTTGGCTTACCGAGCGATTATTAACCTGGAGAAAGCGGATATTTTACAGCGCGGTCGCGGGAGGCGTACCGGCTGGGTTGTGCGAACTCGCGTCTGGACGGATGCGTGGAAAGTGCCCGGACCAGCGGCGGGTGGAGGTTCGGCCTTTCCAGCGGAGGGGGTCAAGGGTGCGGTGGCCGCCACGGAGAGGCGGGCGCTGCGTCCCTAAGCGTGGTCCCGGCGAGGCGGCCCGAGGGCGTCTCGCGGCGGGGACTAACGAAGGATACCTGGTTGATCCTGCCAGTAGTCATATGCTTGTCTCAAAGATTAAGCCATGCATGTCTAAGTACACGCCCTAGCAAGGTGAAACCGCGAATGGCTCATTAAATTCAGTTATGGTTCCTTAGATCGTACACATTTACTTGGATAACTGCGGTAATTCTAGAGCTAATACATGCAATTGAGCCCTCGTCCCTTTTAGGGTGAGGGTGCTTTTATTAGACCAAGACCAAACGGGGGCAACTCCGAAAGTCGTGGTGACTCTGAATAACTATGGCGGATCGCACAGTCCTAGCACTGGCAACGCATCTTTCAAGTGTCTGCCTTATCAACTTTCGATGGTAGGTTATGCGCCTACCATGGTTGTTACGGGTAACGGGGAATCAGGGTTCGATTCCGGAGAGGGAGCCTGAGAAACGGCTACCACATCCAAGGAAGGCAGCAGGCGCGCAAATTACGGGGAGGTAGTGACGAAAAATAACAATACGGGACTCTAACGAGGCTCCATAATTGGAATGAGTACATTCTAAACCTTTTAACGAGGATCTATTGGAGGGCAAGTCTAGTGCCAGCAGCCGCGGTAACTCTAGCTCCAATAGCGTATATTAAAGTTGTTGCGGTTAAAAAGCTCGTAGTTGGATCTCAGTCGCGCTCCCTCCGATGCGTTGCAAAGCGTCTATCGTTGGGGCCGACAGCACGTTGGTGGGCCCGGTTGGCTTTTACCGGTTGATTGGGTTCTCCGGCAATTTTACTTTGAAAAAATTAGGGTGCTCAAAGCAGGCTGGTGCCTGGATATTGGTGCATGGTGCACATCAACTTTTGTATAAGAAATTGAAACTGACGTGTATGTTTCTTTTTGAAGTAAAACAATTCCGACTGCCATTATTGCAATGATAAGATAACGGGAGGGCCTGGCTCATCAGTAGTGAACTCTCCCAGCGGTTTCGCCAGTTTAATCTACCACTGTAATATTGCATTTTCCTTTTATACCTATAGTGAATCTGACCTTTTTCAAATAGAATTTTAAATGAAATAAACTTTGAGGACAGTAGAAATACATATAATATGTTTAGAGCAATTTCTCTTCAGTAAACATCAAGTAGTCTTTTTTAAAGAACAATTATAATATTAACGCATTGCATCATGATTCGGCTTATAAAGTCTGCACTTGAAGTTTTAATCTTATTTATGGTGTTTAGCCAAATTTCGCAAATATGTTTTTTTCTTGAGTATAAATATTAAAAGACAAGACTGTCTGTTTAAGCAATATCAAAAAGCAGACAACATGACCCTGATAAAGTTGGCAATAATGAGTCAATTCTTCCCAAATATTCTTGATTTCACTAATTATGTAAATTTGTTCAATATATATGATCGAATGTTGTTAAATAGAGAAAACTTGGCAGTTTCCATTTGGGCACTCGCAAGTTGAATACATTGTCTTCAATAAACTCATTTTTCATATGAAAATTCAATCAGGTGCCCTTTATATAGGATATTCAACATATTTAATATTCAGGGGCCTAATTAAAAAAAAGAACGAGCTGGACAGTCAGATATCTAAGGGGAAAAAAACTAATGGGAAAAAATAGGTGAAAAACAGACGGAAGTGACCCCGAAAACAGAATTTCATCTATTAGATTGTTTGTTCTAGCGATGTCGTGGTTCTTGTGTTACTGTCCAACTCCGTGGTGTGTGTGTGCAGGGATTGGCTGTCAACCCCTTGACAAGTAAGGGACTCTTAGATTTTCTCAAGAAGAATTACAATGAAGATTATAACAAGTGGACTTTATACCAAAACTGTTCGATTCAGAGTCTCATCTTTGAAGGCTGCATTGCAGAGAATATGAACAACACTATCAGAGTTTTAGGAGCACAAGTTTCCAACTTCCAAATTAATGTTTTGGTGAGTATCTACAGACGACATTATTGAATCGCACAAAATGTTTTAAATAATATCATAGTATTATTCCTGACCGCTCACGTGAGCGCCAACTAGTGCAACAATCTAAAATATACATTGTGAGCGGTATGACTTTTTGTTTTTAATACCTGCTATTTTTTCTAATTTTAAATTATTTTTCACATATATAATCTATCTCACAGTATTATTAAAATATAATAATTATTATTATTGTTATATATTATCCCATTGTATTGGAGACTATATTCATTGATCAACTTCACAATCCTGGCAGGGATATAAGTATTATTACCATCAATAATAATTGGTATGTGAAGATGTCAAACTTTGTTATAGAAATGTGTGTTAAGTAAATGATAAATTATTATCTTTTGTTGCGAGTTTCCAAAGAATGGTCATATTTCATATAGAATTTTATTTAAATAACTCCCTCAATGACACCAGACCAAGACTGAGGTCCGATATACAAGTTTGTCTCAACTTTCCTGAACTTCATTTCCACCGTTCGAACATTGTTTTAACGGGAGAGGTTCTGTGGTATATAAATATCATCTTCCTGAAACTTTATGTTTACAAATATTTTTTCTGTCATTCCACCTTCAATTTTGGAGGTTATGGGCTGTTCTACATGACTATGTTGGTAAGGTACTATGTACTAAGTGTCAACCCCAAATCACATCATTGACTGTATCATCCATTGATGAGCTCTACTCAGCATCCCCAGCAGTCACCATCTCAAGCTCTACAGACTTGATACCACCCTGATATGATTGTTGAGTGGAGATAAGAAAGAAGACTATATTTGTTAAGGTTTATGAATTTCATTTGTTCTCAGAATGTTTAAACTCTCACATGATAAATGTATAAATGATATTTTGTTGTAAATATATTTAATGACAATAACGCGCCGTCTATACATAAGAAATGAAAATATTCAAAGCACAAATGTTTGTTTTTTTCACAAAAATTTCCCAATATTTTATCATTGCAGTAAGGACAGTAGGGGTTTGATTTTTTTGGAAAAAAAAAACGAATATTCGAGCTTTGAATATTTTCATTTCTTATTTAATGACGCTGACTTATTTCTCCTTGTTAAAATCTCATCATCTCATTTTTTACGGTCTAAAATGATTGTAAGAATGCATAGAATGTATGTAGGGGATGTCCTGCAGGCCAACTACTCGTTGGAGAAACCGACCAAATACTCCGTAGACAACTACATCATGGAGACGGGGGCCGACAACGTCAAGAATATCGGTCACATCATCTACTGGGACCGCACCGGCAAGACCTACTTAGATAGGTATCTACAAACTGTGACACACTACATAGTTACTTCCAAATGGACTTTATCAATCTTTTCTGAAGGCATTTTGATCAACGATATAATTTATCTACAGTAAAACCAACCTGAGATATAGCGAACCTTCCCTTATAACTAACCCGAAATTTTATAATACAGTGAACTATGGCTATAGTGAATCCTAGATTCTCAATCCTATATCTATGGTCAGACTCAGCATGGAACTTCAACTGGTTCAACTCAGCAATCAAAACAAGACATGAGTAAAAACGCTCAGCACTAGTCCATACTGGACTACCCGGGTAGTTGGTGCTCCCTGGGTTATAAATCTCTCTCTCTGTAGGTACCTTTTTCACATAGATGTCATCTTTTCATTATAAATACCTTCTTCCTAATCATTAGTTCAGTCTGTCCCGTGATGTACTCCAGCACACCATCAATTCTGGGTCATCTATAGAGGACTATATTTGAAATGATTTGTGAATATTTACTTGATTTAAAAATCCCCTCTGAATATAGAGATTGAAATATTATAACAGGCGTAGTTTGTTTTTATTGATCTCAATACTACACAATACTACCTCCCTGTAAAGGACAACACCTAATTGCAGAGCCAAAGTGTCCTTTAGGGAGAGATGTCCTCTTACAGGAGAGTTGCAAAGTACTAAAAATGGTAATTTTGCAAATGAAAATTGTCCTTTGTAGAAAGGTGTTCTCTCATGGAGTATGTTCTTTTGTAATAATTAAAATAGTGCGTTTTATTATTTTACTAGCCGAATGACCCGGGCAACGCCCGGGTTTTACCCGATCAAATGTTTTTATTCAAATACTATTCATTACAATTATAAATTGGCGCCGTGGATGTCACTCTTGTGAAACATCCCGCTCCAAACTTTGTGTGTTTTTAAAATATAAACATAAAAATGTAAATTTTCACAACGATTATTGAAAATGCTATTATTTTGATTTTCAAATACTATTCGTTACAATTATAAATTGGCGCCGTGGATGTCACTCTTGAGAAATGTCCCGCTCCAACTTTACATGTACATTAGGTCAGCTGATATTACCTCCCATCTTCATCGCTAGAGGCGCTGCTCGCGAGCGAAAGGGCTCGATAACTCGACGAATATTTGGAATAGAGACCTGAATTTTTCGCTATAAGTTTTTTCCATATTCTACTCTATATACTGTTAAAATTTCAGTCAGATTAGTTACGTATTGTGGACGTGTATAGCCGACATAGGAACAAACACACATACATACATACATACATACACTGACTTTTATATATATAGGGATTAATATTCGTTTAAAATACTCCTGTATATAGAGGTGCCCGAAAGCTTGATATTGCACATTCATAAAACTCCACTCCAGAGAAACCCGTTACAATATTTGAATCTCTGTGTAGAGTATAACATTTATGTTTTTCTTAGAAAGTTGAAACAACCCACCCCGTGTATGTTCCAGGCCGGACTACACTCCTATTTGGAATGATACCAACTGTAATGCTTACAATGGCTCAGGTAAGTTTGAACGTTTCATGACAAACTTGAATCCCAATTTTACCGGAACTTGTCTTGAAGTCTTCCGTAAGAAAACGACTGGAAACTTGATGGTTGACATCCTAGAGGCGCGCCATCTGGTGTAAGAAATTTAAACTATTTTGACACGTTTGATTCTTTTTGAAATAAAACTAATTTCTACTGCCTTTACTTCACAATGGTAAAATAATGGGAGAGCCTGGCTCATCAATTGTGAACCTTTCCAGCGGTTTCGGTATAAAAGGAGAACAGCCAAATGTAATATTACAGCAGTATGGTAGATTAAACTGGCGAAACCGCTGGGAGGGTTCACCACTGATGAGCCATACTAAGGTATGCTTGTAAAGTAGATGATTTATGGTTTCTCACCAAACATGCTGTGAAATTGGTGTGTGGCAGACGGCACAGTTTTCCCACCTCACCTCACCAAAGAGGACGAAGTTTACGTCTTCTCCCAAGATGTCTGCAGGTACTGTACCATAACATAATCTGTTGGTTGGATACACGTGGCCGGCATTCATAGATTCAAAGACACTCCGGCCTGTATATATAGAGCCGCAGAATCGCTAACTAGAGAATTAAAGTATTTTAAAACACAATATTAATCTCTCTGATGCATTGGCTCGCCATCTGTGGTAAGAGGTTTAAAATACTTTTTGATGCGTACCACAATCTTTTTACAATAAAACAATTTTATACTGCCCTTACTGCAATGATTAAATAATGGGAGGGCCTGGCTCATTAGTGGTGAACCCTCCCAGCGGTTTCGCCAGTTTATTGCAGCAATATGGTAGATTAAACTGGGAGGGTTCACCACTGATGAGCCAGGTCCTTCCATTATTTTATCATTGCAGTAAGGGCAGTAGAAAATGTATTTATTTTTAAAAGAATCATACACGTCAAAAATAGTTTTAAAAGCGCCAAAAAATAGGTATGATTGATTAAGCTAGCGAATCTGCTAGTAGTGTTCTCCCCTGATGAGCCAGGCCCTTCTAATTTATTTTATCGCATAAACAACAAAAGGAGGGGTATGTTTTATTTGAAAAATAAAATGCTTGCCTAATAGTTATTCCGTGTATATACCCGTTATTTAACAGAGAACGCACACAACATGGGAAAACTGTACTTAGATAAAGTGGTTAAATAACAAAAACGCTATCCTGACCGTGCAACTGAATATTGGTTTGCGCCATCTGTAGGAATAAATATCAACTAATTGTTAATTTATTTATTTTTCCGGAATATTTGCCAAATACCTTTTTCTGATAAATCACATGCAGCTTCATAGAGACCACCGGTCTTATACAGATTCACCACAGGAAGGAAGCATAGATGGAGCTCCTATACTCCAGGCAGCTTAGAATCTAACAGTCTCCAGGTCCGACGTATGTCCAGTGGCCACAGAATCCACCGGTTCTTTTGATAAATCAAGAAGAGTCAACTTCACATAGTGTTTCAGGCTGTTGGCTCTCTTCAGCGTGGTGTAGGCTTTACGTCGATGACCAAAATGTTGATCCAATAGGTTTCTTGAAAATTCGAAGAGCCATAAGTGCTTGATGGCGCAAAACTATATGAAAAATGTTTAATAAAGAGTACTGTTTGATTTCTATGGAACTCGTATGAATGAGAGAATACTGTTAGCCATGAGATGTGGTGCCAGGTCTCTGAAGCTGTCCTACACTCGCCACGAAGAATTCAAGGGATTCCAGGTGCTCCGCTACACCTTGGCCCCGGAAATTCTCAAGCCGTACCTCCCGGAGAACAAATGTTTCTGCAATCCTGGGCAGGATTGCTCCCTCAAGAAGGATGGAATCTTTGACGTCGGCTTGTGCAAGACCAGTGAGTACAACCGCCAGTTACGTTCTATAATACAACTCATCGTCTAGATTTAAATTTTGCCCGAGGCCGCGGCGACGGTCAATAGATAAAGTCTAATTTTGGCCTTCATTTTGACGGTAGTGGGGACCAGTGAATATTGAGATATATTGGTCCAAGCTGTCTGACTGTGCAGACGTCCCTCTGGTGGGATCCATGCCCCACTTCTACAGCGGGGACTGCAGCAACATCGCCCAGGTGGACGGCCTCAAGCCTGACATCAAGAAACACGAGATGTTCCTGGACATTGAGCCGGTAATCACTGCACCTCTTGGCTACACACAATTATTTCACTTGTTCTCACATCTGTTATATGTTTTCGTACATGGGTTTTAGGTGTTCGCACATAAGTTTTAGGTGGATTTTTTTCACTTGTTTTGTACATATGCTTCACCTGTTTGCATATCTGTTTTACACATTCACATATCTGATTTTCATATTCGCATATTTGTTCCACATATCGCGTATCAGCTTTACACATTTGCATATTTGTGCCACATATTCGCCTATCTGTTTTACATATTCGCATATATGTTCTACCTCTTCGCATATTTGTTCTACACATGACCCTATTTTTTACATATTCGTATATTTATTTAACATGTTAGCACATCTGTTTCACAACACATCAGTTTTACACATATACATGTATGTTCTGCATATTCGCATATCTGTTTTACATATTCGCATATCTGTTTTACATATTCGCATATCTGCTTTACATATTCGCATATCTGCTTTACATATTCGCATATCTGCTTTACATATTCGCATATCTGTTTTACATATTCGCATATCTGCTTTACATATTCGCATATCTGTTTTACATATTAGTATATATGTTCTACCTCTTCGCATATTTGTTCTACACATGACCCTATTTTTTACATATTCGTATATTTGTTTAACATGTTAGCACATCTGTTTCACAACACATCAGTTTTACACATATACATGTATGTTCTGCATATTCGCATATCTGTTTTACATATTCGCATATCTGCTTTACATATTCGCATATATATTTCACATGTTAGCATATATCGGTTTCACATGTTAAACCATCATGTTCATGGTGCTGCAGAGACTTGGCATCCCCATGCGGCTCAACAAGAGGGTCCAGGTCAGCTTCGACTACCAGATCGATGGGGGCAAACTCTTCGAGTGAGTAAAGCGGAATATGGCGCGACACAGTGTCACAATGGAGTGTGTCTCAGTGGGCTGAAGAACGTCATTCCCAGGATCTACCCCATCCTGTGGATGAACGAGGTAGGAAGGATCCCTCGTAGCTACGAAACCTTGTTTACCTCGTGATTCACCACTTCAATACAGAATGTTTTCATACTAAACAGATGTCAATTTCTCTAAGTATGTATGTGTTCGAAATGGAATCATATTAAGTACCAATTTTCCTTTTTCAAATTAAAAAAAGAAAACTCATGTTGTTCTTACTGCGATGAAAAATATTGGTGGAAGCGTGTCTGGTTCATCAGTGATTCCCATCGGTTTCGCCAGTTTCTACCAATGGAGGTATTGGTTGAGTCTGCATCCGACACCGCAGGGTTGATATTTACTCTATGGAATTGAGAAGTAGCGTTTCTTTATTCGTGCAAAGTGCAAGCTTTCGTATCTTTATAATCCTTCCACAGGCATATGCGGATAAATAAACGCATTACTACAGTTTACATACTTATTTCATACTGTATAGCAATTTTCTCTTCTATGGACTAACTTTGGATCCAAAGCTTATGTGTCCATAGTTTGCTTAGATATTTCGTCGCCCGCACAAGGAAGGACGCCCAGACAGGCTCAATGAAGATGCTTAAATACTAGAACCATGATTCCCTCTACAATGTCAGATATTTATAAGCTACAAATATGTTGGTTTATTTGTCAGAATTTGCCAACAAAGTTGGGCTGGGTGTATAAATGGACACATTCCGCGTATTAAATATTAAGCAAAAATATCGAAAAACCATTTCATGTATTTTAAAAATCAGCATTGTGATTGATATAAATGAAACAATGTAAGAATTTAATCAATTTCAGATCGTTAATTCGAAATAACTACCCACTGTCCTTACTGCGATGGTAAATATTGGGAGGGCCTGGCTCATCAGTGGTGAACCCTCCCAGCAGTTGAATTTAATCTACCAAACCGCTCTACTCTTGTATTGAACCCGCAGCTATTTGCCGGTTGTATGAAGCAGAACAGCCCACAATCATTATTAGAGACGTCTGGTGGAAAAAACTGGCGAAACTGCTGAGAGAGTTCAGCACTGATGAGCCAGACAAATGTCGTTTAATTCAGTAGTTGAAATATTTGAAACAGGTTATAAACTAATATATAGATGACTCAAAACAATGTCTTTTATACTTCAATGCGATAATCTTATCAAAGGTAAATGAGTATCATATGATGCATTAGCGCGCCAAAAAGACTATTTGCGGCAGAGCAGTGATCAAAAAGCATATTATATATTTATAAACGTATGTATTCTTTCTACTGTCCCCAAATCCTTTGTCCATAGTTCAATCAAAATACCTTTTCTAAGAGTTTATCATCAGTATCGGTAAAAAAGGAAAACAGCCAGATGCATCGGTATGGTACTGGCGAAACTGCTGAGAGGTTTTACCACTGATGAGCCAGGCCCTCCCAATATTTTTTCATCGTAGTAAGGGCATTAGTTTGTGTTTCAATGATTTCAGATATATAGATTTATATCAACATTCTAAATGTAGATAACTCACTGGGACGTCTTCAATAATTTTCTTAAAGTGTGAATCATCTTAACTTATAATGGTTCCATAGAAGTTTGTTTAAAAGAAACTTGCGAGCTTAAATCTTTCTTATATATAGACTAGACGGGTGACCCGGGCTTCGCCCCGGGATTGACCCGTTTGCATATCTACCCGAGTGATATATATTTAGATAAGATATTTAAAAAATAATTGTTTGTTATTAGCATTATCTATTTGTGTGCATCAGCATAATTTAATCTAAACTTTGATAGAGGGCGCTGTT
>CP092872.1:1686489-1874315 GCA_030710605.1 Cordylochernes scorpioides
CCTTCTCTTCTAAACAATGATATCCTGCGATTCCTTCTCTCTAACAATGATATCTGTGATTACTTATCTTCTACCAATGAGGTACCTGCGATTCCTTCTTTCTAACAATGATATTCTGCGATTCCTTCTCTTCTAACAATGATATATTAACGATTCCTTCTCTTCAAACAAAGATATGCTGCGATTCCTTCTCTTCTAACAATGGTAAATGCGATTCCTTCTCTTACTAACAAAGATATGCTGCGATTCCTTCTTCTTCTAACAATGATATCTGCGATTCCTTCTCTTCTAAAATGATATCCTGAATTTCCTTTTCTTCTAACAATGATATCCTCGATTCCTTCTCTTCTAACAATGATATCCTGCGATTCCTTCTTCTCTCTACAATGATATCCTGCGATTCCTTCTTCTAACAATGATATCCTGAGATTCCTTCTCTTCTAACAATGATATTCTGCTGCGATTCCTTCTCTTCTAACAATGATATTCTGCGATTCCTTCTCTTCTAACAATGTATATCTCTGATATTACTTCTTCTTCTAACACAATGATATCCTGAGATTCCTTCTCTTCTAAGAACGATATCCTGCGATTCCTTCTCTTCTAACAATGATATCCTGCGATTCCTTCTCTTCTAACAATTGGATATCCTGCGAATCCTTCTCTTCTAACAATGATATCCTGTGATTCCTACTCTTTCTAACAATGATATTCTGCGATTCCTTCTTCTAACAATGATATCCTACGATTCCTTCTCTTCTAACAATGATATCATGTGATTACTTCTCTTCTAACAATGAGGTATCCTGCTATTCCTTCTTTTCTACATGAGATATACTGCGATTCCTTCTCTTCTAACAATGAGGTATCCTGCGATTCCTTCTCTTCTAACAATTGGATATCCTGCGAATCCTTCTCTTCTAACAATGATATCTGTGATTCCTTCTCTTCTAACAATGATATCCTACGATTCCTTCTCTTCTAACAATGATATCATGTGATTACTTCTCTTCTAACAATGAGGTATCCTGCGATTCCTTCTCTTCTAACAAAAAGATATACTGCGATTCCTTCTCTTCTAACAATGAGGTATCCTGCGATTCCTTCTCTTCTAACAATGATATCCTGCGATCCATTCTCTTCTAACAATGATATCCTGCGATTCCTTCTCTTCTAACAATGATATCCTGCGATTCCTTCTCTTCTAACAATGATATCCTGCGATTCCTTCTCTTCTAACAATGATATCCTGAGATTCCTTCTCTTCTAACAACGATATTCTGCGATTCCTTCTCTTCTAACAATGATATTCTGCGATTCCTTCTCTTCTAACAATGATATCCTGATATTACTTTCTCTCTAACAATGATTCCTGAGATTCCTTCTCTTCTAAGAACGATATCCTGCGATTCCTTCTCTTCTAACAATGATATCTGCGATTCCTTCTCTTCTAACAATTGGATATCCTGCGAATCCTTCTCTTCTAACAATGATATCCTGTGATTCCTTCTCTTCTAACAATGATATTCTGCGATTCCTTCTCTTCTAACAATGATATCCTACGATTCCTTCTCTTCTAACAATGATATCATGTGATTACTTCTCTTCTAACAATGAGGTATCCTGCGATTCCTTCTTTTCTAACAATGAGATATACTGCGATTCCTTCTCTTCTAACAATGAGGTATCCTGCGATTCCTTCTCTTCTAACAATTGGATATCCTGCGAATCCTTCTCTTCTAACAATGATATCCTGTGATTCCTTCTCTTCTAACAATGATATCCTACGATTCCTTCTCTTCTAACAATGATATCATGTGATTACTTCTCTTCTAACAATGAGGTATCCTGCGATTCCTTCTCTTCTAACAATAAGATATACTGCGATTCCTTCTCTTCTAACAATGAGGTATCCTGCGATTCCTTCTCTTCTAACAATGATATCCTGCGATCCATTCTCTTCTAACAATGATATCCTGCGATTCCTTCTCTTCTAACAATGATATCCTGCTATTCCTTTTCTTCTAACAATGATATCCTGTGATTCTTTCTCTTCTAACAATTAGGTATCCTGCGATTCCTTCTCTTCTAACAATGAGATATCTGCGATTCCTTCTCTTCTAACAATGATATCCTGCGATTCCATTCTCTTCTAACAATGATATCCTGCGATTCCTTCTCTTCTAACAATGATATCCTGCGATTCCTTCTCTTCTAACAATGAGATATCCTGCGATTCCTTCTCTTCTAACAATGATATCCTGAGATTCCTTCTCTTCTAACAATGATATCCTGAGATTCCTTCTTCTCTAACAATGATATCCTGAGATTCCTTCTCTTCTAATAATGATATCCTGCGATTCCTTCTCTTATAACAATGATATCCCTGTGATTCCTTCTCTTATAACAATGATATCCTGCGATTCCTTCTCTTCTAACAATGATATCCTGCGATTCCTTCTCTTCTAACAATGATATCCTGCGATTCCTTCTCTTCTAACACTTGGATATCCTGCGAATCCTTCTCTTCTAACAATGATATCCTGCGATTCCTTCTCTTTTAACAATGATATCCTGCGATTCCTTCTCTTCTAACAATGATATCTTGCGATTCCTTCTCTTCTAACAATGATATCCTGTGATTACTTCTCTTCTAAAAAAGAGGTATCCTGCGATTCCTTCTCTTCTAACAATGAGATATCCTGCGATTCCTTCTCTTCTAACAATGAGATATTAAGCGATTCCTTCTTTTCTAACAATGATATCCTGCGATCATTCTCTTCTAACAATGATATCCCTTGATTCCTTATCTTCCAACAATGATATCCTGCGATTCCTTCTCTTCTAACAATGATATCCTGCGATTCCTTCTCTTCTAACAATGATATCCTGTGATTACTTATCTTCTACCAATGAGGTACCCTGCGATTCCTTCTTTTCTATCAATGAGATATTCTGCGATTCCTTCTCTTCTAACAATGAGATATTAAGCGATTCCTTCTCTTACAACAAAGATATGCTGCGATTCCTTCTCTTCTAACAATGGTAACCTGCGATTCCTTCTCTTCTAACAATGATATCCTGAGATTCCTTTTCTTCTAACAATGATATCCTGCGATTCCTTCTCTTCTGAAAATGATATCCTGATATTCCTTTTCTTCTAACAATGATATCCTGCGATTCCTTCTCTTCTAACAATGATATCCTGCGATTCCTTCTCTTCTAACAATGATATCCTGCGATTCCTTCTCTTCTAACAATGATATCCTGAGATTCCTTCTCTTCTAACAACGATATTCTGCGATTCCTTCTCTTCTAACAATGATATTCTGCGATTCCTTCTCTTCTAACAATGATATCCTGATATTACTTTTCTTCTAACAATGATATCCTGAGATTCCTTCTCTTCTAAGAACGATATCCTGCGATTCCTTCTCTTCTAACAATGATATCCTGCGATTCCTTCTCTTCTAACAATTGGATATCCTGCGAATCCTTCTCTTCTAACAATGATATCCTGTGATTCCTTCTCTTCTAACAATGATATTCTGCGATTCCTTCTCTTCTAACAATGATATCCTACGATTCCTTCTCTTCTAACAATGATATCATGTGATTACTTCTCTTCTAACAATGAGGTATCCTGCGATTCCTTCTTTTCTAACAATGAGATATACTGCGATTCCTTCTCTTCTAACAATGAGGTATCCTGCGATTCCTTCTCTTCTAACAATTGGATATCCTGCGAATCCTTCTCTTCTAACAATGATATCCTGTGATTCCTTCTCTTCTAACAATGATATCCTACGATTCCTTCTCTTCTAACAATGATATCATGTGATTACTTCTCTTCTAACAATGAGGTATCCTGCGATTCCTTCTCTTCTAACAATAAGATATACTGCGATTCCTTCTCTTCTAACAATGAGGTATCCTGCGATTCCTTCTCTTCTAACAATGATATCCTGCGATCCATTCTCTTCTAACAATGATATCCTGCGATTCCTTCTCTTCTAACAATGATATCCTGCGATTCCTTCTCTTCTAACAATGATATCCTGCGATTCCTTCTCTTCTAACAATGATATCCTGAGATTCCTTCTCTTCTAACAACGATATTCTGCGATTCCTTCTCTTCTAACAATGATATTCTGCGATTCCTTCTCTTCTAACAATGATATCCTGATATTACTTTTCTTCTAACAATGATTCCTGAGATTCCTTCTCTTCTAAGAACGATATCCTGCGATTCCTTCTCTTCTAACAATGATATCCTGCGATTCCTTCTCTTCTAACAATTGGATATCCTGCGAATCCTTCTCTTCTAACAATGATATCCTGTGATTCCTTCTCTTCTAACAATGATATTCTGCGATTCCTTCTCTTCTAACAATGATATCCTACGATTCCTTCTCTTCTAACAATGATATCATGTGATTACTTCTCTTCTAACAATGAGGTATCCTGCGATTCCTTCTTTTCTAACAATGAGATATACTGCGATTCCTTCTCTTCTAACAATGAGGTATCCTGCGATTCCTTCTCTTCTAACAATTGGATATCCTGCGAATCCTTCTCTTCTAACAATGATATCCTGTGATTCCTTCTCTTCTAACAATGATATCCTACGATTCCTTCTCTTCTAACAATGATATCATGTGATTACTTCTCTTCTAACAATGAGGTATCCTGCGATTCCTTCTCTTCTAACAATAAGATATACTGCGATTCCTTCTCTTCTAACAATGAGGTATCCTGCGATTCCTTCTCTTCTAACAATGATATCCTGCGATCCATTCTCTTCTAACAATGATATCCTGCGATTCCTTCTCTTCTAACAATGAGATATCCTGCGATTCCTTTTCTTCTAACAATGATATCCTGCGATTCCTTCTCTTCTAACAATGAGATATCCTGCGATTCCTTCTCTTCTAACAATGATATCCTGCGATTCCTTCTCTTCTAACAATGATATCCTGCGATTCCATTTCTTCTAACAATGAGGCATCCTGCGATTCCTTTTCTTCTAACAATGATATCCTGCGATTCCTTCTCTTCTAACAATTGGATATTCTGCGATTCCTTCTCTTCTAACAATGATATCCTGCGATTCCTTCTCTTCTAACAATGATATCCTGCGATTCCTTCTCTTCTAACAATGATATCCTAAGATTCCTTCTCTTCTAACAATGGTATCCTGCGATTCCTTCTCTTCTAACAATGATATCCTGCGATTCCTTCTCTTCTAACAATGATATCCTGCGATTCCTTCTCTTCTAACAATGATATCCTGAGATTCCTTTTCTTCTAACAATGATATCCTGCGATTCCTTCACTTCTAAGAATGATATCCTGATATTCCTTTTCTTCTAACAATGATATCCTGTGATTATTTCTCTTCTAACAATTAGGTATCCTGCGATTCCTTCTCTTCTAACAATGAGATATTCTGCGATTCCTTCTCTTCTAACAATGATATCCTGCGATTCCTTCTCTTCTAACAATGATATCCTGAGATTCCTTCTCTTCTAACAATGATATCCTGCGATTCCTTCTCTTCTAACAATGAGATATCCTGCGATTCCTTCTCTTTTAACAATGATATCCTGCGATTCCTTCTCTTCTAACAATGATATCTTGCGATTCCTTCTCTTCTAACAATGATATCCTGCGATTCCTTCTCTTCTAACAATGATATCCTGCGATTCCTTCTCTTCTAACACTTGGATATCCTGCGAATCCTTCTCTTCTAACAATGATATCCTGCGATTCCTTCTCTTTTAACAATGATATCCTGCGATTCCTTCTCTTCTAACAATGATATCTTGCGATTCCTTCTCTTCTAAAAATGATATCCTGTGATTACTTCTCTTCTAAAAAAGAGGTATCCTGCGATTCCTTCTCTTCTAACAATGAGATATCCTGCGATTCCTTCTCTTCTAACAATGAGATATTAAGCGATTCCTTCTTTTCTAACAATGATATCCTGCGATCATTCTCTTCTAACAATGATATCCCGTGATTCCTTATCTTCCAACAATGATATCCTGCGATTCCTTCTCTTCTAACAATGATATCCTGCGATTCCTTCTCTTCTAACAATGATATCCTGTGATTACTTATCTTCTACCAATGAGGTACCCTGCGATTCCTTCTTTTCTATCAATGAGATATTCTGCGATTCCTTCTCTTCTAACAATGAGATATTAAGCGATTCCTTCTCTTACAACAAAGATATGCTGCGATTCCTTCTCTTCTAACAATGGTAACCTGCAATTCCTTCTCTTCTAACAATGATATCCTGAGATTCCTTTTCTTCTAACAATGATATCCTGCGATTCCTTCTCTTCTGAAAATGATATCCTGATATTCCTTTTCTTCTAACAATGATATCCTGCGATTCCTTCTCTTCTAACAATGATATCCTGCGATTCCTTCTCTTCTAACAATGATATCCTGCGATTCCTTCTCTTCTAACAATGATATCCTGAGATTCCTTCTCTTCTAACAACGATATTCTGCGATTCCTTCTCTTCTAACAATGATATTCTGCGATTCCTTCTCTTCTAACAATGATATCCTGATATTACTTTTCTTCTAACAATGATATCCTGAGATTCCTTCTCTTCTAAGAACGATATCCTGCGATTCCTTCTCTTCTAACAATGATATCCTGCGATTCCTTCTCTTCTAACAATTGGATATCCTGCGAATCCTTCTCTTCTAACAATGATATCCTGTGATTCCTTCTCTTCTAACAATGATATTCTGCGATTCCTTCTCTTCTAACAATGATATCCTACGATTCCTTCTCTTCTAACAATGATATCATGTGATTACTTCTCTTCTAACAATGAGGTATCCTGCGATTCCTTCTCTTCTAACAATGAGATATACTGCGATTCCTTCTCTTCTAACAATGAGGTATCCTGCGATTCCTTCTCTTCAAACAATGATATCCTGCGATCATTCTCTTCTAACAATGATATCCCGTGAATTCTTCTCTTCTAACAATGATATCCTGCGATTCCTTCTCTTCTAACAATGATATCCTGCGATTCCTTCTCTTCTAACAATGATATCCTGCGATTCCTTCTCTTCTAACAATGATATCATGTGATTACTTATCTTCTACCAATGAGGTACCCTGCGATTCCTTCTCTTCTAACAATGAGATATCCTGCGATTCCTTCTCTTCTAACAATGAGATATTAAGCGATTCCTTCTCTTACAACAAAGATATCCTGCGATTCCTTCTCTTCCAACTATGATATCCTGTCTTCTATTGTATGTTTGTAATTTTACAGTGTTCCATCCAACATGGGAGGAATGTGCGCAGGAGGTGGTGCTGAAGGAAAGTAGCACAATGATGGAGAAATGGCAGAATCTTCCAGTGCCTGTCTACATCGACCTCTACGTATTCGAGTACGTCAACGTCAAGGAGGTCCTGAAAACTCCGCACATCAAGCCGATCGTCAAGGAGCGGGGTCCGTACGTGTTCAGGTAAGTTGTCCTTCCGGACTTGTGGACCGCTTCTATATGTCGTGGGCAGAGTGGTGCGGGGCCGACACATCCACCAGTCCAACGAGTCCTTCATCAGCTACAATGAGACGAGGACTTATATTTTCGAAAAGTCAATGTCAGGAGACGGACTTTTGCCCAGCGACACCTTCACTGTGGTCAACCTTCCGTTCTTGGTGAGTCCTCAGCAGCTCCTCAATACCTCTGTGCAACTCTCGTCCATTCCTCCTATCTCTTCATTTCCTCAACAGATGTTTGTATCACAACAATGACAATATGTGGCTTTTTTCACATCAATAGTATGTGTAGTGTGAGTTAGATATGGCCATTATAAAACACTAGACGAATGACCCGGCTTCCTCCTAGAATTCCTCTGAGTTCAATATTCTTCATACTAAAAGTACATCAATAATAAATAGTAGAAGTGCCATAGAATAGCAATACAGAAGTAACACATAAACCACAGGCAAAAAGTGTGTGTAATGGCAAAAATTGTATTATATTAGTGTTTAGGCATTTGATTCAATTATTTTTTGCAATCCATTTAGAGTTGTTTCAAAATCAATATAGTTTAAATAGATTACAGTTTTCCACCCAACCCCCGAGGTACCCGCCCTAGCGCATTAACCCTTGAAATTACCTGAGTTGAGTGAGTGACTGCGATCGATCTTGACTGCGATGCCCATCTTCTCAGTAAAGAAAAAATAGGTTTATAAAAAAAAATAACACAAAATACTTACATGTAAATATTTTCCTGTAAAAAAATAAAAGAGCTCATGGAAAATTTCCTCAGGTTTATAAAAAGCGACATGCAAAATTTGGTACCAATTGGTTCAGTAAGTTTTGAGTTTATCGCGAAACATACAACAGACATTGACTTTTGTATATACAGGGTCCATTATGAAAGAAATGAGCATTTACTGGCAAAATACATTTATTGATCGTAATTTTTGCAAATGTTCAATATTCTTCAAAATACATTCCTCCTGCATCAATACACTTAGGTAGTCGCGTTTGCCACGCCTGAAAGGCACCCTGAAACTCCTCGACAGGAATGCTTCTCAGGAACGTTGTAACATGGTGTTGGATGTTTTCCACGGTTTCCCAATGTTTTCCTTTCATCCCTCTCTTGAGTCGCGGAAACAAAAAGAAGTCACATGGAGCTAAGTCGGGACTGTAAGGGGAGTGAGGGATCACCGGGGTGTTGCTCCGGGCCAGGAAGTTGGTATTGATGAAGGTTGTGTTGTTGGTGGCATTGTCATGGTGGAGCTTGACCGTGTCTTTAATGTCAGTCCTCACGCGTGCGATCCGGCGTTTCAATCTCCTGAGCACCTCCAGGTAAAAAGCTGAGTTTACAGTTTGTTTTTGCGGTACAAACTCACAATGGACTATTCCGCGAATGTCAAAGAAGACAATGATAATCGTTTTGATGCGCGAATGGTCATTCGCGCTTTTTGGGGCGTGGGGATGATTTTGTGTGCCATGCACAGCTCTGCCTTTTCGACTCTGGGTCGTATTCAAACATCCAAGATTCGTCTCCGGTTACTACAGAGTTCAGAAAGTCCGGTTCATTTTGAATCAAATCCAACAATTCCAGACAGCGCAAAACTCTAAGTTCTCTCTGGTCTTGCGTCAACACTTTCGGCACAAGCTTCGCACCGACCTTACGCATTTGCAGATTCTCGGTCACTATCCCATGTACCACAAATCTGGACATGTGTAATGTGTCAGCAATTTGCTAGATGCTTAATCGACGGTCGGTACGCAAAACTTCGAGCACACGTTCCACGTTCTCGTCAGTTCTGGCCGTTGTTGGGCGTCCTGAACGGGGTTCGTCGGCGACCTCCTCCCGGCCCTCCTTGAACGCCGTGTGCCACTTCCCAGACTGTGATCTTGAAATGCAATCGTCCTTGAAGGCTTTTTGCAGCATCTGGAATGTTTCGGTTGCATTTTTTTCAAGCCTCACGCAAAACATTATGGCGTATTGTTGTTCAAGCGAACGCTCCATCGCGCTATGTTACAAAAGTTGAAAACACACTTCAAGCGGAGGCATGTATCTCCCCTCACAGTGCTCGAACTCAACTGACGACCGGATGGATTGAAAGAGCATATCCCTCCACCACATTTTCCACGGTTTTAGCGTGCTGCCATCTATCGTCGCGTCACAATAACATTATGCTCATTACTTTCATAATGGACCCTGTATATACAAAATAGTAAATATAAATTTCAATCTAAATGATATTATCCAAAATAAATCAAATAATAGTAAATATGGAAATACACTATTTAAATGTGAATATATTCTAAAAAAGAACAATATGCAAAAATATTCCAATATATATGCGTGTATATAGATTTATAATAGTTTGGAATCAGGCGGCGTTTTATTTATGTTCTCCTGTAGAAGGGCAGAGATGCCTGAAATCTTGACACTACATTAATAAAATAAAATGAAACTTATTTCCACATTATCTAATTAATTTGTGATTTTGTTGTAGGATATTCCAATTAATCTTGTTGCCATCTAAGACAACTGTTGACTTTGCTTAGAATTATTAATGAAACTGATTCCAATAATTATTAATTAAACATTATATTTAATGATTTACAAGAGAGAAAACAAAATATAAAAGGGAAATTAATATTAAACAAAGGAACTTTTTTCTGTTTCGGTTAGTGCCTATTTACCTGTGAGCTTACACACACTCTGTGGTAACGCTTCCCTGTGTGTAAGCCCTAATCAGCAAGTCCAAGGCTATCTGCACATTTTCGTAGTTTGTCCTTAGGTAGACTCTTCTTTAGTATATCCGCCTCCATGTCTTCACTTTTAGTGTATTCCAGCTTGATTACATTTTGTATTTCCTCTTACACAAAATAATACTTTCGCTTTATGTGCTTTGTTCGTGAAGTATATTTGTCAGATTGTATCCAGTTTATTGCAGCCTGACTGTTACTTTTCAAGGTAATTGGGAAAGGTAAATTTTCACAAAGTTCTTCTAGTAATCCCTTTAACCACAATACTTCTATAATTCCTTCACATATTGAAATAAGTTCTGCTTCACATGTAGACAAGGCAACTAAATTTTGCTTTCTACTTCTCCAGTTTATTAAATTGCTGCCAAGTTTGACTGTATAGCCTGAATAGGATTTTGCGTCTCGGGTTGTGCACCAGCTCGCATCACTACTTATTGTGATATTGTTTTCTTTTGACTTATATGCCAACACTTTATTTCTTGTTCCCTTCATATATCTATAGATCCTTTTAACTCCAGTTAAGTGTATTTCTCTTGGATCATTACTATACTGAGATAAATTGCTGACATTGAAGGATATCTCCGGTCGAGTACCCGTAGAAAGGTACATAAGTGATCCAATCATTTCCTGGTAAACAGTTTTATCTACTGGCTTAGAGTCCAAATATTTATCCAAATTTTGATTTTGATCTCCAGGTGTCTGCACAATGTTGCATTCTTCCAGTCCAAATCTGCGAAGAATTGTATCAATATAATGAGTCTGAGATAGATAGAATCCATCTTCTGCCCTTTTTATTTCAATTCCAATAAATGGTTCGCTATCTTTCTTTTCTGTTAGAGTAACATATTTTTCTATTTCTGAGGCTAGGTTTCATTAATTTCCTTACTAGTTCCAGCAATGATAAGATCATCTACATATAGACCCAGTATTGCATACTCTTCTCCTCTCTGGAGTTTATAGACGCATGGATCACATTTGGTTCTGATCATTCCCAACTGGTATAAAATTCCATTGATCTTTTTGTTCCAACATTTTCCTGATTGTGGTAGACCATAGAGGCTTTTTTCCAATTTACACACTTTGTTTTCTTCTCCTTTTTGCATAAAACCATCTGGTTGTCTCATGTATACTGTCTCTTCTAACTCACCATATAGATAAACTGTCTTCACATCATAAGTCTTTATGATTAAATTCTGTTGTGTTGCAAGAGCTACTATTGTTCGCAAGCTTTCCTTTTTGAGTACAGGTGAGAAAGATTCCTTTTAGTCCACACCATATCTTTGATTGCATCCAACAGCAACCAGTCTGGCCTTTCTTTTATATATGCCGTCGTTTGATGTTTTCCTCGTACTGTAGACCCATTTACTATTGATGACTTTCACACCATTTTCCCTTGGTACTAGTCTCTGTGGTGGTTAATTAACGACAATCCACATAAATAATTTCTTAAAATTTTATTTGATAGCGATTTTGTTTCAAGTTGAAAATTTGCCTTGAATTAAATACCAAACGATGTACGTTTTCGTTGTTTTTAAATATTGCGAAATATGTTATAATTTTTGTTGTAAATATAAATACTTATATGTATTTCTTAAATATTTATAATTTGATATTATGAGTAATTTCATTTTTCACTTTTGATCAAATTGAAATTCTTGTTTGATTGCTTGCAAATGTTCATTAAAGTTTTTATTTTAAATACGGCTCGCCAATTTATGTGGGCGGCATGGAATTCTAGGCGGAGTCAGATTACAAATTATTTATTGTAAAATCAACTTTTAATTACATTTATTTATACAAATTATTAGAAGGGGTTAAATTGTTGTATATTACACGTTGAAGTTCTTTTTTATATATGTGTGTGTGGTCAAATATCATTTCTAGATTATATAATGTTAGATATATGTGTTTGATATATTATAGATAAATATTTACATTTTATATGATTTATGATTTATATTTAGAATGATGTATAATTATTTTATTATATTGATATGACAACAATTAATATGATATTAATGTTAATTCATATAATTTTAATAAAGTATATTTTATGAGCATTATATATTTATAAGATAATTTAATATTTGAATTAAATAGTTATTAAACAAATTGAAACTTATAATGAAAATATGAAAGTTAATATTTGGGAGCCGCTACATCACTCCCCTACCAGTGACGGAATTCACGTCCAATAGACTCATTGTACCTGGAAGGAGTTTTTATCCGTCTTCCGCTGCGGGTTTCCTTTATCAATTCGAACCGCACCCCAGGCTTAGATGGTTGCGGTTTACTGGAAGGCCCGATGGGATCTTCTCTGCTGGCAGGTATGATGGGATCTCCACTGCTGGCAGGTTGATCTAGTGTTCCCAAGATATAAGCGGGCTTTAATCGATCTATCGATATCTTCACTTCCCTGTTCTTATTTTTTAGCGTAAAAAAATTATCAGAATTTTCAAGAACTGGATAAGGTCCTTCGTAATATGGTTCTAAAGGCTTTCTAATTCTATTGATTCTCAAGAAAACTTGATCAGATTTAAATAAATCTTTATGGATAAAAATATCTTTGGTTACATTGTGATTCGTAGTTGTTGGTCTAACCATATGCATATACTCTATGAGGTTCGATATAAATAAACTGGAATCAACTCGACTTACAGGCTTCTAAAAAAATTCTCCAGGTAATTTAATGGTTTTTCCATAACCCATCTGTGATATTGAAAAACCCGTATCCTCTCGAATAGCAGCGCGTAACGCTAGGGGTATTGTCGGCAGAGAATCGGTCCATTTGACTGAATTATGAGCTTTAATAGCAGTTTTAAGTGTCCGATTAAAACGTTCAATTTTACCATTACTTCGAGGATGGTAAGGAGTAGTATGTAGCAGTTTCGTACCGCATATAGCTGCAAGATCTTTGAATACTTGAGATGTAAATTGTCTTCCCTGATCTGAAACTATAGTGTAGGGAGTTCCGAATCTTGACACCCAGTTATTATAAAAGGCTAGGGCTACACTCTCAGATGTTATGTTCTCCAAGGGTATCACTTCCATCCAGGACGTATATCTGTCAATGAAAGTGAGACAATAATACTTTCCATTTGATGGAGGTAATGGCCCAATTAAATCAATATGAATCACCCTGAATCTTTCGTCGGGCTCTCGAAATGTACCAATTTGGGATTTTGTGTGCCTCGTTACCTTTGTTTTTTGACAATTAATGCAAGCCTGGGACCATTTTCGAATGTCTTTTTTTATTTCTATCCAGATAAATTTTGATTTAAGTTGATTAATTGTAGCCTTTATACCCGAATGATTTAAATCGTGAAATTGATGAAAGATTTGAATTCGAAAATTTTCTGGAATAAACGGTCTTATATTTTCTGTTGATACATCACACCAAAGCATTTTGCCAGATTGTAATGGATATTGTTTAAATTTTATCAATGTATTTTCTTTGCGTAGATTAAGTAATTCATCACTATTATTTTGTTCCTCTGCAATTTTATCATAATCAATACTTGTAACTGCTTCTATTCTAGACAACGTATCTGCAACAATGTTTTCTTTACCACTAATATGCCGGATGTCTGTGGAAAATTGTGAAATATATTGAAGTTGTCTCTGTTGTCTTGGCGAAGCTTTTTCATTATTTTGTTTGAAAGCATATACTAATGGCTTATGATCAGTGAATATATAGAATTCTCTTCCTTCCAACATATATTTAAATATTTTAATACTCAAATAAATTCCAAGTAATTCCCTATCATAGGTGCTGTATACCTTTTGAGCATTATTTAACTTCTTCGAAAAGAATGCTATTGGCTTCCAACAACTATTTTCATATTGCTGCAAAACTGAACCAATAGCATTATTAGATGCGTCTGTACAGAGCGATAATGGAAGTGCAGGGTTGGGGTAGCATAATAATGCAGCACTTGCTAAGTCTTGTTTACATCTTTCAAACTGCAACTTGGCCTCTTCTGACCAATCGATTTTTCTTTTATCATTCTTTTTTGAATCTTTCAGATAATCATGAAGAAGAGCCTGCGTAGAAGCTGCGTTCTCAAGATATCTACGATAAAAATTTACCATACCTAGGAAGGTACGCAATTCCCGTTTCGTCGTTGGTAGTTTATAATCTAGAATTGTTTGAACCTTTGATGGAAGCGGTTGAGACCCTCCATTAGTTATCCAGTGCCCTAGAAATTGCAATTGGTCAACTCCTAAGATAGATTTAGCGATGTTTATGCGCAATCCATAGTTTTGTAGTTTCTCGAGAACCAATTTTAAATGGGTTTCATGTTCTTCACAAGTTTCTGAAGCTACTAATATATCGTCCAAATAGGGAAATGTAAAATCCAAGCCACGAAGTACTTCATGAATAAAACGCTGAAACGTAGCTGGTGCATTCCTAAGACCAAAGCTCATGGCGTTAAACTCATAAAGCCCAAATGGAGTTATTATGGCTGTTTTAGGCTTGTCCTCCTCGGCAATGGGGATCTGGTAATAGGCTTTAAACAAATCAAGTCTAGAAAAAATCATCTTTCCACTTAAAATATGCTGAAAGTCCTCCAATCTAGGTATTGGGTAGCGATCAGGCAAGGTTTGAGAATTTAATTTTCTGTAGTCACCACAAGGTCTTAATGTGCCGTCTTTTTTGGTGACAAGGTGAAGTGGACTAGCC
This sequence comes from Cordylochernes scorpioides, assembly GCA_030710605.1. Lineage (NCBI taxonomy): Eukaryota > Metazoa > Arthropoda > Arachnida > Pseudoscorpiones > Chernetidae > Cordylochernes > Cordylochernes scorpioides. Next base: position 1,701,452 of record CP092872.1, read on the forward strand.
CATTGTGATTTTGATGGCCTGATTATTTCATGCTCGAGCATAAATTGGAACTCTTTTTTAGCTTCATTTAATCTTTTTGGATCCAACGGTCGAGCTCTAGAGAACACTGGTGGTCCTTTTGTTATTAAAAAGTGCTTCACATCGTGATTAGCTTTCATTATTCTTACGTTGGGCCTCGTAATATCTGGGTAATTAGCCAATAGTTTAGAAAAATTTGATGTTGTTCTATAAGAGCTAAAAGTCTCTTCAGAGATTGAGCAGATATCACCTTTTATTATCAGGTTTGTTATACCGTCAATCAATTGTCTTCTATTAATATCGAGGATTAATTTGAAATTATTTAGAAAATCGGCTCCAAGTATACCCCTGTTGGTTTTAGCTATTACAAATGGCCATTGGAATTGTCGCCGTAGACTAAGATCTAAAGATAATATTTGAGTACCGTACGTGGAGATTTCCGTTCCATTGGCTGCATATAGCTTGAAATCGTTCAGGGTGGTCCCAATTTTTCCTTTGAAAGGTATTAAGGAAACATCAGCTCCACTATCTACTAAGAATCGCATGCCAGTATTTTTGTCACTTACAAACAAACGGCTATTGCGACGTATGTTCTGTCCAGCAGCAGAGTGCGTCGCACCACTTACTGCTGGTTGGAGTTTTCCGCATTGAACCATTCACATGGCTTTTTACATTTTCCAGGTAGGCAGTTTTTTCCATACCTATAATGGAAATAGCAAAATTTTCCTTTTGAATTATATCCGCCCTTAGATCGGGAACGGGAGCGTGCATTGTAGCGATAATCACGTGAACTTCGGTCACGAGATCTACCTTGATGCTCCATTTTCATACTTTCTATTTTCTGTTCCAGAGATTCTATTTTTTGTAATAACATTTTTGTTTCATTCTCCGGCTTATCTGCCTCGTAAATCTCCGCCTTGGGGTTTAATTCGGCTATTCTATCAGCCATTACTGCCAATTTGTCGAGCTCTTCCTCGCTAATTATTAAAATTTGCTGAATTGCCTGTGGTAGTTTTTCGAGCCATAGCGTCTTTATAAATTTATCGGATAAGTCCTCTGTTGCTAATGATCTCAATTTCTGCAACAGATGGCTAGGCTTTAGGTCACCTAGTTCAATTCCCGATAGCAGTTTTCGAATTCTTTTTGATTCGTCATCTTTAAATATTCTAAGAAGTCTCTCCTTTGCCTCTGAATCTTTATTTATTTCTTTAGAGGTAATTGTTATGTTATTCGTTTACACTTTAATATTCTTTATAGTCTATGGAAATTTAATAAGACGCAGTAAACAAAACTTATTGTTTATTTCTTAAGTTACACGCAAATTCTGAATGCTATTCAGTGATGATGATAAATAGTTGGCGTTGCCAAACTAAAAGTTTAATATACATTACATGTCCCCTCTTTAACCATCAAAGGTTCAATCTGCGTGGGGGTCGAACCACCCTACCAGATCTGGTGGTGATCAGGTTCCCTGGGGAACCATTGGTACAGCTCTCTGGGGGTCCTGTGGTGGTCACGTTCTCCGGGGATCCAGGAGAAGAGAGTTGTCCAGAAGATGTAGGCTGTGATGGGGTTTCCTCCAGGTCCTGCAAATCAGCTTGTTCCTGGTTCAGTTCTAGTGGCTTCTCCCAATCTGTGTGGGTTGTTTCACTCCGCTTATCCTCGCGGATGTGGATACTATTTCTTCTATATTCATTTCCTTCTTGGTCTTTCACGTAGAAGGATCGGGGTTCATTGGCTTGGTTTTTTAGCTGGCCTGGGATCCATCTTTTATCTTTTCGAAACCAAACTCTATCTTTGATAGATAATGGGTCTACCGGTCTAGTGTGTCTATCGTAATAGTTTTCCATTTTAACTTGATTATCCACTAGCTGTTTCTGGATCGCCTCATTGTTAATCATAGAGGGCACAAACTGGGATGTCTTCGAGGGTATTATAGATCTTAATTTCCTTGACATCAGAATTTGTGCAGGTGATGGCAAATTATTGTGTGGTGTGTTTCGTAAGTTGAGAAGAGCTAAGTAGGGGTCTGTACTTTCTTCCCCACATCTCTTTATCAATTTCTTTAAAGTTTGAACTGTTCGTTCTACCATCCCGTTACTCTGTGCATGGTAAGGACTAGATGTTACACGGACTATATTCCAAGTTCTAGTAAAGTTCTGGAACTCTTTTGAAAAGAATGGAGGCCCATTATCACTCACCAAAGTTTCAGGAATTCCAAAATTCGAGAAAGTTCTCTTTAATCTCCTTATTATGGTGTCTGTTGTCATATCTTGGAGTTGATATATTTCTGGGTATTTGCTGAAGTAGTCCACTATTAAGAGATATTTTGAGCTTTCTATTTGAAAAATGTCGATCCCTACCTTTTGCCATGGATATTCAGGTGCTTGGTGTGGAAGCATAGGTTCTTTAAGATTTGCTCTTGATGTTTGTTGACAAATTGAACAGTTATTGATTAATTCTTCAATTTCTTTATTCATTCCAGGCCAGTAAATGAATCCTTTGGCTAATGCAATTGTATTATTTATACCTTGATGTGAAGCATGGAGTATCTTTAAAATATCGCTTCTTTGGGTTTTTGGTATTAGAAGTTTATTACCTCTGAAAATCAAGTTTTGCCATTCATGAAGTTCTTCTTTGAATTCCCAATAAGGTTTGAGGTTGGAAGGCAAGTTCTTTTTGTGTAAAGGCCAACCTGTTAAAATATATTGCTTTAGCAAACAGCATTCTTTATCATTTAACGTATCCTCCTGTAGTCTCGTTAATCTCTGGTCTTTGATCTCAACATTTAAAACAAACGTTTGAGTACATAAGTCGAATTCTTTATCTTCCATTTGTTCCTGGGGCAAGAAATGTCTGGAAAGGGTATCAGCAGGTATCATACTCTTTCCTGGGATGAACTTCAATTCAAATTGATAATTTAATAAATACAATGACAACCTTTGGAGTCTAGGTGACATTTGATCAAAGTTTTTCTTCAATAAAGAAACCAAGGGTTTATGATCTGTATATGCAGTAAATTTTCTACCATAGAGGAAATAATGGAACCTTTTACATCCGAAATATAGAGCCAATAATTCTTTTTCAATTTGGGAGTAATGTTTTTGCGGAGAAGTGAGAGATGCAGATGCATAAGATAAAGGTTTTTCTTTTTGCATTAGTATAGCACCCAACCCATCTTTGCTTGCATCAGCAAAAAGTTCTAGTGGTTCATTAGGATCAAAGTGTCTCAATACTGGTGGACTAGTTAGGAGAGTTTTGATAAAATTCAGCTCTTGATCTGCTGCAATATTCCAATTCCAGATTATATCCTTTTTAAGCAGGTTTCTCATATTAGAAGTATTTGATGATAAGTCCGGTATGAATTTGGCTAGATAAGTTACAGTCCCAAGTATCCTTTGCAATTCTTGCTTATTTTTAGGTATTTGCATATTTTGAATGGCTCTAACTTTATCTTGATCAGGTAAAATTCCTTCCTGTGAGATGGTATGACCTAAAAAATTAACTACCCCTGTGGCCATTTGGAGTTTATTTAATGTAAGCTTCAGTCTACTTTCTCTGGCCAAATCCAAAACCTTTTTTAGAGTAGAGTTATGATCTTCAATTGAATTACCCCACATTAGAAGATCATCTATATAGCAGACCACGTTAGGGATATCACAAAAAATCTTGTTCATAATTTTTTGAAAAATTTCAGGTGCACTGGAAATTCCAAAAGGTAGCCTCAAGAATCGATAACGCCCAAATGGTGTACTCATCACCAAATATTTAGATGTATTTTCACTTAGCGGCACTTGTCAAAAATGCAGATTTCGCATCTAATACAGAATAAAATTTAGCCTTAGGTATTTCTGCCAAAATGTTTTCAGGTGCAGGTAAGGTGTAATGCTCCCTCAAGACCCATTTATTCAGTTCCCTTGGGTCAATACATATCCGATATTTGCCCGATGGTTTCTTTACCACTACCATTGGGTGCGCCCATACCGTCGGTTCTTCTATTTTTTCGATAATCCCGTCTTCTTCCATTTTAAACAGTTCTTCCTTTACTGGTTGAAGCAATGCTCTGGGTAGTCTTCTGGCTGGACTTATTTTAGGCTCCGCCTTATCCGATATTTTAATGTCATACATATAACTCAAATGGCCATTTCCTTTGAAAACATCTTTATATTCATCCAAGAGTCCTGTAAGGAGTAACGCTGATATCACTTATTGTTTCCACTCTTTTTACTAAATTTAATTTCACACACTCATCCAGACCTAGTATAGAACTGCTGAGTTGTTAACAATTAAAAATGTAACTTTTCTGCAAGCGTATTTCGTCTTACAATCTAGCTGGCATTTTCCTACTACTGGGATTTGTTGCCCTGTATAAGTATATATTTTGCAATCTGCTGTTTCCAGCAATGGCATATTAGGCCATTCTTTAATTAGCCTTTCCGGCAGAATATTTACATCTGCTCCTGTATCAAGTTTAATATCAACAGGATGTCCTTGTATGTAAATTAGTTCCTTCCACGGTTTCCTTAACACTTGGCCGACCATGATTTAGTCTATAATCAGTAGGTTATCTTTTTCCTTCTCAATTTCTTGTATACACCTAAATGCTCTATTTTTGCAGCAATTTGCAAAGTGGTTTGGCTGTCTGCACTTGTAACATTCTTTTCCATATGCAGGGCACTTTCCAAAGTCATGAGCCATGTTACATTTTGAGCACCTGATCGATTTATTAAAATTGGCTCTAACTGGGTTACTATTCTTCAAAGAGGTGGTAGGTTTATATCTTTCATTAAAGTTTTTCCTTATAGCATCAATTGAATCTTTTTCAATGTTTCTTAATTGTTTTTGCGATGCCTCAGCCGCCTGACCTTGATTAATAGCCAATGACAGTGTCAAATCGGGGTTCTGTAAATATTTTTCTCTAAGTGTTGTATCCCTACAACCCAGAACAATTCTGTCTCTAATAAGAGAATCTTTAATATTTTCGAATTCACAGTCTTCAGCCTTACTTTTAAATTCTGTGACAAAATCGTCAAAAGTTTGATTTAGCTTTTGTTCACAAGTAAAGAAAATGTATCTTTTATATATGGTGTTTTTAAATGGTCTAAAATATTGATCATATTTATCTAGAATATCTTTGATAGTAGGGCTTTGCGCATTCTCTTCAAAACCAAATGTATTATATATTTCAAGCGCTGAATCGCCAATAATGTGTAATAGAATCGCCCTTTGTTGTTGTATAGTTTTTGAATCAAGATCACTTGCTATGATGTAGTTTTCGAATTTTTTACGCCATTTTGGCCATTTATTAGGATCATTTTGATCTATTGTAAACGCAGAAGGCGGTGGTAAATTATTCATAATTATCTTTTACTAGACGAATGACCCGGGCAACGCCCGTGTTTTACCCGATTGAATGTTTTTATTCCAATACTATTTGTTACAATTATAAATTGGAGCCGTGGATGTCACTCTTGTGAAACGTCCCGCTCCAAACTCTACATGTACATTAGGTCCGCTAGAGGCGCGAGCGAATTGACTTTTTGTAAATATACATAATTATAAAGATAGAAGCTTCTATAGAAGATAATGATCATAATGATGATGCGCGCGCATCCGTGACAGCGATGATGAATTGAGGAAAGACGGTCGTGACTATATATTAATAATAAAATAATAATAATAATATTATAATAATAATTATTATTATTATCATTAGATAATGATATAATGATCATAATGATGATGCGCGCGCATCCGTGACATGAGGAAAGAATGTCGTGACTATATATGTTGATGATAATAATAATAATAATATAATAATAATTATTATTATTATTATCATTAGATAATGATATAATGATCATAATGATGATGCGCGCGCATCCGTGACATGAGGAAAGACGGTCGTGACTATATATGTTGATAATTTATGAGAAAGCAAAATATATAAAAAAGTTAAAATAGTTATTATACCTATATTTTTATATTTCAAAACGATAGACTTACCGCTGCCACCATGTTATGTTATTCGTTTACACTTTAATATTCTTTATAGTCTATGGAAATTTAATAAGACGCAGTAAACAAAACTTATTGTTTATTTCTTAAGTTACATGCAAATTCTGAATGCTATTCAGTGATGATGATAAATAGTTGGCGTTGCCAAACTAAAAGTTTAATATACATTACAGTAATTATATCCCAGAGGTTTTCGACATACTTGGTTCCAATTGAGCGATTAAATAATTGAATTTCGTATTTTCTGTCTTTATATTATTTATCAAGATCTGAGCCTCAACTTGATGGAACCATATATCAGGTCTTTCAATCCAGAAAGGTGGAAGTTTAATATTTACCTTATAGGTCTCAACTTTCTCAGTTTCCTCACTTTTCGTTTTATCAATTCATTGTGCTGGTTCATCACGTCCGGCTCACCAATTTATGTGGTGGTTAATTAACGACAATCCACATAAATAATTTCTTAAAATTTTATTTGATAGCGATTTTGTTTTAAGTTGAAAATTTGCCTTGAATTAAATACCAAACGATGTACGTTTTCGTTGTTTTTAAATATTGCGAAATATGTTATAATTTTTGTTGTAAATATAAATATATGTATTTCTTAAATATTTATAATTTGATATTATGAGTAATTTTATTTTTCACTTTTGATCAAATTGAAATTCTTGTTTGATTGCTTGCAAATGTTCGTTAAAGTTTTTATTTTAAATACGGCTCGCCAATTTATGTGGGCGGTATGGAATTCTAGGCTGAGTCAGATTACAAATTATTTATTGTAAAATCAACTTTTAATTACATTTATTTATACAAATTATCAGAAGGGGTTAAATTGTTGTATATTACACGTTGAAGTTCTTTTTTATATATATATGTGTTTGTGGTCAAATATCATTTCTAGATTATATAATGTTAGATATATGTGTTTGGTATATTATAGATAAATGTTTACATTTTATATGATTTATGATTTATATTTAGAATGATGTATAATTATTTTATTATATTGATATGACAACAATTAATATGATATTAATGTTGATTCATATAATTTTAATAAAGTATATTTTATGAGCATTATATATTTATAAGATAATTTAATTTAATATTTGAATTAAATAATTATTAAACAAATTAAAACTTATAATGAAAATATGAAAAGTTAATATTTGAGAGCCGCTAAATGTCCATACTTTATGTTTCTCTATCCCACTGAGCTCTTCTTCCATTGCTTTGAGCCATTCATCTCTTTCTCCACTATCTATTGCTTCTTTAAAGTTTTCCGGGATATAATGATCTATTTCCATAATTAAGTTCGCATTATTCCTATCTTTTATTCTTTGTGAGCGTCGAACTCCTTCTTTGATCAATTTCCTTTCTTTTTCTTCAAGTCTTGCTTTGTGCCGTTCTTCTAAGATGCTGTTTGTTTCTCCTTTCTTCTTCCTCCTTTTACGCATCTTTCCTCTATTGGTTCAGTTTGTGTTGAGTCATTTTCAGTGTCACCACCTGGGTTTACTGAAGTATCCTCCTTAGACTTCATTTCACTCTCTGTGACAGGATTGTATTCTTTCAAGATAAGAACGTTTTCAGCAACTATTTCTTCACAATTTCCTTTATAGGTCAAATTATCACAATTAGTATCTTCCTGAATATCATTTGCACAATCAATTCCTCTCTTATCTTCACTAAAATTTACTGATCTGACTTCATGGATTTGATGAGGTGAATATCTGACGTTATTGTCTGATATCCATGAGCCTCTTTCTTTCTCAGGGAGTTCACAAAATAACACATCCTGCTATAAAAAGATATATAGTTTGCGTGTATCCTGCACGCACTGGGGTTAAAAAAGGAAGGACATAAACTCTGGTTAAATTTACATTATATATTTATTTATCTCTTTTGACCAAAAGAAAAACACAAAGATAAGAAATAAAATAAATAAATATGTAATGACGATTGAGTGGGAGAGTTTACATATATATATCTGCTAAAAAAAATCATTATAAAAAGAAAATACTTAACTTTAGTGCCTTTTTGTTGGAAGGCTGGAAACCCCTCCCAAAAAAAAAACTTTTAGAACTACATTTTAACGAGCTTCCCTCTACTATCTTATCTTTTTCTAACCAGCACCGCCCCCCCACTAAAACTTCCTCGTGACTATCTTATCTACCACTGACCAGCCCCCCCCAAAAAACTTGCTTGCCACTAACTTTTTTCTCCCAGGGTGACCAAACAAAAATTAAAAAAAAAAATAAAATAAATCTTTATCTGTGATAAGAAAGACATTAAAAAAAAATAAAATTATAATAAAAAATTATCTTTCGAAATATTAATTTAAAAATATTAATTAAAAAATAGAAAGCTCAAAATAGCTGCTTATTTAAAAGAAAAAAATGGAAATTTATTATTGTACTATGAGTTATTAAAAAAAAAAACTAGAAATAAAAAAGGAGGTGAAGAGATGGGCTGGTTTTTTACAGAGAAGAATTCTCGAAGTCCGCTTCATTGTCCACCGGCTTTTCCTTGATTCTGTGGGTGACTTTGTGGAGGCCCCAGAAGTGGCCTCTACAGATTCTCTTTGTCATTATATCATATATTCTGTAGGCTTTTCCTTTAATGGAATAACCAATAAATATTCCCTTTCTACCCTTTGGTGAAAACTTGCCTCTCCTTCTTTTGCCTTCAAGCCAATGTGTCAAACATCCAAATATTCAAATGTGTTTGACCGATGGTTTCTTCCCATTCCATCTCTGTATGTGCTTAATATACCTGTGGGATGTACAATTCTTAATGTATGCAGCTGTAGCAATTGCCTCTGTCCAAAACTTCTTGGGTAATTTTGAGTCAATTAGTAAGGTTCTCGCTGTATCTAGAGTCCTATTCACTCTCTCTGCGACTCCATTACTTTGTGGTAAGTATATTGTGGTAAGTTGGTGATGGATCCCATTTCTCTTGAAAAGTCCTTCAAATCTAGAGTAACAAAATTTAGTTCCATTGTCGGTTCTTACATCTTTTATTCTAAGACTTAATTCGTTTTCGGCTCTTGCTTTAAATTCTTCAAATCTTTCAAAGGTCTCATCTTTTGATCTCAGGAAATATACAAAGATTCTTCTACTGTAAGCATCTACTATAACAAGAAAATACTTAGATCCTCCTAAAGATTGACATGGCATTGGTCCACATAAATCTATATGAATCAAGTGCAGGGGCTTAACTGTATAATTTTTCGTAATATTATATGACTTTTGAACCAGTTTTCCCATTATGCATTCTTCGCACTCTGGTAACCTTTCAAATTTTAGATCCAATCCTCTTACAATATGTCCTTGAAACATTTTTTCATGTATTCTTCATTTATATGGTTTAATCATTTATGCCATAAACTTATATTGCTATTTTTATTTGATAAATGTGTATTTATAACCATGACATTTTCATTTTTTGCTATTGGTACATTTCTTAGCTTTGTTTCCATCATAAACATTCTATCTTTAATATATGCTTCAGCAACTAAATCATTCCCTTTATTATAAATTCCTGCTCCATCCTTATTGAAAATAACTGAATTTCCTTTGTTGACTAATTCGTATACTGACAAGAAATTATTTCTTAGATTTGGTACATGTAAGTTATATTTGATGCGAATATTTTCTTGGCCTTCACTTGTGCATGTAGTAAGTCTCATATATCCTTTGGCTATGGCTTGGTTAGTTTTGCCCTTCTCAGCTAGGTTGATTTCACTTTCGTAATCTATCACATTTTCCATCAAAGTTATGTTTGGGATTAAAGGTGCAGTGCATCCTGAATCTATACACCATATTTGCCTATCATTTATCCTATTTGGTGAATCTTCAAATTCTTTTTCATATGTTTCAAATGCTTGCTCATTAATTCCTCTTTTCACAGTATCCACTAGGTTGTTTGAATGTTCCCTACTGTATTTGTGATTTCTATAATCAGGAGTCCATTTCTTTTGATATCCTTGTTTCTGTTTATCTCTAAACCAGCAATCATTAGCTAGATGTCCCTTTTTATTACCAACAAAACATCTTTTTGGCTGAAATTGTTGAACTTTTCTATCCTTAATTCTGTATACTTGTTCATGCCCATTCTCAACTGGTTTATTTAACCTCATATTTCTTCTCGACTCCTCTTCTCTTAGAGTTTGTTGAATCTCTTCTATTGTTGCCTCTCTCTTTGATCGTAAGACAATAGCAATATTTTCATACCTTGGATGTATGCCTCTGACAATATGAAATGAAAGTTCTCTTGAGGTAAATTGATGCCCTAATGATGAACTTCTAGCAGCAATATGTTTTGCCTTTGTTATATATTCATCTACAGTTTCATTATATCTTTCATTTTAATGTTCTTTAATTCTAAGCCTATATCAATAATTTTATCATTCAAATTGCCTGTGTATGTTTTTCTCAGTGAGTCTCTTACTTTCTTTGCATTTGTTTTTCCGATGAACATTTCAGCTTGTTCATTTGTAAATGTAGTGATGATCATCCCAAAAGCTTCATCATTTTTATCACTCCAAATCTCCCAAGAACTTTTGTCTTCCATATCAGGTTCTGGATCGGAAATTACACATTTAAATAATTTTCTTCCTCTCAGAACTGCGCCGATTTTCAACGCCCATATTTGATAAATAGTTCCTGTTAATGGCTCAATTTTTGTTTGGGATAAAAAATTATATTCAGCCATTTTCGCCTTTTGAGCTAATATAAACAACCCAAAATATTTTAAATATAAATATATATTTTAAATTTTTTTAAATATTGGGTAGCTTTTAAACATGCAATATATAGATATAATTTAACTCAATCTATATAAATACCTTTAATCTTCTCAGAAGTGCTTCAGTTTACCGATCAGAATAAACTTCTTGCTTAATCTTCAGATTAAATATTTTCGATTTTTGAGCTTTATATAAAACAACCACGCTCTGCTAACAATTGTTGACTTTGCTTAGAATTATTAATGTAACTGATTCCAACAATTGTTAATCAAACATTATATTTATTGATTTACAAGAGAGAGAACAAAATATAAAAGGGAAACTAATATTGAACAAAGGAACTTTTTTTCTGTTTCGGTTAGCGCCTATTTACCTGTGAGCTTACACACACTCTGTGGTAACAATTAATTAATTAATATACAACACCAACTCTACATTTGAGTGCCATGTCAACAACCGTGGTATGTGTGCAGGGAATTGCTTCCAACCCCCATGGAAAGGGAATCTTAGATCTCTTAAAGAACCACTTAAATGAAGAATATAACAAGTGGACTTTATACCACGATTGTTCGATTCAGAGCCTTATCTTTGACGGCTGCATTGCCAAGAATATGCTAAAAACTGTCGGCGTTGTGTCAACAATGATTAAAAACTTCCAAATCAATGTTTTGGTAAGTATCAAGTCGATATAACAAATTGTATTTATAACGAAAGACGCCATTATTGAAGCTTTGATCGCACACAAATGTTTTTATACTTTTTTGAAAAGCTTTTATTTAAATGCACTAAAAGAAAAAATAAAATATTGTATCTTCTGTCATTGAGCAATTAGATGTATCTGAGTGAAAATAAAAGTGGCGGGGGACGATCATCATGAATTTCGAACCTAATATGATTTAATATGTAGCAACGGATTAGCGATTTTTATAAGTGTTCACTATAATTTTACCTCTTCTCTAAATATGATAGTCCCCCGCTGCTTTTATTTTCACTAAAATACATCTAATTGCTCAATGAGAGAAGATACAATTTTTTTCCTTTTATAAGTGTATTTAAATAAAATATTTTTTTTAAAATGTATATTTACTTATTAATTATTTAGCTAATTTTTAGACATGAATTTACAAAACTTAGAATCAAAAGTTCAATAAGCATTAGGCCTTAAATATAAGGGAGACCTGCTCGCGGCGGATTGGTCAATTGTAAGAGGCGTAACATAAGACTTAAAAAGAAATAAAGAGATTTGTTCATTCCTGGCCATTCTGACCACCCAGAAGTCTGAAAATTTGTACACTTGCATTGTTCATTGGACTGAGTCTTGAAGTTTCATACTTCTATGTGATCTGGAAGTATATTAAAATTATTTACAGAATTTGAAAGGCAATTTGGAAATTTGTCAATTTTCGGTCACCCTGACAACCCAGAAGTCTGAATGTTTGTCAACTTGCATTGTCATCGGGGTCTGAACAATGTACCAAATTTCAGATTTCTACATGCCCTAAAAGTATAATAAAAATCGATTGCAAGAGTTGTGGACAGATAGACAGACGGACTGACAGACAGGGAAGCAAGTTAAATAAAATCTTTTAAAAAGACTATATTATTTAAGGTTTATGAATTTCATTTGTTCTCGGAATGTTTAAACTCCTACATAGAAAAATATGTTTCCTCCTTTAATAATAATGATTAAATGAACTGGTATTTTGTAAATATTTGATGAAAATGTTTCCCTTTTTTTTCTTCTTTCTTCTCGTTAACATTTATTATGAGAATTTTTTACGGTCTAAAATTATTGTAAAAATGTATAGAATGTATGTAGGGGGACATGAATGTCGTGCAGGCGAACTACTCGATGGAGAAACCGACCAAATACTCCGTAGACAACTACATCATGGAGACGGGGGCCGACAACGTGGAGAATGTCGGTCACATCATCTACTGGGACCGCACCGGCAAGGCCTACCCAAAAACGTATCTACAAACTGTCTTGTGTAACTCCATAGTTGCACCTACTCTACTCACTCCCTTACTTTCAACTGGCCCTCTGGATTATTGCTGTAACGATCTCTTTTGAAAGCCTTTTGATCAAATTTATCTACAGTAAAACCTCGTTAAAATGAACCTGAGATATAGCGAACCTTCCCTTACAACGAACCTTAAATAATCCTTAATTTTATTTTATAATACAGTTAACTATGGCTATAATGAACCATGTCTATAGTGAACCACAAATTCAATCCCATTGTGGTTCTCAATAGAGGGGTTTTACACTTTAATAGATAATATTATATTAGATTATTTTCTCTCACACACAAAATATATTATATATATGTGATATCTTGGGACCTCTGGGACCAACGTTACCTGATGCTAGACGAACCTCGATGTCACCTCTACCGTGTAGTCGTGGTGGAAGGCGACACCGTGGGGCCAAAGGTGAAATAAACAAACAGAGATTCCACGAAGAAGCGTCTGAACGTCAAGAAGGAATGGGACGAGGAGGCAGGAAAGGATTACCTCTATAGGAGCGGCCTACGCGGACTGGGGAATGAAACAAAGACTGGCTAACTGAGGCTTGGGGCCTCCTTTTATAGCTTCCCTGGGTCCAGGCAGGTCACTGCCCTTTTCTGACGTAAACAGGGGGGAAAGTTACATCATCCAAGAGGGCCATGACCTCGTAAAAATTGGACTGGGCTCGATAGGCCTACTTTCTTATTCTCACTTAGGCCTGATTAGTTTTAGCCTTAATTTTCTCCTGTTATTCTCCATACCTTCTATCTGTACAGTTGCTATACTTTATTAGAGTCTTAGGCGGTACAGATGGATGTTATTTGAGGCTTTCTATTTGCAGTAAATAACAAGTTATATACAGTCACGTAGTGAAATATGGGGTAGTAAATATCTGGATTATTTACAACAATTCCATGGTCTTAAATTATCACATATATACTATATATAATATAATATAATATACAAGGGTGAATCAATAAAAAACGATAAAAGTTTAATGGAAAAAATAAAAAAAGAAACAAACATATATAAGTATACACATTTAAATTGAACTCTGTTGCTATATATTTTTTAAAAATCTCAAGAAACCATCTGGCGCCATTTTTTTCCAATAAAAATGGCGACCAAAACAAACAGTTGCACCAAGTATAAAATGCGAGCAGTAATATGTTTTCTTTATCATGAAGAAGATAAACCATTTGAAACTTACTCCAGAATGAAAGCTTTTTACGGTAATAAATGTTCATCTCAAAATCGAATTTTTGAATGGGTCAGAAAATTCAAAAGCGGCATAGAAAGTTTGGATGACGCACCGCGACCTGGCGCCCCGGTCAAGGTTAGTGATGATGCAACCACCTGGGCCATTGACGAGATGATACAGAACGATCGTAACATTAGCATCAGAGTTATTTCTGCCGAACTTAACCTTAGTTATGGTAGTGTCCAAAAATATCATTACAAAACATTTAAAGTACGGAAAAATTTGCACAAGATGGTTGCCTCGGCTGCTTATCAAAGGAAATAAAGAAAAAACGTCTTAACGCTTGTAAAGAGCTTTTAGAACGTTATGAAATTGAGGGTGAAGGTTTTCTTGATAGAATAGTGACTGGAGATGAATCATGGATACACCATCATATTCCTGACTCTAAAAGATCAAGTGCAGAATGGCATCACAAGGGTTCACCAACACCAAAGAAACCAAGGATAACAACTTTTGCTGTAAAAGTACTCTTGACTATTTTTTGGGACAGTAAAGGATGCATCTTAGAAGATTATCTTCCTAAAGGCCAAACAGTTAATAGCATAGTTTATTCTGAGCTCCTTGTAAAAAAATTAAAGCCAAAAATTCGTTCCAAAAGGCGTGGTTTGTTGAACAAAAGTGTTTACCTACGGCATGATAATGCTCGGCCCCACGTGGAAAATATCACAATTGAAACCATCAATAAATTAAATTTTAAAGTTCTAATCCATCCTCTTTACTCTCCTGATTTAGCTCCGAGTGATTATTATTTATTTGGACACTTTAAAAGATTTTAAGAAGCATGACTTTCAAGACTGATGTAAAGGTTAAAAATGCGGTGCATGGATGACTTGCCCAACACACAAGATTTTTTCTTAAAAGGAATTTACAAGCTACCTGACCTTTGGAAGAAGTGTATAGAAAAAGGAGGGGGTTATGTAGAGGATTGAAAAATAAAATTGTGTTTTAGTTTGCACTTTTTTAACCTTTATTTATTTATTTTTTTTATTGATCCACCCTTGTACGAGCCTCGTACCCCTCGTATATGCTATCCCTGCAATAAGGAAGGAAGTTAAAAACATATTTTTTAAGGCAAATCAAAAAATCCCAGAATTTCTTCATGCTTTAAGACAAGGATAAAATGATAGAAAAAATGACAAGCCAATAGCAGAAGACTATATATGTGAGACGTAATCATTTCTATCACAACACATTAGTGCCAACAGAAATAACAAATTTATTATCTGGAAATTCTCTATATTATAAATATTTTAACACGAGTAAACGGGTCTGGAGATAAAAAGCACGACAGTCAAAATCCCAACAGCCCTAAATCCCAACAGATCTAAGTCACAACAGACCAGAATCCCGGCAGTCAAAAATCCCGACAAGGACGTAATCCCGGCAGTCAAAAATCCCGACAGACCAAAATCCCAACAAGTACATAATCCCGACAGACGAAAATCCCGACAAGGGTGTAATCCCAACAGACCAAAATCCCAACAGACCTAAATCCCAACAGACCTAAATCCCAACAGACTTAAATCCCAACAGACTTAAATCTCGACAGACCAAAATCCGACAAGGTCGTAATCCCAACAGACCAAAATTCCAACAGACCTAAATCCCAACAGACTTAAATCCCGACAGACTAAAATCCCAACAGACCAAAATCCCGATTGACCAAAATCCCGACAGACCGAAATTCCAACAGACCAAATTTCCAACAGAAAAAAATCCCAACAGATCTAAATCCCAACAGATCTAAATCCCAACAGATCTAATCCCAACAGACCAAAATCCCAACAGACCAAAATTCCAACACACAAAATTCCAACACACCAAAATTCCAACAGACCAAAATTCCAACACACCAAAATTCCAACACACCAAAATTCCAACACACCAAAATTCCGACAAGGACGTAATCCCAACAGATCTAAATCCCAACAGACCAAAATTCCAACACACCAAAATTCCAACACACCAAAATTCCGACAAGGACGTAATCCCAACAGACCAAAATTCCAACCAATTAAATTAGAAAACAACTAATTAAAATGTTTTTTAATTATCCCAACAGACTTGAAATTCATAAGAGATGGCGTTCCAAAATTGTTCAATATACACATGGGACACCTTATTTTACCGCGTCTTTTATTTACTAACGGAGATATTACTTTATTTTTAGATGTTTTTCCGATATTGGACTTTACATAACTTGGGGTAACTATTATTAGTGATTTTAATTAATTCGCACATTCCCAATTTTTACATTTGGATTTTATTTTAATTTGCGAGGCGCTGTACTATACCACCAACAAAGCCGTACCATTGGGAAAATACACGAAAGTGGAGGGAGTAACTGTGGAAACAACCCCCGTGTATGTTCCAGGCCGTTCTACGATCCTATTTGGAATGACGATAACTGCAATGCTTACAATGGCTCAGGTAAGTTTATATAAAAGGACGTACATGGATCTGTAAAGAAAAAAAAATTCTCAAAATATTTCGAGAGATTGCTCACTCTTTATCAATTTATTGCACAGGTAGGTTTGTTGTTTGAACGTTTCATGACAAACTTGAATCCAATTTTACCGGAACTTGTCTTGAAGTCTTCCGTAAAAAAACGCCTGGAAACTCGATAGTTGACATTCTAGAGAAGCGCCATCTGTTGTAAAAAAATTAAACTATTTTGACACGATTTTGAATTAAAACAAGTTTCTACTGCAATGGTAAAATAATGGGAGAGCCTGGCTCATCAGTTGTGAACCTTTCCAGCGGTTTCGGTATAAAAGGAAAACAGCCAAATGTAATATTACAGCAGTATGGTAGATTAAACTGGCGAAACCGCTGGGAGGGTTCAACACTGATGAGCCATACTAAGGTATGCTTGTAAAGTAGATGATTTATGGTTTCTCACCAAACAAGCTGTGAAATTGGTGTGTGGCAGACGGCACAGTTTTCCCACCTCACCTCACCAAAGAGGACGATGTTTACGTCTTCTCCCAAGATGTCTGCAGGTACTGTACCATAACATAGACAAAATCTGTTCATTGGATACAAGTGGCCGGCATTCATATGTTTAAAGACACTTCGGCCAGTAAATATTTTTTATTATCTCGACGTTTCGACAAAATATTTTGTCTCCGTCATTAACAAAACTTTTTTTTATTTGTTCCTGACAAAAGATTTTTGTCGAAACGTCGAGGTTTATATACGGACGGAAGTATATTTAATTCCAAGAAAAAATATTATGTTACATATATGGTTCCCTATGGAACTGTGACCCATAGCTTGTACAGATCGTTGCTACTGACATGGATAGACACGCTATGGATTCTCCATAGAGTCTTGAAAGTTTTTTTTTCTTGAGTTAATTTTCCAAATGTTTGTAGAGCGATTCAATATAAAAAAAGACTTTTCCCCAACAAATAGCACATTATTTATAACAATTAATTTTTATAAAATAATAATTAAAATAATAAATAAAATTATTTATTTTATAATATTACAAATCAGGGAAGAACGTTTATTTAAAATCAAGAATTATTTTTTGACGTGACAAGGTCTTAAATTAGGTTGCGGCTGGGAGTCACTTATGAAAAAGTGTAACGCCCGGTAACGTTACGATGAGTCATCGAACGAGAGTGCTGCGCGCGCAGCTGCGCGCGCAGCGCTAGAGAATTAGGCGCATTGAATCGGCGCATGCTTGTCTCTGTCTTTGTCTTTCTCGAACGTTCTTGGCGTTGGAAAAACAAGAAAGCGTCATAATACAAGTTCACACGTGTGGTTAAAGTATCGTCAGCTGTGTCTGTAGTGAAAATGTGGAGTGCTTAGATTGGTCATTTACAACAACTACAACAATAAAGGTAAATAATTGTACACTGATATTTCATTATCGTAAACTATGATTGATTGATTAATTGTTAGATTGACACAAAAGTTGAGAAACTGAGTTTATAGGTTATGTCATACTATTGATAAATGTTGATAGTGTTAAGTAAATTATTAGTTTAAAATTAATTAATTAATTAATTATTATTTTACAAATTTTAAATAGTTTCAAATTTATTTAGCAAAATTTGAACCTTCGATCTGAATAAATGTTTTGATTTTCGAATTGATTATTTAAAATTACAAATATTAAGAAAAAGTGGCAGATATAAGAAAACTTTATTTAAACTGTGTTGAGCAAGAATTTTAACATCTAATATAAGTAAATGTTTTAATTTTCAACTTCATCATTTACAATTACAAATTTTATAATAACGATTAGATTCGATAAGGATAAGTTTCTTTATTTGTAAAATTAATTCGAGGCCGAAAGCTCGAATTAATTTCACAAATAAAGAAACTTATCCTTATCGAATCTAATCGTTATTATAATATATTGAAAGGATTATTCGTCTTAAATTACAAATTTTATTTAATTTCAAATTTATTTAGCAAAAATTTGAACCTTCGATCTGAATAAGTGTTTTGATTTTCAAATTGATTCTTTAAAATTAAAAATTCATCCATTCAATTTCAAATGTTCAACAGGAATCACCACTCTCAAAACAATGGAAACGGTGCCTTCAACTTCCAGTACTTCAATGGTGGAAACGACTCACAGACTACTCGAGATATTCGCAATGAATACTTACGACTTCGTGGACACACTCTAGACACAATTACCAAACAAGCCGTAAAATTCTGTGACGACGCAACCGACGCTGGACAACTTATTGTAACGAACATCAACTGTCAAAGTTTAAGTGCCCATGCCGCGGACATTGAAACAGATACAGTGATACCACGATCAGACTATTTAGTATTGACTGAAACGTGGATGCGCGACACTTGTGAACCAACTCCAATCAAGGGTTATGAGTGCGTATCTCAGATACCAACGCGGCTGGTGGAGTGGCGATCTATCGTAAATTATCATCGACATCTACGGCGGAAGTGTTCCAAGTTGCGATTACAGACGTAACTCGTGTCATTAAAACCAAGGGTGACATGTGCATGACTGAAGTTACTTGCTTCGCCGCTAATACTAGCTTCAAGTTTATACTCGGTGCTGTATATATTCATCCAGGAGCTAGTATGCAGGATATTGGAATGTTACTATGGCAAGGACTCGGTCCGTACATTCACAACAGCCAGTACGTGCAAATTGATTCTAGTATACCGATTCTTCTGTGTGGTGATTTTAACAAAAACGTAAAGCCTGACAACTTGTTTCTTAATTTCATGAAAAATACGTATAATCTTGATTGCGTATCAAACGTTTCTAAGTCAACTACGTTAAAAGGAACAACTATCGACTTGACTTTCGCAAGACACATTACAGCAGAAACACTTCCTTTCATTTCATATTTCTCCTATCATCGTCCTATCCTCAACAAAATCACTCAAATAGGAATTAGTTAAGTTTAAGTTTACATGTACAATGTTTTATTATCAATGTGTTTATTTTTTACATATATCATAAAATATTATCTCTACAGACCTTACTGCGATGATGGAAATTATTGAATGAGAGGGCTTGGCTCATCAGTGGTGAACCCTCTCAGCGGTTTCGCCAAATTAAGGGCAGAGAGAGTTCACCACGGATAAGTCAAGCTCTCTAATTCACAATAACTTTCATCATTTCACAGTAAGGGGTTTGTAGAGATGATATTTTATGATTTATGTGAAAAGAAACACATTGCTAATCAAAATCGATGTTTAGAGTAAGGTAAAAGACCTAAGACAAGTTTTTGATATATTTTCAAATTAATATTTTTCTTGTGAACATATATATAATATATATGTTCATAGCAATAACGCAACATCTATATAATACAAATGAAAACACCAAAACGCGAATGTTTCTTTTCACAAATAAATCAAACATCTACTGCCCTTACTGCGATGAAAAAAATATTGGGAGGGAGCTCATCAATGGTTAACCCTCCCAGCGATTTCGCCAATTTAATCTACCAGACCGCTTCTTTAGAGCTCTAATACTGTATTGGATGGTTCTGCTTTTATATGCTACACTGGAGGGTGGAATCTTAGAAATGGTATTTAAGCAAACTATGGACATAAGCTTTTAAGATAGTAGAATTACATATAAATATATGCATAGAGCAATTCTCTTCCCCAAACAATAAGAACAAGGCCAGTTAGACATTAATTAATACAAAGCAATAACGTTTCATCTATATAATACAAATGAAAACACCAAAACGCGAATATAGGAATAGGTTCCAACCTGGAATAGATGAAAATGAATTTCCAAAATGAATCTCATCAAGTTTATATAAATGGACATACCTGGATTTGTAAAGAAAAAAAAACAATTTTTTCAAAATATTTCGAGAGATTGATCCCTCTTTATCAATTTATTGCACAATAAACTTAATTTACAAATATTTGTAGATCACATGAAAACAAATTTGTCATTGGTCAAAAATAATTAATGATAATAAAATATTAAAGATCTAAAAAAAATAATAAAATGAAATGAAAATGTTATGAAAAATTAAAGGCTTTTGTGAAATTAGTAAAGCAGTATTTTTTATAATGTTTTTGAAACAAAATGTGAGGAAATAAAATTTGAAACAAATGAAGTTGACTGCGATTATTAGGGGAAAAAAAGCTAAAAGAGACACATAAGGTTCGGGATTTCTTCATATCTATTTACACTAGCTGGGTCCTTCATTGATGCTATGGCCTCGAGGAACTTCCTCTGGTGTGAGTTCTGTATGCCCCTGTAAATAGTGGAAGTATTTTGAATCTATCAAGTTTCTTTTTTTTTTTTAATGAAGCGTCGGATACAGTATTGTCCAATACAGTATTAATTCTATAAAAAAGGTATGATTGATTAAGCTGGCGAAACTGCTGGTAGGTTCTCCACTGATGAACCAAGCTCTTATATCTTTTATCGCAGAAAGGCCAATAGAAGGTATGTTTTATTTGGAAAGCAATCTTGCCTAATAGTCATTTCGTTTGGCCCGTTAGTTTGCCTGATGTTTGATAGAGAATACAATATGGAGAGATATAGCACAAAATTGATCAGGTGGTTGAATAGAAAACGTCATCTCCTGATTTTGCAACTAAATGGCTTGCGCCATCTGTAGGAATAAATATCAACTAATCGTTAATTTTTTATTCCGGAATGTTAGACAAATATATTTTTTTGAAAAATCGAGAAAAGTCAACTCCACGTAGCGTTTCAGGCTGTTGGCTCTCGTCAGAATGGCTGTACCTCAACGACCAAAATGTTGGTCCTAGAGGTTTCCTAAAAAATCGAAGAATGGGTATTCAAGGCCATAAGTGCTTGATGACGCAAACTATATTTTTAAAATGTTTAATAAGGAATACTGATAGCCATGAGATGTGGTGCCAGGTCTCTGAAGCTGTCCTACAATCGCCACGAAGACTTCAAGGGATTCAAGGTCCTACGCTACACCATGGACCGGAAAGTGCTCCAGCCGAACCTCCCTGAGAACAAATGTTTCTGCAATCCTGGGCAGAATTGCGCCCTCAAAAAGGAAGGTCTTTTTGACATCGGCATGTGCAAGGCCAGTGAGTACAACCACCAGTTTTACATACGTTTCATAATACAACTCCTCATCTATAAACATGAAAGTCGCCTCTCCCGTCAAAATAAACGTCAAAGCTAGACGCCATCTAGTGGCCGTCTCCACAAACAAGCGACCTCTGATCGGAGACAAAGCCACAAGACTAGTTTTGGCAAACTGAGAAACGCGCACCTGGAGACCATGATTTCGGGATAATAGCCCTCGTCAATCCAGGTCGGACTTATTAAAAGAGATCCACAAGGGATCTAATGGAATCTTCAGAATCTGCCAAAGTTTTCCATCTACAAGTATTTTGGCTATAACTTTTGCCTATCCACTTTACCAGCTAAGCACCTCTTTGGCAGATTGTGGAGATTCCATTTGTTCCCATGGTCTCTCCTAGTGGACGCTCTCAGTTTACCAAAGCTGTTGTTGTGGATTTGTCACCGATCTGAATCCGATAGTTTTCAGGGACGGTTAAGTCTGGTTTTAAGGTCTATTTTAACGGAAAAAGTGACCAGTTTGAATGAATATTGAGCTATCTTGGTCCACCATATGCCTGTGCAGAGATCCCGCTGGTGGCCTCCTTGCCCCACTTCTACAGCGGGGACTGCAGCAACATCGCCCAGGTGGACGGCCTCAAGCCTGACATCAATAAACACGAGATGTTCTTGGACATTGAGCCGGTATACGCTGCACCTCTTATTTTGGCTACACACAGTTGTTTCACATGTTCTCACATCTGTTTTAGGTGTTCGCACATAAGTTTTAGGTGTTCGCACATGGGTTCAAGGTCTTTTCACATGGGTTTTAGGTGTTCGCACATGGGTTTGAGATGCTCGCACATGGGCTTTACATGTTTGCAATTATGTGTTCCTTGTTACATATTTGCATATATATTTCACATTTTATCATACGTATTTCACATATTAGCATATATATTTCACATGTTATAGCACATCTGTTTCACATGTTAAACCATCATGTTCCTGGGGTCTGCAGAGACTTGGCATTCCCATGCGGCTTAACAAGAGGGTCCAGGTCAGCTTCGACTACCAGGTCGATGGGGGCAAACTCTTCGAGTGAGTAGTGCGGACATATGGCGCGACACAGTGTCACAACGGTGTGTCTGTGTCAGTGGGCTGAAGAACGTCATTCCCAGGATCTACCCCATCCTGTGGATGAACGAGGTAAGAAGGAACGTTACTCTGAGTGCTCTCGTAGCTACAAATATCCATAGTTTAGTTGAATGCCATTTCTAATATTCCACTCTTCAGTGCAGCGTATATAAGCAGAATGGACCAATACAGTATTAGAGCTCTAAAAAACGATCTGGTAGTTTAAATTGGCGAAACCGCTGGGAGGGTTCACCACTGATAAAACAGGCCCTCCCAATATATTTTTCATTTCAGTAAGAACAGTAAAAGTGTGTTTTATGTTTAAAAGAAACTTGCGTGCTTAAATGTTTTTCTTTCTTATATAATAGTTCAACTACAGAAAGTTCGGTTTTACCTGAAGTGGTGATTGTTGCTGGTCTGAGACATGAATTGACGAGGTTGTGGACACAGACTGATGTGATGTGCGACAGCGCGCCGAGTTGACCGACGAGCTGGTCGACGAGATCCGTGGCATGCTCGACACCAAGGTCCGGATTGTCACCATCGTTCTGTACTGTCTCATAGTATTCGGACTGGTGATGGTGGCGTCGTCCTTCATCTTGTCCTTCATCTTTGTCAACTTCAAGGTAACCCCCCACCTCTCTCTCTCTGTTTTTTGAATAAGTGGAACATGCCATCTTTAGTAATAAAATGCATATATTTCATCTGTCCAAAACTGATGACATTCCTGCTGGTGTGATCCAGAAGCGGAAAACAGACAGAGGAAATGGACATGCCCATCTACACCTTGCGCCAATAGCAGCTGTGGCGGAGATAGCCGCTGCAACTTAAATATTTTTTGTTTTACTTCAACATCTCTTTACACGTGTACACGGTTTTTAAATAAAAGTGCCAAATCTGTCATTTCAATGCCTATTAAAAATTTACATATAAATATAATGCCTGTTTATGTAGTGGTAGGTGTGTTTGTGTATTTTGCGCATGTTGTTACACTGTGTTTGTTATTTCTGTATGTTTGGTTGTGTTTGTTAATTTTATGTTTTGTTGTGTTGCGCGCGCTTGTGTGGTGTATTTGTTTATGTAGCTGTACGTGTTGTGTATGTTGTTGTTTGTGTTTTTGCATGGTGTATATTTGGCTGCGCATTTTTGTTCTATGTCTTGTGTGTATTTGCGTAGCTTTGTTGTCTGTATTGTGTTTTCGTGTGTTGTATGTGGTTTACAAGAGTGTCACACCAAGCAATCTCAACAAAATAATTCCTCACTCACTCCCAACCTCTCTCCAATGAGAAACCACCTCCAGGAGAAACCAAGGCAATTTCATGTATTGGTTAAAATATAAATAATACTAAATGGTTCTACCCTCAAATGCTTAATGACCTTATAGTGCAGCGCTACTTGGTCCTTATTGTCTCTTAATGACACACACTTAATGTATGAGGTAGGTGTGGGCTCGGCAAGGAATCTATATGCAACCACAAGGAGTCAAACTGTACATAGTACATTTTTATCAGTTTTTCTTGAGTCCAACAAAATATTTTACAAAATTTGAACTAAAAATATTTAGTACTTTTCGAGTAATGGCCAAAAAGGCATTACTTTTGAAACAACCTACGTAAATATATATAATAATGTATATAATAAAATGTTTTAATTTATTTTAGATCCTGAGATAAGAGGATGCCAGCGGGCGACGTCCCACGCCCGTGCTTCCCACGTGACCGCCGCCGCCGCGCATGCGCGCCGACCGTGACGTCGCCACCGGGGGCTGCGCGCGCACTTTTCGAACACCGCCTGATCTCGCTGGCTGTTTACCGCCCGTCGCTACAACCTACGGCGGTTCCTTCCATTATATAATACTCTAGGCGCTGGTAGAGTAAAAACTGTAATCCACCTGCCTCTTATAATTGTATGTAATCTTTGGACACTTATTAAAATATAAATTATTAATTTATAGTTCTCACTGCAGCTCGAACCTTTACCCTAACTCGGTAGAACATGGCGCAGTCGACATTCGGTTAATTATAGCCGTTTTTTAAGTGACAGCTCAGTGACAATTAGTAATCAAGATGCCCTCAAGAAGGAATCGCCGACCATCCCAAACCCCTCCAGAGAACCCTGCCTCGCCGACCAGCACCGACATCCTCAGGTCCATAGCCGCACTGTTGCAGCAGATGGCTACTCGGAATCCGACACCGACAGTCCCATTAGGAGCTCCTCCTCACCACGCCACAAAAATCATCCAGCTTCCTAAACTGGCTTCCCCGGAGGAGTTAACGATGTCTTGTTTCCGCGATTGGAAACAACGTTGGAACGACTACGTGGACGCCCAACAAGTAGCCACCTTCCCGCTATCCACACAGCAAGTGACTTTGCGTGCCGCCCTCCATTCCGAATGGACCATCCTTTGGCAATCAGGCCGCCTTCATATTTCTACCACCACCACCCTCGATGAAGCCGTGAATGCTCTCGAGGCCTACCTACGCAAGAAGCGAAACCCCCTCCTTGATCGGCAAGATTTTCATTGTAGGGACCAACAAACCGGAGAATCGGTGGATCGCTACTTCGCAGCCCTTAAAGCTCTTGATGACTCGTGTGCACATGAGCTGGATTTTAAGTGCAGCACATGCGGCGACCCGTGTATTACAATATGCACAAAAAGAGCTTGTGGGAAAACGTTTGCCCTTGCTGGTTATCAACAGCAACTCCGTATCCGTGACAGGTTAATATGTGGCCTGTTTGATAAAGACCTCCAACGAAAAGTACTGGCGGAGCAGTACAATTCCGACCTCTCCCTGGACCGAGTCCTCTCAATTTGCATCGCACATGAGAGTGCTACCGCCGTGGGCGCGACTCTTTCAGCCTCCCCAACCACCTCCCCCGAAGCCTTCATTGCAACCAGACGTGCACCATCAACCTACAAGCATCAACAAGCCAGCTCGTCTGAAACCTCACCTAAGGCCAACCGTTTCTTTCAAAAACCCTATGATCCTAACGACCCCTGCTCCGGTTGTGGGGCTAACCCAAGACACCGCCGTGACCAGTGCCCAGCAAAAGACATAGAGTGTAACAAATGCGGCATCACCGGGCATTACGGAAGGGTTTGCCGACAACTGAAACGGAAACCCACAACCAAACCTAATATCCCGCCACCCGCAACCAGAAACAATCAGTCCCAACCAGGACCCTCAAACACAGTTGTTGCAGCTGGAGTACGCAACGAACTCATAACCATTCCGACCGATATCAACCATAAGTTACACCAAATCCGTTGGCTGGCGGACCCGGGGTCAGATCTGGATCTAATCCCAGAATCAGAATTCCTGTTACTGGATGAGCAGACCCGATCAGCACTCAACCCGAAGAACGTCCCTTGCGTAGGAGCCAACGGCATCAGCTTAAGTCCTTGTGGATCGTTCGTCGCGGCACTGCATCTCAACGGGAAAACATACAGCACTACCGTTGGAGTCTGCAAGCACCTGAACGCCCCTCTCTTGAGCAAGAGCGGATGCAAAGCCTTAGGACTTCTGCCGGATAACTGGCCCCATTCAATGATCGTCAATGCCATAACCAAAAAAAGGCTCATCACAAGTCACTATACCAAATGATCTCGCCGGTGCCATCATTGGGAAAGGTGGTCAACGCATCAGGAAGATCCGGCGCGAGTCTGGTGCGGGGATCACCATAGATGAGTCTCAACCTGGTAGCAACGAACGGGTCATCACCATCTCTGGCACGCCCCAGCAAATCCAGATGGCCCAGTACCTCTTGCAGCAAAATGTAAGAGAACATTCCTTCCGGAAGCGATACAATCGCAACGCCAAGCCACTCTCACATTTGGAAGTGGGAGCAATAGTCCTTGTCCAGGATCACCGCACAAAACATTGGACCCTCCTTGCTGAGGTTCTCGAACAACTTCCACGCGGTCGCAGCTACCTCATCCGGACCGACGCCGGACGCCTTCTTCGCCGTAATCGCAGATTCTTACGACCTTTCGTGCCTCCACCGTGCACCATCCCACCCAACTTAGCTCAACATCAGCAGACCTTATCCCCTCGAACCCGAGAACCGAACCCGCGTTATAGCAACTACGTTGGATCGGTCCCAAGTCCCAATCTCCAGGGGGGGCATGAGATAAGAGGATGCCAGCGGGCGACGTCCCACGCCCGTGCTTCCCACGTGACCGCCGCCGCCGCGCATGCGCGCCGACCGTGACGTCGCCACCGGGGGCTGCGCGCGCACTTTTCGAACACCGCCTGATCTCGCTGGCTGTTTACCGCCCGTCGCTACAACCTACGGCGGTTCCTTCCATTATATAATACTCTAGGCGCTGGTAGAGTAAAAACTGTAATCCACCTGCCTCTTATAATTGTATGTAATCTTTGGACACTTATTAAAATATAAATTATTAATTTATAATTCTCACTGCAGCTCGAACCTTTACCCTAACTCGGTAGAACAGATCCAAAATATACCCTTTACTTTTTTTATATATATTGTACCTCTTTAATTAGACACCCAAGAGATCAGATCCTTTTGTTGAATTAAAGTTAGAAAAAACTGTTGTAATATATTTTAATTAATAATGTGAATTGTGATACCATTGGGACTTTATTTATTTAATATTATTTTTTTATAGAATATTTCTCATAATAAACTTTTAGGAATGGCTAAAACTGAATTAATGCATTTTTTAACAAAGGAAAAATTAAAAATGATATTTTAAACTAAATGAATAAATTTTACACAAATAAATCTAGTTAATTTACTAAATGAATAAATGTAATGGGAAAAAAAGAAAAATTTAGAAAATAAATAAATATCTGAAATTTTTATTTTGCTCTAAGACGTCTTGTTGACTTTGCTTAGAATTATTAATGAAACTGATATTCACGTAACCATGTTTTTTATAGGAAGGCCATATTTTGGACAATGAAGCACAAATTTCAACCCTAATTCTTATGCCTACACAATCTCACTCCATATATCTCTCTATTAGCATTTCATTACTCAACCATTATTAAGAAATACCTTTATATCTTATTTTCACACATTTATAAATGTTAATCTTTTAGAAACTACTCATTTTAAATTATTATTTGTGTAAAAAAACTTTTTCTACTGCCTTTTATATTTTTGAATTAAACTAGCATAATGACATAATTACTAATATTTTAAATACCTTTTTTGCTTCATATACATTTTTTTTCTATATAAATCAATAATTATAATTTCCTATATATACTTTTATTTTAATTTCAAATTATATAATTATTCATAAACAAATTTTCTTTTGTTTATTTTGAAAATTTGGACATTGATTTTTATTGTTCAATTTTAAATTATTTCTATACACATTTTTATTTCGTTTAGTTAATTATTTTTAAAATTGCCAATTTTATTTTTATATTTTAACTTTTAAAAGTATTTTTTTACACAGGGGGAATATTATATAATCTAAAAATGCAAATATTTGATTTTTTAAAACATATATTTTATTATAATTCATTGACTGTTCTACATTTTTTACCATACTTTATAATATACCACTTTGAATATTGTGTAAATATGTATGGTTAAAGTTACCTTTTTTTTTAATTCACTAATATAGGATTAATATTGTAAATTCTATATTACTCTGTAAAAATAGATAATTTCCTTCAAGTAATTAAAAATAAAAACCACTTTTGATAGTAAATAATTATTTTATACTTTCCTATTATCACGACTGCACCTTCAATTCTTTGTTTTCAGCAACAAAACATTATATTCAATACCATCCTCCAGCAAATTTTAATGTTATAGTTTATTTTATAATTGTCCATTTACTACTTCCTTAGATTAGTGTGTGTGTGTCTTGCCTTTGACGGGTATCAATAAAGATGTTATACAATCTTGACTCCACGGGGATCAGCGGTTTCACGGAGGGTAACGTAGGCCAGGGTGAGAAGAGACCAAAGTTGACGAGCTATTTTATTTAAAAGGCGGAGGGCTTTAGGACAATAACCCCCTTCAACAGGCTAATACGTGATACTCGTCGCCTTTACCATTGGTCTCTTCCAACAATGATATCCTGAGATTTCTGCTCTTCTAACAATGATATCCTGTGATTCCTTCTCTTCTAACAATGAGGTATCCTGCGGTTCATTCTTTTGTAACAATTTTATCCTGCGAATCCTTCTCTTCTAACAATGATATCCTAGGATTCCTTCACTTCTAACAATGATATCCTGCGATTCCTTCTCTTCTAACAATGATATCCTGCGATCCATTCTCTTCTAACAATGATATCCTGCGATTCCTTCTCTTCTAACAATGATATCCTGTGATTACTTCTCTTCTAACAATGAGGTATCCTGCGATTCCTTCTCTTCTAACAATGATATCCTGTGATTCCATCTCTTCTAACAATGAGGTATCCTGCTAATTATTCTCTTCTAACAATTGTATCCTGCGAATCCTTCTCTTCTAACAATGATATCCTGCGATTCCTTCTCTTTTAACAATGATATCTTGCGATTCCTCCTCTTCTAACAATGATATCCTGCGATTCCCTCTCTTCTAACAATGATATCCTGCGATTCCTTCTCTTCTAACAATGATATCCTGCGATTCCTTCTCTTCTAACAATGGTATCCTGCGATTCCTTCTCTTCTAACAAGGATATTATGCTATTCCTTCTCTTCTAACAATATTTCCTGAGATTTCTTCCCTTCTAACAATGATATCCTGCGATTCCTTCTCTTATAACAATGATATCCTTTGATTCCTCCTCTTATAACAATAATCTCCTGCGATTCCTTCTCTTCTAACAATGATATCCTGTGATTCCATCTCTTCTAACAATGAGGTATCCTGCTAATTATTCTCTTCTAACAATTGTATCCGGCGATTCCTTCTCTCCTAATAATGATATCCTGAGATTCCTTCTCTTCTAACAATGGTATCCTGCGATTCCTTCTCTTCTAACAATGATATCCTGCGATTTCTACTCTTCTAACAATGATATCCTTCGTTTCCTTCTCTTCTAACAATGATATTCTGAGATTCCTTCTCTTCTAACAATGGTATCCTGCGATTCCTTCTCTTCTAACAAGGATATTATGCTATTCCTTCTCTTCTAACAATATTTCCTGAGATTTCTTCCCTTCTAACAATGATATCCTGCGATTCCTTCTCTTATAACAATGATATCCTTTGATTCCTCCTCTTATAACAATAATCTCCTGCGATTCCTTTTCTTCTAATAATGATATCCTTCGATTCCTTCTCTTCTAACAATGATATCCTGGGATTCCTTCTCTTCTAACAATGATATCCTGGGATTCCTTCTCTTTGGATAATGATATCCTGCGATTCCTTCTCTTCTAACTTTCAGATATCCTGGGAATCCTTCTCTTCTAACAATGATATCCTGCGATTCCTTCTCTTCTAACTTTCAGATATCCTGGGAATCCTTCTCTTCTAACAATGATATCCTGCGATTCCTTCTCTTTTAACAATGATATCCTGGGATTCCTTCTCTTCTAACAATGATATCCTGGGATTCCTTCTCTTTGGATAATGATATCCTGCGATTCCTTCTCTTCTAACAATGATATCCTGCGATTCCTTCTCTTCTAACAATAGTATCCTGCGATTCCTTCTCTTCTAACTTTCGGATATCCTGCGATTCCTTCTCTTCTAACAATGATATCCTGCGATTCCCTCTCTTCTAACAATGATATCCTGCGATTCCTTCTCTTCTAACAATGATATCCTGCGATTCCTTCTCTTCTAACAATGAGGTATCCGGCGATTCCTTCTCTTCTAATAATGATATCCTGAGATTGCTTCTCTTCTAACAATGGTATCCTGCGATTCCTTCTCTTTTAACAATGATATCTTGCGATTCCGCCTCTTCTAACAATGATATCCTGCGATTCCCTCTCTTCTAACAATGATATCCTGCGATTCCTTCTCTTCTAACAATGATATCCTGCGATTCCTTCCCTTCTAACAATGATATCCTGCGATTCATTCCCTTCTAACAATGATATCCTGAGATTCCTTCTCTTCTAACAATGGTATCCTGAGATTCCTTTCTTCTAACAATGATATCCTGCGATTCCTTCTCTTATAACAAAGATATCCTCTGATTCCTTTTCTTCTAACAATGATATTTCGCGATTCCTTCTCTTCTAACAATGATATCCTGAGATTCCTTCTCTTCTAACAATGATATCCTGCGATTCCTTCTCTTCTAACAATGAGGTATCCTGAGATTCATTCTCTTCTAACAATGGTATCCTGCGATTCCTTCTCTTCTAACAATGATATCCTGCGATTTCTACTCTTCTAACAATGATATCCTGCGTTTCCTTCTCTTCTAACAATGATATTCTGAGATTCCTTCTCTTCTAACAATGGTATCCTGCGATTCCTTCTCTTCTAACAAGGATATTATGCTATTCCTTCTCTTCTAACAATATTTCCTGAGATTTCTTCCCTTCTAACAATGATATCCTGCGATTCCTTCTCTTATAACAATGATATCCTTTGATTCCTCCTCTCATAACAATAATCTCCTGCGATTCCTTTTCTTCTAATAATGATATCCTTCGATTCCTTCTCTTCTAACAATGATATCCTGGGATTCCTTCTCTTCTAACAATGATATCCTGGGATTCCTTCTCTTTGGATAATGATATCCTGCGATTCCTTCTCTTCTAACTTTCAGATATCCTGGGAATCCTTCTCTTCTAACAATGATATCCTGCGATTCCTTCTCTTCTAACTTTCAGATATCCTGGGAATCCTTCTCTTCTAACAATGATATCCTGCGATTCCTTCTCTTCTAACAATGATATCCTGGGATTCCTTCTCTTCTAACAATGATATCCTGGGATTCCTTCTCTTTGGATAATGATATCCTGCGAATTCTTCTCTTCTAACAATGATATCCTGCGATTCCTTCTCTTCTAACAATGGTATCCTGCGATTCCTTCTCTTCTAACTTTCGGATATCCTGCGATTCCTTCTCTTCTAACAATGATATCCTGCGATTCCCTCTCTTCTAACAATGATATCCTGCGATTCCTTCTCTTCTAACAATGATATCCTGCGATTCCTTCTCTTCTAACAATGAGGTATCCGGCGATTCCTTCTCTTCTAATAATGATATCCTGAGATTCCTTCTCTTCTAACAATGGTATCCTGCGATTCCTTCTCTTTTAACAATGATATCTTGCGATTCCGCCTCTTCTAACAATGATATCCTGCGATTCCCTCTCTTCTAACAATGATATCCTGCGATTCCTTCTCTTCTAACAATGATATCCTGCGATTCCTTCCCTTCTAACAATGATATCCTGCGATTCATTCCCTTCTAACAATGATATCCTGAGATTCCTTCTCTTCTAACAATGGTATCCTGAGATTCCTTTCTTCTAACAATGATATCCTGCGATTCCTTCTCTTATAACAAAGATATCCTCTGATTCCTTTTCTTCTAACAATGATATTTCGCGATTCCTTCTCTTCTAACAATGATATCCTGCGATTCCTTCTCTTCTAACAATGAGGTATCCTGCGATTCCTTCTCTTCTAACAATGATATCCTGCGATTCCTTTTTTCTAACAATGATATCCTGAGATTCCTTCTCTTCTAACAATTGGATATCCTGCGATTCTTTCTCTTCTAACAATGATATCCTGCGATTCCTTCTCTTCTAACAATGATATCCTGTGATTACTTCTCTCCTAACAATAAGGTATCCTGTGATTACTTCTCTTCTAACAATGAGGTATCCTGCGATTCTTTCTATTCTAACAATTAGATATTAAGCGATTCCTTCTCTTCTAACAATGAGATATCCTGCGATTCCTTCTCTTCCAACTATGATATCCTGTCTTCTATTGTATGTTTGTAATTTTACAGTGTTCCATCCAACATGGGAGGAAAGTGCGCAGTAGGTGGTGCTGCGGAATGGCAGCATAATCATGGAGAAATGGCAGAATCTCCCAGTGCCAGTCTACCTCGACCTCTACGTATTCGAGTACGTCAACGTCAAGGAGGTTCTGAAGACTCCGCACATCAAGCCGATCGTCAAGGAGCGGGGTCCGTACGTGTTCAGGTAAGTTGTCCTTTTAGGACTTGTGGACCGCTTCTATATGTCGTGGGCAGAGTGGTGCGGGGCCGACACATCCACCAGTCCAACGAGTCCTTCATCAGCTACAATGAGACGAGGACTTATATTTTCGAGAAGTCCATGTCAAACGGACTTCTGCTCAACGACACCTTCACTGTGGTCAACCTGCCCTTCTTGGTGAGTCCTCAGCAGTTGTTCAATACCTCCTCAATATTTATAAATTGGAAAATCGCCTGAATTAGTATACACTCATGGACAAAACTTAAAGAAGTTGTACCTTTTAGCATGTATACCGGGTATTCAGTCAATGCACTCATAGACAAAACTTAAGGAAGTTGTACCTTTTAGCATGTATATCGGGATTCAGTCAATGCACTCATAGACAAAACTTAAGGAAGTTGTACCTTTCAGCATGTATATCGGGATTTAGACAATACACTCATAGACAAAACTTAAGGAAGTTTTTCCTTTTAGCATGTATATCGGGATTTAGACAATACACCCATAGACAAAACTCAAGGAAGTTATACCTTTGAGCATGTATATCGGGATTCAGACAATACACTCATAGACAAAACTAAAGGAATTTGTAACTTTTAGCATGTATACCGGGATTCAGACAATGCACTCATAGACAAAACTTAAGGAAGTTGTACCTTTTAGCATGTATATCGCGATTGAGACAATACACTCATAGTCAAAACTTAAGGAAGTTTTTACCTTTTAGCATGTATATCGGGATTGAGACAATACACTCATAGACAAAACTTGAGGAAGTTGTACCTTTCAGCATGTATATAGGAATTCAGACAATACACTCATAGACAAATTTTAAGGAAGTTTTACCTTGTAGCATGTATTTCGCGATTGAGACAATACACTCATAGACAAAACTTAAGGAAGTTGTACCTTGTAGCATGTATATCGGGATTCAGACAATAACTCAAAGATATTACAGTGACCTTTATTGAAGATAGACGAGATAACCAAGTGTAAACAACTTCTGTCTTCTTAAAAAAAAAAAAAACAGACGACCAGGACATCAAAGAATTTCAACTTCCTTAAGTTCTGTCCATGAATATAATATAAAAAAGGAGAAAACCGTGAGGCGAAGAGT
Organism: Cordylochernes scorpioides; assembly: GCA_030710605.1. Classification (NCBI taxonomy): domain Eukaryota; kingdom Metazoa; phylum Arthropoda; class Arachnida; order Pseudoscorpiones; family Chernetidae; genus Cordylochernes; species Cordylochernes scorpioides. The sequence continues at coordinate 1,735,403 of CP092872.1, forward strand.
TATGTTTTTTATTTAACAAAGCTTTCGAGCATTTGTGTCCTTCTACAGGAGTAGAATATCTTGTAGAAATTATCGAAACATCGCTTATACAAAAAACAACTTACAAGAAACTTTTTCTTCTTTTTCTCGGTTTTCTTCTTTTTCAAACTAATATTTCAATAAATGCGGGGGATATACTGCTTTAATCAAATTTATATGAATGTCTTTTACCGCAAGTTTTTAAAAATATATTTTATATATTAGGAGCTTTCGAATTCGTCCCTTTCTCAAATTCTATTTGTATATATATTTAATTTTTAACAACAGGTTGAGAGAGAGAGGCTCCAATAAAATAAATATTTTAAAGAAAACTTGCTCACTTATAGATTTTTAGGAACAAAATATGTTTGTGAATCATATTTCAAATTATTAACATAATTATTTCTAAAATTAATAAAAAGGGAAGTTTTTATAAAGTTGAATATTAGAAATTTGAACTATTTTTAACTCGTATTTTAAAATGTAAAAATAATCCTACGCGACAAAAATAGTTTAACTTTCTTACGACAGATGGCGCGGTAATGCGTCATAGTGATAATGTGTTTTAAAGACGTGGTTCACCGCGGGGATTGATCAGATTGGTGGTAAACAGCTGTGTGTGGAATTATTCAGAACTAGACGGATGTGTGAGGTGGTGGTCCTTCTCGAGAATTTCTCTAATTTGGCATTACCAATGGCGTTCCTCGTTGGCTTACCGAGCGATTATTAACCTGGAGAAAGCGGATATTTTACAGCGCGGTCGCGGGAGGCGTACCGGCTGGGTTGTACGAACTCGCGTCTGGACGGATGCGTGGAAAGTGCCCGGACCAGCGGGTGGAGGTTCGGCCTTTCCAGCGGAGGGGGTCAAGGGTGCGGTGGCCGCCACGGAGAGGCGGGCGCTGCGTCCCTAAGCGTGGTCCCGACGAGGCGGCCCGAGGGCGTCTCGCGGCGGGGACTAACGAAGGATACCTGGTTGATCCTGCCAGTAGTCATATGCTTGTCTCAAAGATTAAGCCATGCATGTCTAAGTACACGCCCTAGCAAGGTGAAACCGCGAATGGCTCATTAAATTCAGTTATGGTTCCTTAGATCGTACACATTTACTTGGATAACTGCGGTAATTCTAGAGCTAATACATGCAATTGAGCCCTCGTCCCTTTTAGGGTGAGGGTGCTTTTATTAGACCAAGACCAAACGGGGGCAACTCCGATAATCGTGGTGACTCTGAATAACTATGGCGGATCGCACAGTCCTAGCACTGGCGACGCATCTTTCAAGTGTCTGCCTTATCAACTTTCGATGGTAGGTTATGCGCCTACCATGGTTGTTACGGGTAACGGGGAATCAGGGTTCGATTCCGGAGAGGGAGCCTGAGAAACGGCTACCACATCCAAGGAAGGCAGCAGGCGCGCAAATTACGGGGAGGTAGTGACGAAAAATAACAATACGGGACTCTAACGAGGCTCCATAATTGGAATGAGTACATTCTAAACCTTTTAACGAGGATCTATTGGAGGGCAAGTCTAGTGCCAGCAGCCGCGGTAACTCTAGCTCCAATAGCGTATATTAAAGTTGTTGCGGTTAAAAAGCTCGTAGTTGGATCTCAGTCGCGCTCCCTTCGATGCGTTGCAAAGCGTCTATCGTTGGGGCCGACAGCACGTTGGTGGGCCCGGTTGGCTTTTACCGGTTGATCGGGTTCTCCGGCAATTTTACTTTGAAAAAATTAGGGTGCTCAAAGCAGGCTGGTGCCTGGATATTGGTGCATGGTGCACATCAACTTTTGTATAAGAAATTGAAACTGACGTGTATGTTTCTTTTTGAAATAAAACAATTCCGACTGCCATTATTGCAATGATAAGATAACGGGAGGGCCTGGCTCATCAGTAGTGAACTCTCCCAGCGGTTTCGCCAGTTTAATCTACCATTGTAATATTGCATTTTCCTTTTATACCTATACTGAATCTGACCTTTTTCAAATAGAATTTTAAATGAAATAAACTTTGAGGACAGTAGAAATACATATAATATGTTTAGATCAATTTCTCTTCAGTAAACATCAAGTAGTCTTTTTTAAAGAACAATTATAATATTAACGCATTGCATCATGATTCGGCTTATATAGTCTGCACTTGAAGTTTTAATCTTATTTATGGTGTTTAGCCAAATTTCGCAAATATGTTTTTTTCTTGAGCATAAATATTAAAAGACAAGACTGTCTGTTTAAGCAATATCAAAAAGCAGACAACATGACCCTGATAAAGTTGGCAATAATGAGTCAATTCTTCCCAAATATTCTTGATTTCACTAATTATGTAAATTTGTTCAATATATATGATCGAATGTTGTTAAATAGAGAAAACTTGGCAGTTTCCATTTGGGCACTCGCAAGTTGAATACATTGTCTTCAATAAACTCATTTTTCATATGAAAATTCAATCAGGTGCCCTTTATATAGGATATTCAACATATTTAATATTCAGGGGCCTAATTAAAAAAAGAACGAGCTGGACAGTCAGATATATAAGGGGAAAAAACTAATGGGAAAAATAGGTGAAAAACAGACGGAAGTGACCCCGAAGACAGAATTTCATCTATTAGATTGTTTGTTCTAGCGATGTCGTGGTTCTTGTGTTACTGTCCAACTCCGTGGTGTGTGTGTGCAGGGATTGGCTGTCAACCCCTTGACAAGTAAGGGACTCTTAGATTTTCTCAAGAAGAATTACCATGAAGATTATAACAAGTGGACTTTATACCAAAACTGTTCTATTCAGAGTCTCATCTTTGAAGGCTGCATTGCCGAGAATATGAAAAACAGTATCAGAGTTTTAGGAGCACAAGTTTCCAACTTCCAAATTAATGTTTTGGTGAGTATCTACAGACGACATTATTGAATCGCACAAAATGTTTTAAATAATATCATAGTATTATTCCTGACCGCTCACGTGAGCGCCATCTAGTGGAACAATCTAAAATCTACATTGTGAGCGGTATGACTTTTTGTTTTTAATACCTGCTATTTTTTCTAATTTTAAATTATTTTTCACATATATAATCTATCTCACAGTATTATTAAAATATAATAATTATTATTATTGTTATATATTATCCCATTGTATTGGAGACTATATTCATTGATCAACTTTACAATCCTGGCAGGGATATAAGTATTATTACCATCAATAATAATTGGTATGTGAAGATGTCAAACTTTGTTATAGAAATGTGTGTTAAGTAAATGATAAATTATTATCTTTTGTTGCGCGTTTCCAAAGAATGGTCATATTTCATATAGAATTGTATTTAAATAACTCCCTCAATGACACCGGACCAAGCTGTGGTGCGATATACAAGTTTGTCTCAACTTTCCTGAACTTCATCCCCACCGTTCGAACATTGTTTTAACGGGAGAGGTTCTGTGGTATATAAATATCATCTTCCTGAAACTTTATGTTTACAAATATTTTTTCTGTCATTCACCTTCAATTTTGGAGGTTATGGGCTGTCCTACATGACTATGTTGGCAAGGTTTCGGTACTAAGTGTCAACCCCAAACCACATCATTGACTGTATCATCCATTGATGAGCTCTACTCAGCATCCCCAGCAGACACCATCTCAAGCTCTACAGACTTGATACCTTGATATGAGGGTTGAGTGGAGATAAGAAATACTATATTTGTTAAGGTTTATGAATTACATTTGTTCTCAGAATGTTTAAACTCTCACATAGAAAAATATGTTTTCTTCATTAATAATAATGATAAAGGATATTTTGTTGTAAATATTTTTAATGACAATAACGCGCCGACTCTACATAAGAAATGAAAATATTCAAAGCACAAATGTTTGTTTTTTTCACAAAAATTTGTGCTTTGAATATTGAATATGATTGCAGTAAGGACAGTAGAGTTTGATTTTTTTGAAAAAAAAACAAATATTCGAGCTTTGAATATTTTCATTTCTTATTTAATGACGCTGACTTATTTTTCCTTGTTAAAATCTCATCATCTCATTTTTTACGGTGTAAAATGATTGTAAAAATGTATAGAATGTATGTATGAATGTCGTGCAGGCGAACTACTCGATGGAGAAACCGACCGATTTCTCCATAGACAACTACATCATGGAGACGGGGGCTGACAACGTAAAGAATATCGGTCACATCATCTACTGGGACCGCACCGGCAAGGTCTACATAGATAGGTATCTACAAACTGTGACTACATAGTTACTTCCAAATGGTCCTCGGGACTTTAGAAATCTCTTCTGAAGGCATTTTGATCAACGATCTAATTTATCTACAGTAAAACGAACCTGAGATATAGCGAACTTTCCCTTATAACCAACCTGAAATTTTATAATACAGTGAACTATGGCTATATTTAACCATGGCTATAGTGAATCCTAGATTCTCAATCCTTTATCTATGGTCAGACTCAGCATGGAACTTCAACTGGTTCAACTCAGCAATCAAAACAAGACATGAGTAAAAACTCTCAGCACTAGTCCATACTGGACTCCCCGGGTAGTTGGTGCTCCCTGGGTTATAAATCTCTCTTTCTCTCTGTAGTTACATATATGCCATCTTTTCATTATAAATACCTTCTTCCTAATCATTAGTTCAGTCTGTCCCGTGATGTACTCCAGCACACCATCAATTCTGGGTCATCTATAGAGGACTATATTTGAAATGATTTGTGAATATTTACTTGATTTAAAATCCCCTCTAAATAGAGAGATTGAAATATTATAACAGGAGTTTCTTTTTATTGATCTCAATACTACACAATACTACCTCCCTGTAAAGGACAACACCTAATTGCAGAGCCAAAGTGTCCTTTAGAGAGAGATGTCCTCTTACCGGAGAGTTGCAAAGTACTAAAAATGGTAATTTTGCAAATGAAAACTGTCCTTTGTAGAAAGGTGTTCTCTCATGGAGTATGTTCTTTTGTAATAATTAAAATAGTGCGTTTTATTATTTTACTTAGCCGAATGACCCGGGCAACGCCCGGGTTTTACCCGATCAAATGTTTTTATTCAAATACTATTCATTACAATTATAAATTGGCGCCGTGGATGTCACTCTTGAGAAACGTCCCGCTCCAACTTTACATGTACATTAGGTCAGCTGATATTACCTCCCATCTTCATCGCTAGAGGCGCTGCTCGCGAGCGAAAGGGCTCGATAACTCGACGAATATTTGGAATAGAGACCTGAATTTTTCGCTATAAGTTTTTTCCATATTCTACTCTATATACTGTTAAAATTTCAGTCAGATTAGTTACGTATTGTGGACGTGTATAGCCGACATAGGAACAAACACACATACATACATACATACACTGACTTTTATATATATAGGGATTAATATTCGTTTAATGTACTCCTGTATATAGAGGTGCCCGAAAGCTTGATATTGCACATTCATAAAACTCCACTCCAGAGAAACCCGTTACAATATTTGAATCTCTGTGTAGAGTATAACATTTATGTTTTTCTTAGAAAGTTGAAACAACCCACCCCGTGTATGTTCCAGGCCGGACTACACTCCTATTTGGAATGATACCAACTGCAATGCCTACAATGGCTCAGGTAAGTTTGAACGTTTCATAAAAAACTTGAATCCCAATTTTACCGGAACTTGTCTTGAAGTCTTCCGTAAGAAAACGACTGGAAACTTGATGGTTGACATCCTAGAGGCGCGCCATCTGGTGTAAGAAATTTAAACTATTTTGACACGTTTGATTCTTTTTGAAATAAAACTAATTTCTACTGCCTTTACTTCACAATGGTAAAATAATGGGAGAGCCTGGCTCATCAATTGTGAACCTTTCCAGCGGTTTCGGTATAAAAGGAAAACAGCCAAATGTAATATTACAGCAGTATGGTAGATTAAACTGGCGAAATCGCTGGGAGGGTTCACCACTGATGAGCCATACTAAGGTATGCTTGTAAAGTAGATGATTTATGGTTTCTCACCAAACATGCTGTGAAATTGGTGTGTGGCAGACGGCACAGTTTTCCCACCTCACCTCACCAAAGAGGACGAAGTTTACGTCTTCTCCCAAGATGTCTGCAGGTACTGTACCATAACATAATCTGTTGGTTGGATACACGTGGCCGGCATTCATAGATTCAAAGACACTCCGGCCTGTATATATAGAGCCGCAGAATCGCTAACTAGAGAATTAAAGTATTTTAAAACACAATATTAATCTCTCTCTCTGATGCATTGGCTCGCCATCTGTGGTAAGAGGTTTAAAATACTTTTTGATGCGTACCACAATCTTTTTACAATAAAACAATATTCTACTGCCCTTACTGCAATGATTAAATAATGGGAGGGCCTGGCTCATTAGTGGTGAACCCTCCCAGCGGTTTCACCAGTTTATTGCAGCAATATGGTAGATTAAACTGGGAGGGTTCACCACTGATGAGCCAGGCCCTCCCATTATTTTATCATTGCAGTAAAGGCAGTATAAAATGTATTTATTTTAAAAAGAATCATATGCGTCTAAAATAGTTTAAACTTACAACAGTATTGACCTCGAAAAAATAGGTATGATTGATTAAGCTAGCGAATCTGCTAGTAGTGTTCTCCCCTGATGAGCCAGGCCCTTCTAATATATTTTATCGCATAAACAACAAAAGGAGGGGTATGTTTTATTTGAAAAATAAAATGCTTGCCTAATAGTTATTCCGTGTATATACCCGTTATTTAACAGAGAACGCACACAACATGGGAATACTGTACTTAGATAAAGTGGGTAAATAAAAAACGCTATCCTGACCGTGCAACTGAATATTGGTTTGCGCCATCTGTAGGAATAAATATCAACTAATCGTTAATTTCTTTATTTTTCCGGAATATTTGCCAAATACCTTTTTCTGATAAATCACATGCAGCTTCATAGAGACCACCGGTCTTATACAGATTCACCACAGGAACGAAGCATAGATGGAGCTCCTATACTCCAGGCAGCTTAGAATCTAACAGTCTCCAGGTCCGACGTATGTCCAGTGGCCACAGAATCCACCGTTTTTTTGGTGCCAGGTCTCTGAAGCTGTCCTACACTCGCCACGAAGAATTCAAGGGATTCAAGGTGCTCCGCTACACCTTGGCCCCGGAAATTCTCAAGCCGTACCTCCCGGAGAACAAATGTTTCTGCAATCCTGGGCAGGATTGCTCCCTCAAGAAGGATGGAATCTTTGACGTCGGCTTGTGCAAGACCAGTGAGTACAACCGCCAGTTTTATAATACAACTCATCGTCTAGATTTAATTTTTGCCCGAGGCCGCGGCGACGGTCAATAGATAAAGTCTAATTTTGACTTTTATTTTGACGGTAGTGGGGACCAGTGAATATTGAGCTATATTGGTCCATATGCTCCAAGCTGTCTGACTGTGCAGACGTCCCTCTGGTGGGCTCCATGCCCCACTTCTACAGCGGGGACTGCAGCAACATCGCCCAGGTGGACGGCCTCAAGCCTGACATCAAGAAACACGAGATGTTCCTGGACATTGAGCCGGTAATCACTGCACCTCTTCTTTTGGCTACACACAATTATTTCACTTGTTCTCATATCTGTTTTAGGTTTTCGTACATGGGTTTTAGGTGTTCGCACATAAGTTTTAGGTGGATTTTTTCACTTGTTTTGTACATATGCTTCACCTGTTTGCATATCTGTTTTACACATTCACATATCTGATTTTCATATTCGCATATTTGCTCCACATATCGCATATCAGCTTTACATATTTGCATATTTGCTCCACATATCCGTTTTACATAATCGCTTATATGTTCTACCTCTTCTCATATTTGTTCTACACATGACCCTATTTTTTACATATTCGTATATTTATTTAACATGTTAGCACATCTGTTTCACAACACATCAGTTTTACACATATACATGTATGTTCTGCATATTCGCATATCTGTTTTACATATTCGCATATCTGCTTTACATATTCGCATATCTGTTTTACATATTCGCATATCTGTTTTACATATTAGCATATATATTTCACATGTTAGCATATATCGGTTTCACATGTTAAACCATCATGTTCATGGTGCTGCAGAGACTTGGCATCCCCATGCGGCTCAACAAGAGGGTCCAGGTCAGCTTCGACTACCAGATCGATGGGGGCAAACTCTTCGAGTGAGTAGTGCGGAATATGGCGCGACACAGTGTCACAACGGAGTGTGTCTCAGTGGGCTGAAGAACGTCATTCCCAGGATCTACCCCATCCTGTGGATGAACGAGGTAAGAAGGATCCCTCGTAGCTACGAAACCTTGTTTACCTCGTGATTCACCACTTCAATACAGAATGTTTTCATACTAAACAGATGTCAATTTCTCTAAGTATGTATATGTTCGAAATGGAATCATATTAAGTTCCAATTTTTCTTTTTTCAAATTAAAAAAAAAAACTCATGTTGTTCTTACTGCGATGAAAAATATTGGTGGAAGCGTGTCTGGGTCATCAGTGATTCCCAGTCTGCTTATATATCCGACACCTCAGGGTTTAAATCTTGGTATTTACTCTATGGAATTGAGAAGTAGCGTTTCTTTATTCGTGCAAAGTGAAGCTTTCGTATCTTTATGATCCTTCCACAGGCATATGCGAATAAATAAACGCATTACTACAGTTTATATACTTATTTCATACTTCATAGCAATTTTCTCTTCTATGGACTAACTTTGGATCCAAAGCTTATGTGTCCATAGTTTGCTTAGATCTTTCGTCGCCCGCACAAGGAAGGACGCCCAGACGGGCTCAATCAAGATGCTTAAATACTAGAACCATGATTCCCTCTACAATGTCAGATATTTATAAGCTACAAATATGTTGGTTTATTGTCAGAATTTGCCAACAAAGTTGGGCTGGGTGTATAAATGGACACATTCCGCGTATTCAATTAGGCAAAAATATCGAAGAATCATTGTAAAAATCAGCATTGATTGATATAATTGAAATAATGTAAGAATCAATTTCAGATCGTTAATTCAAAATAACTACCCGCTGTCCTTACTGCGATGGTAAATGTTGGGTGGGCCTGGCTCATCAGTGGTGAACCCTCCCAGCAGTTCAATTTAATCTACCAAACCGCTCTACTCTTGTATTGAACCTGCAGATATTTGCCGGTTGTATGAAGCAGAACAGCTCAAAATCATTATTAGAGATGTCTGGTGGAAAGATCTGGCGAAACTGCTGAGAGAGTTCAGCACTGATGAGCGAGACTGTTCCAAATATCGATCAATTCAGTAGTTGAAATATTTGAAACAGGTTATAAACTAATCTTATATATACAGTAGACTCTCCTATAACGCGAGTTTTTACAAGGCGATTTCGTACAACGCGATAAAAAAATTGCGACAAATTTATTTATAGAACGCGAATTTTCGTATAACGCGTTATAAAATAAAATACATGATATTTGTCACTAACAATTTACCCTAACAACATACGCGTTATACAAGTTTTATTTCATACAAGGCGAATTCCTATAACGCGATTTCATACAACACGGAACACATTAATCGCGTTATAGGAGAATTTACTGTAGATGATCAAAACAATGTCTTTACACTTCAATGCGATAATTTTCTTAAAAGTAAATGAGTATCAGATGATGCATTAGCCCGCCAAAAAGACTATTTACGGCAGAGGAATGATCAAAAAGCATATTATATATTTATAAACATTTTCTACTGTCCCTTTGTCCATAATTCAATCAAAATATCTGAGAGTTTATCATCAGTATCGGTAAAAAAGGAAAACGGCCAGATGCAACGGTATGGTACTGGCGAAACTGCTGAGAGGTTTCACCACTGATGAGCCAGGCCCTCCCAATATTTTTTTCATCGTAGTAAAGGCAGTAGTTTTAATGATTTCAGATATATAGATTTATATCAACTAAGTGTTCTATATGTAGGTAACTCACTGGGACGTCTTCAATGATTTTCTTAAAGTGTGGATCATCTTAACTTATAATGGTTCCATAGAAGTGTGTTTAAAATAAACTTGCGAAATCTTTCTTATATATAGATGTTATAATCAATTTATGCCTAACTGGCTTTGTCCTTATTGTTTGCGGAAGAGCATTGCTCGTTGTAAATATTCAAATGTAATTCTTCTGTCTTCTTATGTCCATAGTTTACTTGAATACCATTTCTAAGATGCCACTCTTCGGTGCAGCATATTTAAGTAAAAAGGACCAATACAGTATTAGAGCTCTAAAAAAGCAGTCTGGCAGATTCAATTGTCGAAACCGCTGGGAGGGTTCACCATTGATGAGCCAAGCCCTCCCAATATATATTTTAATCGCAGTAAGGAGAAGTGTGTTTTATGTTTAAAAGAAAATTGCGTACTTAAATGTTTTCCTTTCTTCATATAAAAGTTCAACCACAGTGTTTTACCTCAAGTGGCGATTGTTGGTGGTCTTGACGAGGGTGTGCGACAGCGCGCCGAGCTGAGTGACGCCCTGGCCGACGAGATGCGCAGCATGTTCGACACCAAGGTCCAGATTGTCACCGTCGCTCTGTACTGTCTCATAGTGCTCGGACTGGTGATGGTGGCGTCGTCCTTAGTCTTCATCTACAAGGTAACCCCCCTTACAATGTCATCTTTGGAAATAAAATATATTTCCCCTTGTTTTAACACTCATGGACAAAACCTAAGGGAGTGGAAAGTGATAAAGCACAATTTGGATTATTCTATATACAGTTACGAGCGTCATGCGTTATTAATCAATTCTTCAGTTTTCATCTCTGTCACCGTTTGCTTTTTTTTTTGGAATGGCGCTCTCCTATTGGTTGGCTACGATCACGCCACCTTTGCCCCCCCCCCCCCCCACTCGCTTTTTCGTTTTTGTAACTATTGTGTTGGAGCGGGTCGCTCCTTAAATAAATGCATATATTAGTTAATAACCAAATGGAATCCTCTCTTTCTTTTTCCCAGTAAGAGACGCCTACGGAAGCCAACAGTACATAGACAGATAAAGCACATAGGCTATAGTTATTAACTAACATATGCATTTATATAAGGCGCCAATTTATAATTGTAACAAATAGTATTTGAATCAAAACATTCAATCGGGTAAAACACAGGCGTTGCCCGGGTCATTCGGCTAGTAGATTATAGCTACAAGAAAATAAGACCTAATCCAAATAAATTTATAGCATGTGATGTTTCGGTAACAGCGTTGTTACCATCATCAGACAAAAGAATAAATGAGAAAAAATATCATAGAATGTTCTTAAACAGTACTATTTAAGAACATGCTGTGATATTTTTCTCATTTATTCTTTTGTGTGAAAATGGTAACGACGCTGTTACCGAAACGTCAGACACTATTAATTTATTTGCATTTGGTCGTATTTTCTTGTAGGAATTGACAGTCTTTGATATCTCTGGATGTCTTTTTTTTTTTGAATGAATCAGAAGCAATTTTGTTCACACTTGGTTATCTCGTGTGTCTTCAATAAAGGTCACTGTAATATATTTCAGAGTTATTGTCCCGATATACATGCTATAAGATATAACCTCCTGAGTTTTGTCCATGGGTGTATATTGGTTACTATCCTCCCGGCAAAATTTCTGTCTATATTTGATCATTCTAAGATCAAAAAACTTGCGCATAAAATTAAATTCAAAAGACAAAAACCTCTCGCAATCAGTATCTTTTATTATTACAAATAACGGACGCTAGCTTTCGAACAATTAGTTCTTCAACGGGCGTTTTTACAAAACGAAATCAGATTCTTATTAAAATATAGAGGTAATAGAAAAAATATATATAAATATTCGCTCAAAGATATGCTAAAAAGGTAAATTAGAGAATTGAAAAATAATCAGATATGCAAAAACTTCTTTAAAACTAAATTAAGTTTAAAACTAAGTGGGGAAGGGGGGACATAGCAGAATTCGTTCTTCAAATTCTTTTAAAAAAGACAGCGGAACTGTTCTGGGACATCTATTCTTCTGTTTATGCTGTCTTTACAACCAGAAACCAAGGATTCCAAAATTAATCTTTCCCCTTTGTATCTGATGTTGTTGTAATGGCAGATGGGGTTATCCAGATCAAAACTATGTCCTGTGTTTAACGTGTGTTGGTACAGAAGGGATCTGGGGTCTTTTGAGCTGATATTGTATTTGTGTTCTTTGATTCGGTTTTCGATTTTTCTGCCTGTTTCTCCTACATAAACGGATTCACAATCATTGCAGGCAACCGAATAGATCGCGTTGCTTTTATGTTGAACATCATGTTTAACTCCTGGTTTGGTAATGGGGTTCCTCAGTATATGTCCTGTTGTGCTTGTGCTGCGATAGGTGAACTGGATTCCATATTTCCTCAAATCATGGACTATTCGCTGATTGGTAGGGGAGAAATCTATAAAACCCCTGGTTCTGTTGACTGTAAGGGTAGCCTTTTTGAACGGGATGAATGTATGTTTTCTTATAAAGTCTGGTGGGTATCCAAATGTCCGTAGATTATTGTAAATATTCTCTTTTTCTTTTTCTTTTAAAGCTCGAAGGGAGCTTCATCGTAGTTAACCTCACCGATCATGTTTTTTCCCCATCAGAAGAGAATTTACTACGAAATGGCCTAAAAAACAGAATACCGACCGAAACTGACCCTTTCAGAACCATTGGTTCAATCGAATCCGTAATCCAAACTTTCAACCATGTACAGAAATCAGAGATAAGGAACATAGTCGCCGCTAAAATTAACAGAAGGGGTACTTTTGATATAAAACCTAAGAAACAATTCTTCCAAGCGATTAAAAACATAAAAAACAATAAGGAATTGGTGGTTTGCAGAGCAGACAAGGGAGGTAGTACGGTCATTATGAACAGATTGGATTACCAGAATAAGATGGAGACAACATTGGAAGACAAAGAGATTTTTGAACCCATATCTAAAGCCGAAAATTCTAAATCCATAGCTCTTTTTAAGAAAACGTTAGCATCTCTCAGGAAGAACAAAAAGATCACTGATGAACAATACAAGTCATTCATAAACAATAACACAGATATTCCTTACATATATGGCCTTCCGAAGTTGCACAAGGAAGATATCCCATTAAGACCAATAGTCGCATACCACCTTTCGCCGGCTATAGTGGTATCTCGTTTTTTGTCTTCGCTTTTGTCGCCCCATGTCCGTTCACGGAACATCTATTCAATTAACAACATAGCAGATTTTATAGGTGATATCAGAAGATCTATACCCGACCCTAACAGTAGGATTTGTTCCTTCGATGTGAAATCCCTCTTCCTCTGCCTCCCTCGTGATCTTATAATCAGCAACCTACGGGATATACTTGTGAAGGCAGAACTCGACAATATTGATACAATTTGTACCATGGTCAAGGCTTGCCTCTCCATTAATAATTTTACATATCAGAACCAGATTTACAGGCAGATTAAGGGGTCACCCATGGGTAGCCCCCTTTCCCTTACAGTAGCAGAAATTGTTTTTTTTTTTTGCTTATCCCTAGTACACGTGGTACAGGCCATGATAATCATGGTGGGTAGTTAGCGACTGCTTTTACTGTAAGCGCACCACATGTCTACACATGTGAAAAGCAGTTCGACTTTGCACTTACAAATGCCAGAGCCCCGTTTGGTTACTCGCACTCGCTGGTGGGGTTGGACTTTTGCAAGAATCGGGGGCCATTGGAGCATTTTTTTTAACAGAAAAAAGTGTCCAATGCGGGAATCGAACCCGGGTCCTAGTGGTCTAAAACCAAACGGTTTAACCAGCCTTCCACCGACCCCCAGCAGAAATTGTTCTACTGACAATAGATGGCTGGATTAACAGTCGAGAGAATCTGGGGATTAAGAAATGGCGACGATATATTGATGATATATATTGTGAATATCACCTAGGAGCGGACCAAGCCATCCTTGACACTCTTAACAGTTACCACCCAGAAATTAAGTTTACAATAGAAAGAGAAGAAAACCACACCTTACCATATCTGGATGCCCTCATTTTTAGAAATAGGAACAGTTTCCAAACAACTGTCTATTACAAAGATACCGCCAAACCATCATATATCCCGTTTAACTCCTACAGTCCAGTCTCTTACAAAATATCAGTTGTCAAAACCCTAACTAAGAGGCTCCATACCCATTGTTCCCTTCGAGCTTTAAAAGAAAAAGAAAAAGAGAATATTTACAATAATCTACGGACATTTGGATACCCACCAGACTTTATAAGAAAACATACATTCATCCCGTTCAAAAAGGCTACCCTTACAGTCAACAGAACCAGGGGGTTTTATAGATTTCTCCCCTACCAATCAGCGAATAGTCCATGATTTGAGGAAATATGGAATTCAGTTCACCTATCGCAGCACAAGCACAATAGGACATATACTGAGGAACCCCATTACCAAACCAGGAGTTAAACATGATGTTCAACATAAAAGCAACGCGATCTATTCGGTTGCCTGCAATGATTGTGGATCCGTTTATGTAGGAGAAACAGGCAGAAAAATCGAAAACCGAATCAAAGAACACAAATACAATATCAGCTCAAAAGACCCCAGATCCCTTCTGTACCAACACACGTTAAACACAGGACATAGTTTTGATCTGGATAACCCCATCTGCCATTACAACAACATCAGATACAAAGGGGAAAGATTAATTTTGGAATCCTTGGTTTCTGGTTTTAAAGACAGCATAAACAGAAGAATAGATGTCCCAGAACAGTTCCGCTGTCTTTTTTAAAAGAATTTGAAGAACGAATTCTGCTATGTCCCCCCTTCCCCACTTAGTTTTAAACTTAATTTAGTTTTAAAGAAGTTTTTGCATATCTGATTATTTTTCAATTCTCTAATTTACTTTTTAGCATATCTTTGAGCGAATATTTGTATATATTTTTTCTATTACCTCTATATATATATTTTAATAAGAATCTGATTTCGTTTTGTAAAAACGCCCGTTGAAGAACTAATTGTTCGAAAGCTAGCGTCCGTTATTTGTTATAATAAAAGATACTGATTGCGAGAGGTTTTTGTCTTTTGAATTTAATATTTGATCATAGATATGGCCTTTGAAAGCTAAACACCTTTTTGGCGGATTGTGAAGATTCCATTTGATTCCTTGTGGATCTCATGGAATAAAGTCCGCCCTAGACTGACAAGGGCCGTTAGTCCGAAACCATGGTCTCTAGGTGGACGCTTTTCAGTTTGCCAAAGCTGGTATTGTGGCTTTGTCACCGACCCGAGGCCGCTAGTTTGTGGAGACGTTCGATAGACGGCATATAGTTTTTACATCTAATTTGACTGAAGAGATGTCATTTATTTTTATAAATTATTCTTTCGGGAAAAATTCCATCTGTAACATACAATGTTTATTGATGTTTGCGATCCAGATATAAATTCTGAACTGCAGAAGTCCGGGCTGAAATCTCTAAAACCTCCTCGAGTGATATTAGCCACACAGCTCCCTGCCACTATACCGCAGCGGTTCCCAATCTTTTTCTTACTGGGCTACAAATTTCAAGAGGTTTTTGCAACCACTTAAGAAAATTGTGTACCAACAAGCATTCTATTCTAATTTGATACATTTATTTATTTCAATACACAAAACGCTATATCTCGGCTTGAAACATGCTTATTTGGCTGGAAGCCCATTTGTCATTGGAGCCTAGCAAAATATTTTACGTTTTGTTTAATAAATAGATTTCACACACTACATGACCCTCGACAATTCTCTACAAACTGTGAGTTTGGACATCGAAGTAAATTTTCATATTTTCCAAACTTGTTGCGTTGGAAAGTTACTCCTTCTCAAACTGATGGGGATGTAATCTATAGATAGCTGTTATTGGTCAAATCTGCCGATATATATTCTCGTGTTAAAGTTTGTGCTGACATTCTGCCGGTGTGATCCAGAAGAGGAAAGCGGACCAGATGGACATGCCCAGCTACACCTTGCGCCAATAGCAGCTGAGGCGGAGATAGCAACTCTAATATATTTTGTTTTACTTCAACATCTCTTTACACATGTACGTGGTTTTAAATAAAAGGGCCAATTCTCTAAATTCAATGCCTATTAAAAATTCATCATGTTGTGTCTGTTTATGTAGTGACACGTGTGTTTGTGTATTTTTGCGCATGTTGCTTCATTGTGTTTGTGACTGTTGTATGTTTGGTTGTGTTATTTGGGCGTTGTATTGGTTTATGTAGTGGTTAGTATTGCGTTTGTGTATTTTGCAAATGTTGCTGCCCTGTGTCTGTAAATTCTGCATGTTTAGTTGTGTTGTTTTTGTGTTGTGTTTGTTGTTGTGGATTTGTATGTGATGAGCCTATTTCGGCGCTATGGTCCCGAAATCCATGAGGCTCTTTCATCTCAGGGAGTTCACGAAAAGTCTACATCCTGCTATATAAAAGATACAATTTGTATATATCCTGCGCGCACTGGGGTTAAAAAAAAAAGAATGACAGACAACTATTTGTTTGGATTAAGATGACAATATATATTTATTTATCTCCTTTGACGGTCATACAAAGATAAGAATAAAAAAAAAAGATAAATGAAACGGGCAACGAAGAAACACTGCGAGAAATTTTACATGAATATACCTATTAAAAATCATTATTAAAAAAAAATACTTAACTTTGTGCTTCTGTTGGAAGGCTGGGAATCCCTCCCCCAAAATCTTGTGGAACTACATTTTTAACGAGCTTCCCTATACTCTCTTATCTCTCTCTAAGAAGAACTGGCTCTCACTAAAACTGTGACTAACTCTCTTCTCCCCAGGGTGACCGAAAAAAAAATTTAAAAAAATAAATCTTTATCTGGTCACCCTCTGTGATAAAAAAAGAAAATTTAAAATAAAAAAATAAAAATTATCATTTGAAATATTAATTTTAAAATATTTTAAAAAAAGAAAACCCAAAATAGCTGCTTATTTAAAAGAAAAAAAAATGGAAATTTATTATTGTACTATAAGTTATTTACAAAAACTAGAAATAAAAAGGAGGTGAAGAGATGGGCTGGTATTACAAAGAAGAATGCTCGAAGTCCTTTTCTTGGAGTCCTCTTTGTGGAGGCCCCAGAAGTGGCCTCTACAGTCCTTCCCCGCCAAGACCACGGGATTTGGGCTTGCGAGGGAGCAGGACAAATCTCCGGGGTCAAAAGTGGAGGTCGGGGACGCTCTGGCTTGCGAGGGAGCAAGACAAATCTCCGGGGTCAAAGTGGAGGTCGGAGATGCTCTGGATTAGCGGAAACAATAGCACTGTCTAAAATAAAAAATAAATAAATGTCAAAACAAAGGGCGCCATGCATTCTATTTATTCGCCAGTTGAATGCAAGACTGGCTTTCTAATTCCACTCTGTGACACGGATAATATTGTGATAAGTATATCCGGAGTCTTAGGGTGCCTGGAACACAAGGGTTATAAACACATATATACATATATTTATATGTAAGATTTGACACATTTGTGGGAAGGTGCATACCTACTAGTTTAAAAAAAATAATGCTTAGTGACTAAAAATAATGATAAAATAACACCAATAATGAATTCAAACAAAAATTAAATAGATAAGAAAATCAATAATGAATTCAAACCTGAACTATAATGAATTCAAACCAAAAAATAATAATAATAAAAGAGCCAATATAATAAATTCAAACAAAATTAAATAAATAAGAAAGCCAATAATGAATTCAAACCTGAACTATAATGAATTCAAACAAAAAAATAATAATAATAAAAGAGCCAATAGTGAATTCAAACAAAAATAAATTAAATAGATAAGAAAGCCAATAATGAATTCAAACCTGAACTATAATGAATTCAAACTAAAAATAATAATGAAAGGGCCAATAGTGAATTCAAACAAAAATAAATTAAATAGATAAGAAAGCCAATAATGAATTCAAACCTGAACTATAATGAATTCAAACTAAAAATAATAATAAAAGGGCCAATAATGAATTCAAACAAAAAAAATATTAAATAAATAAAAGCCAATAATGAATTCATACCTGAACTATAATGAATTCAAACAAAAAAAAATAATAAAAGAGCCGATAGTGAATTCAAACAAAAATAAATTAAATAGATAAGAAAGCCAAAAATGAATTCAAACAAAAATTAAATAAATAAAAGGCCAATAATGAATTAAATAAATTAATAAGAAAACCAATAATGAGAGAAAAAAAAAACTGGTGACTTCACATTGGCTTGACACGGTGCCTGTCAGTCAAAATTTATCTCTATCAGTTCCATGCCTTTTTCGTTGAAACATGTCCAATTCTATATGGGTTTGCTACTAACTAATTTAAACTAACATGATCAAGCTCTAAACATGTTTAATACCTAATAAAATAAAATAAATAAAATAGTATTTTATCAATGTACTACCATAGTACGTCTGGTAGGGAGTCCTTTATAAAGACTGACTGGGCTGGGTTGGTTCTCCAGGATGAACACATCATCCAACTCATCATGGTTCATAGCCAGTGTATGAGTAAATACGACATTCAGCACAAAGCCCGAAATGCCAAAGACCTCACGTCCAGCACAAAGCCTGTGGCGTGATTTACTGGCCTATTCTGCTCTTATTGATACCCTCGCCGAAGAGTCCTCGTGTCAGTCATCTGAAGACACTACGAAACCTCGCACGTCCCTATTAATGGTATCAGACCCAACAAATGGGTCAGCGCATAGAACCGATCAAATCCCCGACTTGCAAAACCCACCCTAACTAAGCCTTTTACCACTAACGTTATCCATATGGAAGGAAGCATACCCATAGCGCATAGTTCCCCTACTGGGGTTTGAAACCAGATACCACCCAGTTATCAAACCCTACATTGATTTAATTGAATTGTATGTAACCATCTGGTGCGCCGGTGGAAACCCGCTAAGTCCACCAAAGTCTCACACGTATCAAAAGTTAACAAAAAAAAAACTCATATTCCCGAAGGAAGCCTAACAAAAGGAGCGACTATTTTCTAATTTGAGAATTGCATTGTCCTGAGAGGCTTATAATCCTACCAAATTTGAAATCAAAAATAAAATCGATCCTATTAAAATTCCTTAACACTATTCTGAATACGTAGTTTGGTCTAACAATATAATAGTTTTTAACCTTCTTACACATTCATTAAGCCAATCCATTCATACACCCTCCCCCCCGTCATTCACGGCTTGCATACAAACTAAAGTTAAAAATTGCTACAAACGCCAAAGTACCTCAATTTTCATTGCTAAATTTACCCTAACAATAACTAACTTCAAGGACATCATGAAATCAAAGAGAATATTTAATAAAACTTGTGAGCTAAATGCCCTTCAATATAAATTAACCTATGCCTCATACAATCTCTTACTAACTATTTATATTCAATGAATGAGATCAGTCTCAACTGTAAGCTAACCTAACTTTAAAATAATTGTAAATATCAAAGTCCCTAAATTGTCTTTGCCTCAACACCTAGTACCACTGCAAAGATAATTTAATAGGACAATTTACTAATTAGAGCGACAAAGAATAGAACATTCAACTCATGAAGGCGACAGACAATTGGAGACGCTTCCTCCGCTGATAAGATCCTATTGACTGACCTTCCCTCCTCAAACACGCTCCAGTCACAGCAACCACTCTACACCACCAGTGCAACAACTTCATCCTACTTGCTAACTGTAGGTAACACGCAATAGTTCTAGAATATGGAATTAAAGGGCGTCTATATATATACCCAACCGATATCTGTACTAATGTGGAAACCTACACTCTGCTACACCACTGCTCTCAACTACCTGGCTTCTGATTGTCTATGTCTACTTAATCTCAATTCAAGGGATTATTGAGCGTCATACGATGGCTCGTATACCCAACCTTGGACGCCACTAAGAACACAAACAGCCCGCCGCCAAACACTACTCCGACCTCGGCAGTACATCTTTCTCTGGAGTTGTTGTGTGGCTCTGGAGTAAACTTGATGTCGCCCAGCTATACCTATACATCTATTTAGCTGCCTGCACCACCGATCCTACTGTAAACTATGCACCATCCTGAAGTATTAAGTCGTTGTTCATAACTGGAAGTTACCACCTAATGACCACTCAAGAGCGTCTGGTTCTCCAGTCGCTTCTTGATTAAATAATATCTTATTCTAATTAAATCTAATCTTAATAAAAAAATTATCCTAAACTTGAATATTTGTGCCAAATTGGTTACACCTATTTGCCAAAATTAAACCAGACCGATTGTCTACACCTACAAATGCATTGACATGAGAAAATTTTAAATTTTAACATAAAAGTTCAAAATTCAAAGTTTCATAAAAAAAAAAATTCTATAAAAAATATGCTTAATTTGATCTTTTCCATTTAATACATAATAAAATTTTATGAACTGACTGTTTCTTATACAGCTTTCTATATATACACTCTCTTCACACTACATCACGTCAGTGACTATGGCCATCGCCAGTTATGATGAAACACTATATATAAACTTAAAGATTAATTTACCTAGAGTGCCTATCTATGGGGAGGGTTTGTTTTAAACGCATTTTATTTTACATACATCAGGGTCTACTATATTGTTCTTTTCTTTAGTCCAGCTTGAACATCATTGTATTAGACTGTGGTTCGTAGAAAAAAAATACTGTCGATTGTAGGCTAATCTCTCTTACACTTTTGATGATATTGTGTATATTGACTTGATCTGGTTTGACACAGCACGCTTTCCTATTGAAGTCTCACTAGAATACGGAATTGAATGCTAATATATATATATATCTCGTTGTGGTGCTAAACATTTATCTCGTTAAGACATGGCTATCGCAGTGGTTTCTCGTGGAATGACAGAGGTGAACCGAGCCTAGACACATCTGAGTAGGTGCAGATTGGCACAACTACATCTTGCGTAGATTGACTCGGCATGTCGATTAATCAATCTTGGAAATTCTGAGCGAAATTGGTGCATCAGCCTGCAGATGGATGTATATAGATTAAATCTATATTTTATAAATGATGCATATATTTCAGATGATTTCTTCACATACTACCACAATGACCCATTCTTCAACTGGTTCATGCCACGTGGTCTTACGCTCGGTGGCGTCCATCGGGATATTATGTTTTATGTCGTTCTTCACTCACGTCCACCTTCGTGAGCATCTTAGTCCTATTACATAATGTATAATTTTGTAGGCAAAATTACATGCTCCGACATCCACAGTTCAAAGGCTACGCAAGACACCCTTCCTAGTCTTCAAGGCCTACTCTTGACCTCCCTGAAATGTAATCTTTGCTACAGATCCCCGTGCCCGATGCCACGTTTCATAAGACTA
The DNA here is from genome assembly GCA_030710605.1 of Cordylochernes scorpioides. NCBI lineage: Eukaryota > Metazoa > Arthropoda > Arachnida > Pseudoscorpiones > Chernetidae > Cordylochernes > Cordylochernes scorpioides. The sequence goes on from CP092872.1 coordinate 1,756,766, forward strand.
TGAAAGCCGATGTTGAAACGAGTTTTAGATCTGCTGTGATACTATAAGCTTCTCTTTTTGTTACAGGCCTCTGCTGCCCAAACAATCTGAAGGTGGTGGAATAGATAAGGGTTTCTGGAAGGGCTTATCAAAAACCAGTCAAGTGCAAACATACACGAGGTGCAAGGTTCACTATCATTGCTTATCTAAAGTTATTTGTAACTATATATCTGATAAATTGCCAAGTTTGCGTATTGCGTTTAATTCCGAAATAGTGCTATTAATTTCCAAAGGATGCAGGATATATTAAAAATGATTTCGTCCTTTGGCTGGAGTTAAAGAAAAGAAACAAATTTCACTAATTTCATTAAAAAGGAAAACCTTCCCCACCAAATTCTGTAATATGGATTATCATACTATAAAATCGCTATTAGATTGAATACGATATTAACTAAATAATAAAATATAAATACACCTATAAATGGGAGAGATAAAATTATATGCAGTAACTATTTGTAATGTGCGTGACACATGCAAAAAAATATAATCAAAGGTGACTGGAAAAAAAAGGCTAATAATCTATACAAAGAAGGTTTTTCTGTCTATAAACGCTATACTGTTGTCACGCATTTCCCTCCACGAAGAGTTACAAATGAGAATATACAATTCTACAGAATTACAGATTACTATCTGCACAAGATAATATGTCCATGCAAAAAATAAAATTACGAGACCGGTTTAAGAGATCATTTACGCTATTAAAAAATAAAAAAAAAATATTGTAAAAACACGTCTTATCTAAACTGTATAATTGAACAAACATATTTCTCGCATAAATTAAAGTATCTTAAAAAAAACTAAAGTAAATTAAAATAAATAATGGAGAAAATAAATTATTATACATAACTGTAATCTAAATGGTAATAAAACATTTATTTTAGACAAGAGAATTGCGTTGCGATATACTTTTACCATAAAATTGGCCATACTGGCATCCATAAATATTATCTTGTCCCAATGACTTGTACAAAATTGTTTTTAAATTATATTATACTAGCGGACCCGCCCGGCTTCGCCCGGGTTTTACCCGAGTGAATGTTTGTCTAACGAACATTTGTTAAAACAATTCTCTTTAAACTTATAAAACGTACTCGGCTTCGCCCGGTGTTTTACCCGAGTAAAGGTTTGTCTAGCGAACATTTGTTAAAACAATTATCTAAAAACTTATTAAAAAATAAAAAAGATATATTTGATAATTTGAAACTCGTAAATTTGAATCTCTCGATAAAGTGAACATTTTTTCCCGGTCCCTGTGTGCCTTGTCATCCTGAATTTTGTCTTTCCTAATTTTCTACATTAGAAATTCATAGTTTTATCTAGTGAACATTTTTTCCCGGTCCCTTGAGAAATACTCGATAAGTTGAATAAAATCAATATTAATTGGTTCCCTCGGTAATTGGAAGTTAAAGGAATAGTATCTTCGCCTTGGAATTGTATCATTATTCTTGTCGCAAATAAATTGCCGTGTCATCCTGAGATAATCTTACTTTTGATAAATAATATTTAAGATAACAAACTTAGTGATAAGAAAACTTGTTAACATCGTCACAATGGGGGCGCTGCTTGCGAGTTAAATCTACAAATCTGCAAATAACTCTAAGGATATTCAAGATATTCATGAAATTATTTTTCAAAAACCTTCCCGGTGATATACCTAATAATATTCCAAAATTTCACGGCGATTGGATGTATGGTTTTTTAATCTATAGAGTACAGACAGACATTCAAATTTATATATATAGATTAGCAGTAATTAAACGTAACAGTAAGAAAATGTTGATTTTAATATATGTAAATAGAGTGTCTTAAGAAAGACCACCTAAAAACATGACTCAACTTGTTTCTCCTGTAGGTGGTCTCTCATTGGAGGTTCTAATTGATATTAAAGAATCTCTAATAGACCTTTAATAAGAGACTGCCTCTCGGAGAGACGGTTTAAGCTACGATTTTAGGCATCCTCTCAATGGAAGCTCTACTGTATCTACTTTTTCACACTGTTTGGCTTAATAAATGCCATTTTAACCATTTTAAATGTGTATCAATCGAGTTTTTTTTTTATATTTTATATCCAAAATCACTTCATTTCAATTCATAGGGAATTCTTAACATTTTTTTTTTGTCTTCATTCAGCTCACTTTCTATTATATTTTAAGCCATTGTTCCATTATACATATTTAATATCGTTTACACTGTTTTACTTTCAAAAATGTCGATGAAATGAGTAGTTTGGTCCGGCATAAAGAAGAGGCATATAATCATTTTTTTCTATATGCATGATAATATTATTTCAATTTTATATAGAGATTTACTCTTCATTGTTGGCTTTTTATCTTACATTCATTCTTCATTGTTGGCTTTTTATATTACATTCACTCTTCATTGTTGGCTTTTTATCTCACATTCACTCTTCATTGTTGGCTTTTTATATTATATTTACTCTTCATTGTTGGCTTTTTATCTTACATTCATTCTTCATTGTTGGCTTTTTATATTATATTTACTCTTCATTGTTGGCTTTTTATCTTACATTCATTCTTCATTGTTGGCTTTTTATATTACATTTACTATTCATTGTTGGCTTTTTATCTTACATTCACTCTTTATTGTTGGCTTTTTATCTTACATTCATTCTTCATTGTTGGCTTTTTATCTTACATTCACTCTTCATTGTTGGCTTTTTATCTTACATTCATTCTTCATTGTTGGCTTTTTATATTACATCCTTCTTCATTGTTGGCTTTTTATATCATATAGAAAATCATAGTTTTATCTAGTGAACATTTTTTCCCGTGTCACATTGCCGTGTCATCCTGAGATAATCTTACTTTTGATAAATAATATTTAAGATTCGCCCGGGTTTTACCCGAGTAAAAGTTTGTCTAACGAATCTCTCGATAAAGTGAACATTTTTTTCCCGGTCCCTTGAAAAATACTCGATAAGTTGAATAAAATCAATATTAATTGGTTCCCTCGGTAATTGGAAGTTAAAGGAATAGTGCCTTTGAATTGTATCATTATTCTTGTCTCAAATAAATTGCCGTGTCATCCTGAATTTTGTCTTTCCTAATTTTCTACATTACAAAATCATCGTATCATCATGATAATATTTAGAGCAGATTGTTGAATTATAACAGATAAATTATAATATTTATCTTGATTATTTCTAGGCGAAAAGTTATTTCAAAAATTTTATTTGCTAGAAACCTTCCCAGTACTATACTAAATAACTTCCCAAAGTTTCATGGCGATCCAATGAGTGGTTTGGTCAGGCATAAAGGACAAACAAACAAACAAACAGACACACATACATTCATTTTTATATATATAGATTAGCAGTAATTAAACGTAACAGTAAGAAAATGTTGATTTTAATATATGTAAATAGAGTGTCTTAAGAAAGACCACCTAAAAACATGACTCAACTTGTTTCTCCTGTAGGTGGTCTCTCATTGGAGGTTCTAATTGATATTAAAGAATCTCTAATAGACCTTTAATAAGAGACTGCCTCTCGGAGAGACGGTTTAAGCTACGATTTTAGGCATCCTCTCAATGGAAGCTCTACTGTATCTACTTTTTCACACTGTTTGGCTTAATAAATGCCATTTTAACCATTTTAAATGTGTATCAATCGAGTTTTTTTTTATATTTTATATCCAAAATCACTTCATTTCAATTCATAGGGAATTCTTAACATTTTTTTTTTGTCTTCATTCAGCTCACTTTCTATTATATTTTAAGCCATTGTTCCATTATACATATTTAATATCGTTTACACTGTTTTACTTTCAAAAATGTCGATGAAATGAGTAGTTTGGTCCGGCATAAAGAAGAGGCATATAATCATTTTTTTCTATATGCATGATAATATTATTTCAATTTTATATATATAGATAGATAGAGATTTACTCTTCATTGTTGGCTTTTTATCTTACATTCATTCTTCATTGTTGGCTTTTTATCTCACATTCACTCTTCATTGTTGGCTTTTTATATTATATTTACTCTTCATTGTTGGCTTTTTATCTTACATTCATTCTTCATTGTTGGCTTTTTATATTATATTTACTCTTCATTGTTGGCTTTTTATCTTACATTCATTCTTCATTGTTGGCTTTTTATATTACATTTACTATTCATTGTTGGCTTTTTATCTTACATTCACTCTTTATTGTTGGCTTTTTATCTTACATTCATTCTTCATTGTTGGCTTTTTATCTTACATTCACTCTTCATTGTTGGCTTTTTATCTTACACTAGCGGACCCGCCCGGCTTCGCCCGGGTTTTACCCGAGTGAATGTTTGTCTAACGAACATTTGTTAAAACAATTATCTAAAAACTTATTAAAAAATAAAAAAGATATATTTGATAATTTGAAACTCGTAAATTTGAATCTCTCGATAAAGTGAACATTTTTTCCCGGTCCCTGTGTGCCTTGTCATCCTGAATTTTGTCTTTCCTAATTTTCTACATTAGAAATTCATAGTTTTATCTAGTGAACATTTTTTCCCGGTCCCTTGAGAAATACTCGATAAGTTGAATAAAATCAATATTAATTGGTTCCCTCGGTAATTGGAAGTTAAAGGAATAGTATCTTCGCCTTGGAATTGTATCATTATTCTTGTCGCAAATAAATTGCCGTGTCATCCTGAGATAATCTTACTTTTGATAAATAATATTTAAGATAACAAACTTAGTGATAAGAAAACTTGTTAACATCGTCACAATGGGGGCGCTGCTTGCGAGTTAAATCTACAAATCTGCAAATAACTCTAAGGATATTCAAGATATTCATGAAATTATTTTTCAAAAACCTTCCCGGTGATATACCTAATAATATTCCAAAATTTCACGGCGATTGGATGTATGGTTTTTTAATCTATAGAGTACAGACAGACATTCAAATTTATATATATAGATTAGCAGTAATTAAACGTAACAGTAAGAAAATGTTGATTTTAATATATGTAAATAGAGTGTCTTAAGAAAGACCACCTAAAAACATGACTCAACTTGTTTCTCCTGTAGGTGGTCTCTCATTGGAGGTTCTAATTGATATTAAAGAATCTCTAATAGACCTTTAATAAGAGACTGCCTCTCGGAGAGACGGTTTAAGCTACAATTTTAGGCATCCTCTCAATGGAAGCTCTACTGTATCTACTTTTTCACACTGTTTGGCTTAATAAATGCCATTTTAACCATTTTAAATGTGTATCAATCGAGTTTTTTTTTTATATTTTATATCCAAAATCACTTCATTTCAATTCATAGGGAATTCTTAACATTTTTTTTTGTCTTCATTCAGCTCACTTTCTATTATATTTTAAGCCATTGTTCCATTATACATATTTAATATCGTTTACACTGTTTTACTTTCAAAAATGTCGATGAAATGAGTAGTTTGGTCCGGCATAAAGAAGAGGCATATAATCATTTTTTTCTATATGCATGATAATATTATTTCAATTTTATATAGAGATTTACTCTTCATTGTTGGCTTTTTATCTTACATTCATTCTTCATTGTTGGCTTTTTATATTACATTCACTCTTCATTGTTGGCTTTTTATCTCACATTCACTCTTCATTGTTGGCTTTTTATATTATATTTACTCTTCATTGTTGGCTTTTTATCTTACATTCATTCTTCATTGTTGGCTTTTTATATTATATTTACTCTTCATTGTTGGCTTTTTATCTTACATTCATTCTTCATTGTTGGCTTTTTATATTACATTTACTATTCATTGTTGGCTTTTTATCTTACATTCACTCTTTATTGTTGGCTTTTTATCTTACATTCATTCTTCATTGTTGGCTTTTTATCTTACATTCACTCTTCATTGTTGGCTTTTTATCTTACATTCATTCTTCATTGTTGGCTTTTTATATTACATCCTTCTTCATTGTTGGCTTTTTATATCATATAGAAAATCATAGTTTTATCTAGTGAACATTTTTTCCCGTGTCACATTGCCGTGTCATCCTGAGATAATCTTACTTTTGATAAATAATATTTAAGATTCGCCCGGGTTTTACCCGAGTAAAAGTTTGTCTAACGAATCTCTCGATAAAGTGAACATTTTTTTCCCGGTCCCTTGAAAAATACTCGATAAGTTGAATAAAATCAATATTAATTGGTTCCCTCGGTAATTGGAAGTTAAAGGAATAGTGCCTTTGAATTGTATCATTATTCTTGTCTCAAATAAATTGCCGTGTCATCCTGAATTTTGTCTTTCCTAATTTTCTACATTACAAAATCATCGTATCATCATGATAATATTTAGAGCAGATTGTTGAATTATAACAGATAAATTATAATATTTATCTTGATTATTTCTAGGCGAAAAGTTATTTCAAAAATTTTATTTGCTAGAAACCTTCCCAGTACTATACTAAATAACTTCCCAAAGTTTCATGGCGATCCAATGAGTGGTTTGGTCAGGCATAAAGGACAAACAAACAAACAAACAGACACACATACATTCATTTTTATATATATAGATTAGCAGTAATTAAACGTAACAGTAAGAAAATGTTGATTTTAATATATGTAAATAGAGTGTCTTAAGAAAGACCACCTAAAAACATGACTCAACTTGTTTCTCCTGTAGGTGGTCTCTCATTGGAGGTTCTAATTGATATTAAAGAATCTCTAATAGACCTTTAATAAGAGACTGCCTCTCGGAGAGACGGTTTAAGCTACGATTTTAGGCATCCTCTCAATGGAAGCTCTACTGTATCTACTTTTTCACACTGTTTGGCTTAATAAATGCCATTTTAACCATTTTAAATGTGTATCAATCGAGTTTTTTTTTTATATTTTATATCCAAAATCACTTCATTTCAATTCATAGGGAATTCTTAACATTTTTTTTTTGTCTTCATTCAGCTCACTTTCTATTATATTTTAAGCCATTGTTCCATTATACATATTTAATATCGTTTACACTGTTTTACTTTCAAAAATGTCGATGAAATGAGTAGTTTGGTCCGGCATAAAGAAGAGGCATATAATCATTTTTTTCTATATGCATGATAATATTATTTCAATTTTATATATATAGATAGATAGAGATTTACTCTTCATTGTTGGCTTTTTATCTTACATTCATTCTTCATTGTTGGCTTTTTATATTACATTCACTCTTCATTGTTGGCTTTTTATCTCACATTCACTCTTCATTGTTGGCTTTTTATATTATATTTACTCTTCATTGTTGGCTTTTTATCTTACATTCATTCTTCATTGTTGGCTTTTTATATTATATTTACTCTTCATTGTTGGCTTTTTATCTTACATTCATTCTTCATTGTTGGCTTTTTATATTACATTTACTATTCATTGTTGGCTTTTTATCTTACATTCACTCTTTATTGTTGGCTTTTTATCTTACATTCATTCTTCATTGTTGGCTTTTTATCTTACATTCACTCTTCATTGTTGGCTTTTTATCTTACACTAGCGGACCCGCCCGGCTTCGCCCGGGTTTTACCCGAGTGAATGTTTGTCTAACGAACATTTGTTAAAACAATTCTCTTTAAACTTATAAAACGTACTCGGCTTCGCCCGGGGTTTTACCCGAGTAAAGGTTTGTCTAGCGAACATTTGTTAAAACAATTATCTAAAAACATATTAAAAATAAAAAAGATATATTTGATAATTTGAAACTCGTAAATTTGAATCTCTCGATAAAGTGAACATTTTTTCCCGGTCCCTGTGTGCCTTGTCATCCTGAATTTTGTCTTTCCTAATTTTCTACATTAGAAAAATCATAGTTTTATCTAGTGAACATTTTTTCCCGGTCCCTTGAGAAATACTCGATAAGTTGAATAAAATCAATATTAATTGGTTCCCTCGGTAATTGGAAGTTAAAGGAATAGTATCTTCGCCTTGGAATTGTATCATTATTCTTGTCTCAAATAAATTGCCGTGTCATCCTGAGATAATCTTACTTTTGATAAATAATATTTAAGATAACAAACTTAGTGATAAGAAAACTTGTTATCATCGTCACAATGGGGGCGCTGCTTGCGAGTTAAATCTACAAATCTGCAAATAACTCTGAGGATATTCAAGATATTCATGAAATTATTTTTCAAAAACCTTCCCGGTGATATACCTAATAATATTCCAAAATTTCACGGCGATTGGATGTATGGTTTTTTAATCTATAGAGTACAGACAGACATTCAAATTTATATATATAGATTAGCAGTAATTAAACGTAACAGTAAGAAAATGTTGATTTTAATATATGTAAATAGAGTCTCTTAAGAAAGACCACCTAAAAACATGACTCAACTTGTTTCTCCTGTAGGTGATCTCTCATTGGAGGTTCTAATTGATATTAAAGAATCTCTAATAGACCTTTAATAAGAGACTGCCTCTCGGAGAGACGGTTTAAGCTACGATTTTAGGCATCCTCTCAATGGAAGCTCTACTGTATCTACTTTTTCACACTGTTTGGCTTAATAAATGCCATTTTAACCATTTTAAATGTGTATCAATCGAGTTTTTTTTTTATATTTTATATCCAAAATCACTTCATTTCAATTCATAGGGAATTCTTAACATTTTTTTTTTTGTCTTCATTCAGCTCACTTTCTATTATATTTTAAGCCATTGTTCCATTATACATATTTAATACCGTTTACACTGTTTTACTTTCAAAAATGTCGATGAAATGAGTAGTTTGGTCCGGCATAAAGAAGAGGCATATAATCATTTTTTTCTATATGCATGATAATATTATTTCAATTTTATATATATAGATAGATAGAGATTTACTCTTCATTGTTGGCTTTTTATCTTACATTCATTCTTCATTGTTGGCTTTTTATATTACATTCACTCTTCATTGTTGGCTTTTTATCTTACATTCACTCTTCATTGTTGGCTTTTTATATTATATTTACTCTTCATTGTTGGCTTTTTATCTTACATTCATTCTTCATTGTTGGCTTTTTATCTCACATTCACTCTTCATTGTTGGCTTTTTATCTTACATTCATTCTTCATTGTTGGCTTTTTATATTACATTTACTATTCATTGTTGGCTTTTTATCTTACATTCACTCTTTATTGTTGGCTTTTTATCTTACATTCATTCTTCATTGTTGGCTTTTTATATTACATTCACTCTTCATTGTTGGCTTTTTATCTTACATTCATTCTTCATTTTTGGCTTTTTATATTACATTCACTCTTAATTGTTGGCTTTTTATATCATATAGAAAATCATAGTTTAATCTAGTGAAGATTTTTTCACGTGTCACATTGCCGTGTCATCCTGAGATAATCTTACTTTTGATAAATAATATTTAAGATTAATTGGTTCCCTCGGTAATTGGAAGTTAAAGGAATAGTATCTTGCCTTGGAATTGTATCATTATTCTTGTCTCAAATAAATTGCCGTGTCATCCTGAATTTTGTCTTTCCTAATTTTCTACATTACAAAATCATCGTATCATCATGATAATATTTAGAGCAGATTGTTGAATTATAACAGATAAATTAGAATATTTATCTTGATTATTTCTAGGCGAAAAGTTATTTCAAAAATTTTATTTGCTAGAAACCTTCCCAGTACTATACTAAATAACTTCCCAAAGTTTCATGGCGATCCAATGAGTGGTTTGGTCAGGCATAAAGGACAAACAAACAAACAAACAAACAAACAAACAGACACACATACATTCATTTTTATATATATAGATTAATTGGTTCCCTCGGTAATTGGAAGTTAAAGGAATAGTATCTTGCCTTGGAATTGTATCATTATTCTTGTCTCAAATAAATTGCCGTGTCATCCTGAATTTTGTCTTTCCTAATTTTCTACATTACAAAATCATCGTATCATCATGATAATATTTAGAGCAGATTGTTGAATTATAACAGATAAATTAGAATATTTATCTTGATTATTTCTAGGCGAAAAGTTATTTCAAAAATTTTATTTGCTAGAAACCTTCCCAGTACTATACTAAATAACTTCCCAAAGTTTCATGGCGATCCAATGAGTGGTTTGGTCAGGCATAAAGGACAAACAAACAAACAAACAAACAAACAAACAGACACACATACATTCATTTTTATATATATAGATTCGACGCTATTAGAATATTATGCTAAATTAAAATGAATAGATAAATAAAAGAAATGGAAGAAATATGCGGCAGGCATAGTGCCAGGCCTAAAAGGCCAAGCCTTTGGAAAACGTACCTTTCACACCAAGCGCTCGGTCTAGACTGTCCTTTGTTAAAGGTTTCCTTGTAGGCGGGAAAGCGGTTCTCTTGAAACCCTTAGGGTCTCGCCGACTTGTCAATCAAACTTGCGGGGGGGGGAAAGTCTAGAATTTGATATTGATTGATATCTTTATTTGCTTTCCCATGGTTTCTCAGATTCTTAGCATTTTCCCGCTAAAAAAATTTCCTAGTAATTCTCTATCTACCAGCTAGTATAACGAATTTTTTTTAAGATTGTTAACTAATAAACACAAAAAAAGTTGAGATCTCAAATACTCTAAACTGGTGTACCTTGCTAAAAAAAATACTGGTGTTGACAATATATGATTAAAAAATAGATTACAAAATGATGCAGTGTTTTAAGTTATGGTCCTTTTTTTTTAAGTATGGGTAATGCTAGATTTAGAATTATATGTTCTATGTTCAACCTAACTTCTATAACGTTCAAATTCTTATACTGGACACATGGTGACTTCGACACATATTTGTTTAGAATTGGCAAAATTGGTTCACCTGCATGCACTTGTGGAAACTAACAACAAACCCCTGAACACCTTCTGATAAAATGTCCATTAACTTCTGATCCAAGGGAAGAAAACCAACTTTACCTGACTGATACAAAATAAGCTGCTCGCAATAAAGACCAATACATCAAGTTTTAATAGATTCTGCAGGATGTATATTTTGAGGCGAAAGTGTTGACTGTACATATTTTTAAGCCACTACTTATAATTGCTATATGTAAATTTGACATCGAACGTTTAATTTTAATGATTTCCAATGTTCAATTGTATTAATTGTATAGAATTTAAAAAATATACACGCAATTATCCAAATTGTGGATATGTTCAAATTTACTTATGTCTTATTTTAAATTTCACAAATTTATATTTATGCTTATTTGCGCTCTGTATTTTTAGTTTAAAAAAGAAATTGTAGTTTAACATTTATTTTTTTTTAAATATATTTTGTTGTTTTTATGCGAAAATCTTTTACACATAGTACAAATAGTTTCAAATATAAAATTGGCGTTACTGTTAATTTTCAGAATGCTCATAATATCTTAATAAAGATTGGGGTTCAGCCAACTAAAATATTGGAAAATAATGATATTTTGATCTAAAATATGCCTTTTTACAATATAAGCCTAATTTCATTTAAGAAACAAATAATAAAAATAATACCTAATAAAACTAAAATGTAAGTGGACAACTGCGGCCTTCTAGCATATTATTTGGCTTAATTAAAAATGGCTCGTTTATCTAATATTAAGAAAGCACCACCACAAATCTGTCAAATCTTACCTCGAAAATGGCGGGATCCGCTCTCCACGTGGTTGGCCGCCTCGTGGTTCTTTACCATTCTTTACTGGATTCTCCGCAGCCTCCAACTAGCACACAATTATATTAGTTTATGCTTTAGACAGGATTTTACAAGTTACATGTTTTAAATAGCAGGGTGTTATTTTACCGTGAACTTTTCGTGGCCTTATTTGGAACTGGTCGGCCCCACGTTGGGCGCCATTGATGAGCCTATTTCGGCGCTATGGTCCCGAAATCCATGAGGCTCTTTCATCTCAGGGAGTTCACGAAAAGTCTACATCCTGCTATATAAAAGATACAATTTGTATATATCCTGCGCGCACTGGGGTTAAAAAAAAAGAATGACAGACAACTATTTGTTTGGATTAAGATGACAATATATATTTATTTATCTCCTTTGACGGTCATACAAAGATAAGAATAAAAAAAAAGATAAATAAAACGGGCAACGAAGAAACACTGCGAGAAATTTTACATGAATATACCTATTAAAAATCATTATTAAAAAAAATACTTAACTTTGTGCTTCTGTTGGAAGGTTGGGAATCCCTCCCCAAAAATTTTTTAACGAGCCAACATTTTTAACGAGCTTCCCTATACTCTCTTATCTCTCTCTAAGAAGAACTGGCTCTCACTAAAACTTCCTCGTGACTAACTCTCTTCTCCCCAGGGTGACCGAAAAAAAAAATTAAAAAAATAAATCTTTATCTGGTCACCCTCTGTGATAAAAAAAAGAAAATTTAAAATAAAAAAAATAAAAATTATCATTTGAAATATTAATTTTAAAATATTAAAAAAAAGAAAACCCAAAATAGCTGCTTATTTAAAAGAAAAAAATGGAAATTTATTATTGTACTATAAGTTATTTACAAAAACTAGAAATAAAAAGGAGGTGAAGAGATGGGCTGGTATTACAAAGAAGAATGCTCGAAGTCCTTTTCTTGGAGTCCTCTTTGTGGAGGCCCCAGAAGTGGCCTCTACATATGTTGTACGTTTGCCGTGTTCTCGTGTGTTGTATGTGGTTTACCAACCTCCAGAATCTCCGTGACATCACCATGAGTCAAAGTACGTTTTAGATCTTGGGGGGACTCTATTAAAGAGAACTACAAAGAATCAGAGGAATTCTATATACAGTTACGAGCGTCATTCTTCATCAGTCATCTCTGTCGCCGTTTGCTTTTTTTTTTGGAATGGCGCCCTCCTATTGGTTGGCTACGATCACGCCACCTTTGCCCCCCCCCCCCCTCCCCCATCATGCCCCCCCCACTCGCTTTTTCGTTTTTGTAACCATTGTGTTAGAGCGGGTCGCTCCTTAAATAAATGCATATATTAGTTAATAACCAAATGGAATCCTCTCTTTCATTTTCCCAGTAAGAGACGCCTACGGAAGCCAACAGTACATAGACAGATAAAGCACATAGGCTATAGTTATTAACTAACATATGCATTTATATAAGGCGCCAATTTATATTTGTAACAAATAGTATTTGAATCAAAACATTCAATCGGGTAAAACACGGGCGTTGCCCGGGTCATTCGGGGCTAGTTTAATATATAATACAAACCAATTGACTTCGAACGTATCGAGAATTAGAGCCAACAATATAAATATGAGCAATATTGAAAAGACGCAGTGATAAAATTGGACAAGATTATAAAGATATTTTACTCAAGACAAAGAATAGAATTTTAGAGACATTGGTATTTCCTGTGGTCACTTATGGATGGGAGAGCTGGACTCTCAGAAAAGAAGAAAGAAAAAAAAATTGAAACTCTAAAAATGTGGACTTGGCGAAAGCTACCCAAAGTATCATGAACAAATACAAAAACAAAAATATCTTAATTGATATTTATCCTGTTAGATCCCTAGAATCCCAAATATGTAAACAAGGACAGACCTACCCTGGACATATAATGAGAGAAAATGGTTTAGATAAGATGTTGATGCTGAGAAAGACCTTCAATGAGCTGGCTCGAAGGGGTCAATAAAACCACAGGAAGGTCACTAGATGTGCTGGCTAGAAGGGGTCAATAAAACCACAGGAAGGTCACTAGATGAGCTGGCTAGAAGGGGTCAATAAAACCACAGGAAGGTCACTAGATGAGCTGGCTAGAAGGGGTCAATAAAACCACAGGAAGGTCACTAGATGAGCTGGCTAGAAGGGGTCAATAAAACCACAGGAAGGTCACTAGATGAGCTGGCTAGAAGGGGTCAATAAAACCACAGGAAGGTCACTAGATGAGCTGGCTAGAAGGGGTCAATAAAACCACAGGAAGGTCACTAGACGAGCTGGCTAGAAGGGGTCAATAAAACCACAGGAAGATCTCTAGATGAGCTGGCTAGAAGGGGTCAATGAAACCACAGGAAGATCACTAGATGTGCTGGCTAGAAGGGGTCAATAAACCCACAGGAAGGTCACTAGATGTGCTGGCTAGAAGGGGTCAATAAAACCACAGGAAGGTCACTAGATGAACTGGCTAGAAGGGGTCAATAAAACCACAGGAAGGTCACTAGATGAGCTGGCTAGAAAGGGTCAATAAAACCACAGGAAGATCACTAGATGCGCTGGCTAGAAGGGGTCAATAAAACTACAGGAAGGTCACTAGATGAACTGGCTAGAAGGGTCAATAAAACCACAGGAAGGTCAGTAGATGAGCTGGCTAGAAGGGGTCAATAAAACCACAGGAAGATCACTAGATGAGCTGGCTAGAAGGGGTCAATAAAACCAAAGAAAGGTCACTTGATGAGCTGGCTAGAAGGGGTCAATGAAGCCACAGGAAGGTCACTAGATGTGCTAGCTAGAAGGAGTCAATAAACCCACAGGAAGGTCACAAGAAGTGCTGGCTAGAAGGGGTCAATAAAACCACGGGAAGGTCACTAGATGAGCTGGCTAGAAGGGGTCAATAAAACCACAGGAAGGTCACTAGATGTGCTGGCTAGAAGGGTTCAATAAACCCACAGGAAGGTCACTAGATGTGCTGGCTAGAAGGGGTCAATAAAACCACAGGAAGGTCACTAGATGTGTTGGCTAGAAGGGGTCAATAAACCCACAGGAAGGTCACTAGATGTGCTGGCTAGAAGGGCTCAATAAAACCACAGGAAGGTCAGTAGATGAGCTGGCTAGAAGGGGTCAATAAAACCACAGGAAGGTCACTAGATGTGCTGGCTAGAAGGGGTCAATAAATACACAGGAAAGTCACTAGATGTGCTGGCTAGAAGGGGTCAAAAAACCCATAGGAAGGTCACTAGATGTGCTGGCTAGAAGGGCTCAATAAACCCACAGGAAGGTCACTAGATGTGCTGGCTAGTAGAGGTCAATAAAACCACAGGAGGATCACTAGATGAGCTGGATAGAAGGGGCCAATAAAACCACAGAAAGGTCACTAGATGAGCTGGCTAGAAGGGTTCAATAAAACCACAGGAAGATCACTAGATGAGCTGGCTAGAAGGGGTCAATAAACCCAAAGGAAGGTCACAGGATGAGCTGGCTAGAAGGGGTCAATAAAACCACAGGAAGGTCACTAGATGTGCTGGCTAGAAGGGCTCAATAAAACCACAGGAAGGTCACTAGATGAGCTAGCTAGAAGGGGTCAATAAAACCACAGGAAGGTCACTAGATGTGCTGGCTAGAAGGGGTCAATAAAACCACAGGAAGGTCACTAGATGAACTGGCTAGAAGGGGACAATAAAACCACAGGAAGATCCCTAGATGAGCTGGCTAGAAGGGGTCAATAAAACCACAGGAAGGTCACTAGATGAGCTGCCTAGAAGGAGTCAATAAAACCACAGGAAGGACACTAGATGAGCTGGCTAGAAGGGATAAATAAAACCACAGGAAGGTCACTAAATGTGCTGGCTAGAAGGGTTCAATAAAACCACAGGAAGGTCACTAGATGAGCTGGCTAGAAGGGATCAATAAAACCACAGGAAGGTCACTAGATGTGCTGGCTAGTAGAAGTCAATAAAACCACAGGAAGGTCACTAGGTGAGCTGGATAGAAGGGGTCGATAAAACCACAGGAAGGTCACTAGATGAACTGGCTAGAAGGGGACAATAAAACCACAGGAAGGTCACTAGATGAGCTGGCTAGAAGGGTCTATAACACAACAGGAAGATCCCTAGATGAGCTCGCTAGAAGGGGTCAATAAAACCACAGGAAGGTCACTAGATGAGCTGGCTAGAAGGGTCAATAAAACCACAGGAAGGAGACTAGATGAGCTAGCTAGAAGGAATAAATAAAACCACAGGAAGGTCACTAAATGTGCTGGCTAGAAGGGTTCAATAAAACCACAGGAAGGTCACTAGATGAGCTGGCTAGAAGGGGTCAATAAAACCACAGGAAGGTCACTAGATGAGCTGGCTAGAAGGGATCAATAAAAACACAGGAAGGTCACTAGATAAGCTGGCTAGAAGGGGACAATAAAACCACAGGAAGGTCACTAGATGAGCTGGCTAGAAGGGTCTATAACACAACAGGAAGATCCCTAGATGAGCTCGCTAGAAGGGGTCAATAAAACCACAGGAAGGTCACTAGATGAGCTGGCTAGAAGGGTCAATAAAACCACAGGAAGGAGACTAGATGAGCTAGCTAGAAGGAATAAATAAAACCACAGGAAGGTCACTAAATGTGCTGGCTAGAAGGGTTCAATAAAACCACAGGAAGGTCACTAGATGAGCTGGCTAGAAGGGGTCAATAAAACCACAGGAAGGTCAGTAGATGAGCTGGCTAGAAGGGGTCAATAAAACCACAGGAAGATCACTAGATGAGCTGGCTAGACGGGGTCAATAAAACCAAAGAAAGGTCACTTGATGAGCTGGCTAGAAGGGGTCAATGAAGCCACAGGAAGGTCACTAGATGTGCTAGCTAGAAGGAGTCAATAAACCCACAGGAAGGTCACAAGAAGTGCTGGCTAGAAGGGGTCAATAAAACCACGGGAAGGTCACTAGATGAGCTGGCTAGAAGGGGTCAATAAAACCACAGGAAGGTCACTAGATGTGCTGGCTAGAAGGGTTCAATAAACCCACAGGAAGGTCACTAGATGTGCTGGCTAGAAGGGGTCAATAAAACCACAGGAAGGTCACTAGATGTGTTGGCTAGAAGGGGTCAATAAACCCACAGGAAGGTCACTAGATGTGCTGGCTAGAAGGGCTCAATAAAACCACAGGAAGGTCAGTAGATGAGCTGGCTAGAAGGGGTCAATAAAACCACAGGAAGGTCACTAGATGTGCTGGCTAGAAGGGGTCAATAAATACACAGGAAAGTCACTAGATGTGCTGGCTAGAAGGGGTCAAAAAACCCATAGGAAGGTCACTAGATGTGCTGGCTAGAAGGGCTCAATAAACCCACAGGAAGGTCACTAGATGTGCTGGCTAGTAGAGGTCAATAAAACCACAGGAGGATCACTAGATGAGCTGGATAGAAGGGGCCAATAAAACCACAGAAAGGTCACTAGATGAGCTGGCTAGAAGGGTTCAATAAAACCACAGGAAGATCACTAGATGAGCTGGCTAGAAGGGGTCAATAAACCCAAAGGAAGGTCACAGGATGAGCTGGCTAGAAGGGGTCAATAAAACCACAGGAAGGTCACTAGATGTGCTGGCTAGAAGGGCTCAATAAAACCACAGGAAGGTCACTAGATGAGCTAGCTAGAAGGGGTCAATAAAACCAGGGGAGGGTCACTAGATGAGCTGGCTAGAAGGGGTCAATAAAACCACAGGAAAGTCACTAGATGTGCTGGCTAGAAGGGGTCAATAAAACCACAGGAAGGTCGCTAGGTGAGCTGGATAGAAGGGGTCAGTAAAACCACAGGAAGGTCACTAGATGAACTGGCTAGAAGGGGACAATAAAACCACAGGAAGATCCCTAGATGAGCTGGCTAGAAGGGGTCAATAAAACCACAGGAAGGTCACTAGATGAGCTGCCTAGAAGGAGTCAATAAAACCACAGGAAGGACACTAGATGAGCTGGCTAGAAGGGATAAATAAAACCACAGGAAGGTCACTAAATGTGCTGGCTAGAAGGGTTCAATAAAACCACAGGAAGGTCACTAGATGAGCTGGCTAGAAGGGATCAATAAAACCACAGGAAGGTCACTAGATGTGCTGGCTAGTAGAAGTCAATAAAACCACAGGAAGGTCACTAGGTGAGCTGGATAGAAGGGGTCGATAAAACCACAGGAAGGTCACTAGATGAACTGGCTAGAAGGGGACAATAAAACCACAGGAAGGTCACTAGATGAGCTGGCTAGAAGGGTCTATAACACAACAGGAAGATCCCTAGATGAGCTCGCTAGAAGGGGTCAATAAAACCACAGGAAGGTCACTAGATGAGCTGGCTAGAAGGGTCAATAAAACCACAGGAAGGAGACTAGATGAGCTAGCTAGAAGGAATAAATAAAACCACAGGAAGGTCACTAAATGTGCTGGCTAGAAGGGTTCAATAAAACCACAGGAAGGTCACTAGATGAGCTGGCTAGAAGGGGTCAATAAAACCACTGGAAGGTCACTAGATGAGCTGGCTAGAAGGGGTCAATAAAACCACAGGAAGGTCACTAGATGAGCTGGCTAGAAGGGATCAATAAAAACACAGGAAGGTCACTAGATAAGCTGGCTAGAAGGGATCAATAAAACCACAGGAAGATCACTAGTTGAGCTGGTTAGAAGGGGTCAATAAAACCACAGGAAGATCACTAGTTGAGCTGGTTAGAAGGGGTCAATAAAACCACAGGAAGATCACTAGTTGAGCTGGTTAGAAGGGGTCAATAAAACCACAGGAAGATCATTAGATGAGCTGGCTAGAAGGGGTCAATAAAACCACAGGAAGGTCACTAGATGTGCTGGCTAGAAGGGGACAAAAAACCCACAGGAAGGTCACTAGATGTGCTGGCTAGAAGGACTCAATAAAACCACAGGAAGATCACTAGATGAGCTGGCTAGAAGGGGTCAATAAAACCACAGGAAGATCACTATATGAGCTGGCTAGAAGTGGTCAATAAAACCACAGGAAGGTCACTAGATGAGATGGCTAGAAGGGGTCAATAAAACCACAGGAAGGTCACTAGATGAGCTGGCTAGAAGGGGTCAATAAAACCACAGGAAGGTCACTAGATGAGCTGGCTAGAAGGGGTCAATAAAACCACAGGAAGGTCACTAGATGAGCTGGCTAGAAGGGATCAATAAAACCACAGGAAGGTCACTAGATGAGCTGGCTAGAAGGGGTCAATAAAACCAGGGGAGGGTCACTAGATGAGCTGGCTAGAAGGGGTCAATAAAACCACAGGAAGTTCACTAGATGTGCTGGCTAGAAGGGGTCAATAAAACCACAGGAAGGTCACTAGATGAGCTGGCTAGAAGGGGTCAATAAAACCACAGGAAGGACACTAGATGAGCTGGCTAGAAGGGATAAATAAAACCACAGGAAGGTCACTAAACGTGCTGGCTAGAAGGGTTCAATAAAACCACAGGGAGGTCACTAGATGAGCTGGCTAGAAGGGATCAATAAAACCACTGAAAGATCACTAGATGAGCTGGCTAGAAGGGGTCAATAAAACCACAGGAAGATCACTAGATGAGCTGGCTAGAAGGGGTCAATAAAACCACAGGTAGGTCACTAGATGTGCTGGCTAGAAGGGGTCAAAAAACCCACAGGAAGGTCACTAGATGTGCAGGCTAGAAGGACTCAATAAAACCACAGGAAGATCACTAGATGAGCTGGCTAGAAGGGGTCAATAAAACCACAGGAAGATCACTATATGAGCTGGCTAGAAGTGGTCAATAAAACCACAGGAAGGTCACTAGATGAGATGGCTAGAAGGGGTCAATAAAACCACAGGAAGATCCCTAGATGAGCTGGCTAGAAGGGGTCAATAAAACCACAGGAAGGTCACTAGATGAGCTGCCTAGAAGGAGTCAATAAAACCACAGGAAGGACACTAGATGAGCTGGCTAGAAGGGATAAATAAAACCACAGGAAGGTCACTAAATGTGCTGGCTAGAAGGGTTCAATAAAACCACAGGAAGGTCACTAGATGAGCTGGCTAGAAGGGATCAATAAAACCACAGGAAGGTCACTAGATGTGCTGGCTAGTAGAAGTCAATAAAACCACAGGAAGGTCACTAGGTGAGCTGGATAGAAGGGGTCGATAAAACCACAGGAAGGTCACTAGATGAACTGGCTAGAAGGGGACAATAAAACCACAGGAAGGTCACTAGATGAGCTGGCTAGAAGGGTCTATAACACAACAGGAAGATCCCTAGATGAGCTGGCTAGAAGGGGTCAATAAAACCACAGGAAGGTCACTAGATGAGCTGGCTAGAAGGGGTCAATAAAACCACAGGAAGGAGACTAGATGAGCTAGCTAGAAGGAATAAATAAAACCACAGGAAGGTCACTAAATGTGCTGGCTAGAAGGGTTCAATAAAACCACAGGAAGGTCACTAGATGAGCTGGCTAGAAGGGGTCAATAAAACCACTGGAAGGTCACTAGATGAGCTGGCTAGAAGGGGTCAATAAAACCACAGGAAGGTCACTAGATGAGCTGGCTAGAAGGGATCAATAAAAACACAGGAAGGTCACTAGATGAGCTGGCTAGAAGGGATCAATAAAACCACAGGAAGATCACTAGTTGAGCTGGTTAGAAGGGGTCAATAAAACCACAGGAAGATCACTAGTTGAGCTGGTTAGAAGGGCTCAATAAAACCACAGGAAGATCACTAGTTGAGCTGGTTAGAAGGGGTCAATAAAACCACAGGAAGATCACTAGATGAGCTGGCTAGAAGGGGTCAATAAAACCACAGGAAGGTCACTAGATGTGCTGGCTAGAAGGGGTCAAAAAACCCACAGGAAGGTCACTAGATGTGCTGGCTAGAAGGACTCAATAAAACCACAGGAAGATCACTAGATGAGCTGGCTAGAAGGGGTCAATAAAACCACAGGAAGATCACTATATGAGCTGGCTAGAAGGGGTCAATAAAACCACAGGAAGGTCACTAGATGAGATGGCTAGAAGGGGTCAATAAAACCACAGGAAGGTCACTAGATGAGCTGGCTAGAAGGGGTCAATAAAACCACAGGAAGGTCACTAGATGAGCTGGCTAGAAGGGGTCAATAAAACCACAGGAAGGTCACTAGATGAGCTGCTAGAAGGGGATCAATAAAACCACAGGAAGGTCACTAGATGAGCTGGCTAGAAGGGGTCAATAAAACCAGGGGAGGGTCACTAGATGAGCTGGCTAGAAGGGGTCAATAAAACCACAGGAAGTTCACTAGATTAGCTGGCTAGAAGGGGTCAATAAAACCACAGGAAGGTCACTAGATGAGCTGGCTAGAAGGGGTCAATAAAACCACAGGAAGGACACTAGATGAGCTGGCTAGAAGGGATAAATAAAACCACAGGAAGGTCACTAAACGTGCTGGCTAGAAGGGTTCAATAAAACCACAGGGAGGTCACTAGATGAGCTGGCTAGAAGGGATCAATAAAACCACTGAAAGATCACTAGATGAGCTGGCTAGAAGGGGTCAATAAAACCACAGGAAGGTCACTAGATGAGCTGGCTAGAAGGGGTCAATAAAACCACAGGAGGTCACTAGATGAGCTGGCTAGAAGGGATCAATAAAACCACAGGAAGGTCACTAAATGTGCTGGCTAGAAGGGTTCAATAAAACCACAGGAAGGTCACTAGATGAGCTGGCTAGAAGGGATCAATAAAACCACAGGAAGATCACTAGATGAGCTGGCTAGAAGGGGTGAATAAAACCACAGGAAGGTCACTAGATGAGCTGACTAGAAGGGATCAATAAAACCACAGGATGGTCACTAGATGAACTGGCTAGAAGGGAACAATAAAACCACAGGAAGGTCACTAGATGAGCTGGCTAGAAGGGGTCTATAACATCACAGGAAGGTCACTAGATGAGCTGGCTAGAAGGGATCAATAAAACCACTGGAAGATCACTAGATGAGCTGGCTAGAAGGGGTCAATAAAACCACAGGAAGGTCACTAGATGAGCTGGCTAGAAGGGGTCAATAAAACCACAGGAGGTCACTAGATGAGCTGGCTAGAAGGGATCAATAAAACCACAGGAAGGTCACTAAATGTGCTGGCTAGAAGGGTTCAATAAAACCACAGGAAGGTCACTAGATGAGCTGGCTAGAAGGGATCAATAAAACCACAGGAAGGTCACTAGATGAGCTGGCTAGAAGGGGTCAATAAAACCACAGGAAGGTCACTAGATGAGCTGGCTAGAAGGGATCAATAAAACCACAGGATGGTCACTAGATGAACTGGCTAGAAGGTAACAATAAAACCACAGGAAGGTCACTAGATGAGCTGGCTAGAAGGGGTCTATAACATCACAGGAAGATCACTAGATGAGCTGGCTAGAAGGGGTCAATAAAACCACAGGAAGGTCACTAGATGAGCTGGCTAGAAGGGGTCAATAAAACCACAGGAAGGACACTAGATGAGCTGGCTAGAAGGGATAAATAAAACCACAGGAAGGTCACTAAACGTGCTGGCTAGAAGGCTTCAATAAAACCACAGGAAGGTCACTAGATGAGCTGGCTAGAAGGGATCAATAAAACCACAGGAAGATCACTAGATGAGCTGGCTAGAAGGGGTCAATAAAACCACAGGAAGATCACTAGATGAGCTGGATAGAAGGGGTCAATAAAACCACAAGAAGATCATTAGATGAGCTGGCTAGAAGGGGTCAATAAAACCACAGGAAGGTCAGTAGATGAGCTGGCTATAAGGGGTCAATAAAACCACAGGAAGGTACTAGATGAGCTGGCTAGAAGGGGTCAATAAAACCACAGGAAGGACACTAGATGAGCTGGCTAGAAGGGATAAATAAAACCACAGGAAGGTCACTAAACGTGCTGGCTAGAAGGGTTCAATAAAACCACAGGAAGGTCACTAGATGAGCTGGCTAGAAGGGATAAATAAAACCACAGGAAGGTCACTAAACGTGCTGGCTAGAAGGGTTCAATAAAACCACAGGAAGGTCACTAGATGAGCTGGCTAAAAGGGATCAATAAAACCACTGGAAGATCACTAGATGAGCTGGCTAGAAGGGGTCAATAAAACCACAGGAAGGTCACTAGATGAGCTGGCTAGAAGGGGTCAATAAAACCACAGGAGGTCACTAGATGAGCTGGCTAGAAGGAATCAATAAAACCACAGGAAGGTCACTAAATGTGCTGGCTAGAAGGGTTCAATAAAACCACAGGAAGGTCACTAGATGAGCTGGCTAGAAGGGATCAATAAAACCACAGGAAGATCACTAGATGAGCTGGCTAGAAGGGGTCAATAAAACCACAGGAAGATCACTAGATGAGCTGGCTAGAAAGGGTCAATAAAACCACAGGAAGGTCACTAGATGCGCTGGCTAGAAGGGGTCAATAAAACTACAGGAAGGTCACTAGATGAACTGGCTAGAAGGGTCAATAAAACCACAGGAAGGTCAGTAGATGAGCTGGCTAGAAGTTGTCAATAAAACCACAGGAAGATCACTAGATGAGCTGGCTAGAAGGGGTCAATAAAACCAAAGAAAGGTCACTTGATGAGCTGGCTAGAAGGGGTCAATGAAGCCACAGGAAGGTCATTAGATGTGCTAGCTAGAAGGAGTCAATAAACCCACAGGAAGGTCACAAGAAGTGCTGGCTAGAAGAGTTCAATAAAACCACGGGAAGGTCACTAGATGTGCTGGCTAGAAGGGTTCAATAAACCCACAGGAAGGTCACTAGATGTGCTGGCTAGAAGGGGTCAATAAAACCACAGGAAGGTCACTAGATCTGTTGGCTAGAAGGGGTCAATAAACCCACAGGAAGGTCACTAGATGTGCTGGCTAGAAGGGCTTAATAAAACCACAGGAAGGTCAGTAGATGAGCTGGCTAGAAGGGGTCAATAAAACCACAGGAAGGTCACTAGATGTGCTGGCTAGAAGGGGTCAATAAATACACAGGAAAGTCACTAGATGTGCTGGCTAGAAGGGGTCAAAAAACCCATAGGAAGGTCACTAGATGTGCTGGCTAGAAGGGCTCAATAAACCCACAGGAAGGTCACTAGATGAGCTGGCTAGTAGAGGTCAATAAAACCACAGGAGGATCACTAGATGAGCTGGATAGAAGGGGCCAATAAAACCACAGAAAGGTCACTAGATGAGCTGGCTAGAAGGGTTCAATAAAACCACAGGAAGATCACTAGATGAGCTGGCTAGAAGGGGTCAATAAACCCACAGGAAGGTCACTAGATGAGCTGGCTAGAAGGGGTCAATAAAACCACAGGAAGGTCACTAGATGTGCTGGCTAGAAGGGCTCAATAAAACCACAGGAAGGTCACTAGATGAGCTAGCTAGAAGGGGTCAATAAAACCAGGGGAGGGTCACTAGATGAGCTGGCTAGAAGGGGTCAATAAAACCACAGGAAGGTCACTAGGTGAGCTGGATAGAAGGGGTCAGTAAAACCACAGGAAGGTCACTAGATGAACTGGCTAGAAGGGGACAATAAAACCACAGGAAGATCCCTAGATGAGCTGGCTAGAAGGGGTCAATAAAACCACAGGAAGGTCACTAGATGAGCTGCCTAGAAGGAGTCAATAAAACCACAGGAAGGACACTAGATGAGCTGGCTAGAAGGGATAAATAAAACCACAGGAAGGTCACTAGGTGAGCTGGATAGAAGGGGTCAGTAAAACCACAGGAAGGTCACTAGATGAACTGGCTAGAAGGGGACAATAAAACCACAGGAAGATCCCTAGATGAGCTGGCTAGAAGGGGTCAATAAAACTACAGGAAGGTCACTAGATGAGCTGCCTAGAAGGGTTCAATAAAACCACAGGAAGGTCACTAGATGAGCTGGCTAGAAGGGGTCAATAAAACCACAGGAAGGTCACTAGATGTGCTGGCTAGAAGGGGTCAATAAAACCACAGGAAGGTCACTAGGTGAGCTGGATAGAAGGGGTCAGTAAAACCACAGGAAGGTCACTAGATGAACTGGCTAGAAGGGGACAATAAAACCACAGGAAGATCCCTAGATGAGCTGGCTAGAAGGGGTCAATAAAACCACAGGAAGGTCACTAGATGAGCTGCCTAGAAGGGTTCAATAAAACCACAGGAAGGTCACTAGATGAGCTGGCTAGAAGGGATCAATAAAACCACAGGAAGGTCACTAGATGTGCTGGCTAGTAGAAGTCAATAAAACCACAGGAAGGTCACTAGGTGAGCTGGATAGAAGGGGTCGATAAAACCACAGGAAGGTCACTAGATGAACTGGCTAGAAGGGGACAATAAAACCACAGGAAGGTCACTAGATGAGCTGGCTAGAAGGGTCTATAACACAACAGGAAGATCCCTAGATGAGCTGGCTAGAAGGGGTCAATAAAACCACAGGAAGGTCACTAGATGAGCTGGCTAGAAGGGGTCATTAAAACCACAGGAAGGAGACTAGATGAGCTAGCTAGAAGGGATAAATAAAACCACAGGAAGGTCACTAAATGTGCTGGCTAGAAGGGTTCAATAAAACCACAGGAAGGTCACTAGATGAGCTGGCTAGAAGGGGTCAATAAAACCACTGGAAGGTCACTAGATGAGCTGGCTAGAAGGGGTCAATAAAACCACAGGAAGGTCACTAGATGAGCTGGCTAGAAGGGATCAATAAAAACACAGGAAGGTCACTAGATGAGCTGGCTAGAAGGGATCAATAAAACCACAGGAAGGTCACTAGATGAGATGGCTAGAAGGGGTCAATAAAACCACAGGAAGGTCACTAGATGAGCTGGCTAGAAGGGGTCAATAAAACCACAGGAAGGTCACTAGATGAGCTGGCTAGAAGGGGTCAATAAAACCACAGGAAGGTCACTAGATGAGCTGGCTAGAAGGGATCAATAAAACCACAGGAAGGTCACTAGATGAGCTGGCTAGAAGGGGTCAATAAAACCAGGGGAGGGTCACTAGATGAGCTGGCTAGAAGGGGTCAATAAAACCACAGGAAGTTCACTAGATGTGCTGGCTAGAAGGGGTCAATAAAACCACAGGAAGGTCACTAGATGAGCTGGCTAGAAGGGGTCAATAAAACCACAGGAAGGACACTAGATGAGCTGGCTAGAAGGGATAAATAAAACCACAGGAAGGTCACTAAACGTGCTGGCTAGAAGGGTTCAATAAAACCACATGGAGGTCACTAGATGAGCTGGCTAGAAGGGATCAATAAAACCACTGAAAGATCACTAGATGAGCTGGCTAGAAGGGGTCAATAAAACCACAGGAAGGTCACTAGATGAGCTGGCTAGAAGGGGTCAATAAAACCACAGGAGGTCACTAGATGAGCTGGCTAGAAGGGATCAATAAAACCACAGGAAGGTCACTAAATGTGCTGGCTAGAAGGGTTCAATAAAACCACAGGAAGGTCACTAGATGAGCTGGCTAGAAGGGATCAATAAAACCACAGGAAGATCACTAGATGAGCTGGCTAGAAGGGGTCAATAAAACCACAGGAAGGTCACTAGATGAGCTGGCTAGAAGGGATCAATAAAACCACAGGATGGTCACTAGATGAACTGGCTAGAAGGGAACAATAAAACCACAGGAAGGTCACTAGATGAGCTGGCTAGAAGGGGTCTATAACATCACAGGAAGGTCACTAGATGAGCTGGCTAGAAGGGATCAATAAAACCACTGGAAGATCACTAGATGAGCTGGCTAGAAGGGGTCAATAAAACCACAGGAAGGTCACTAGATGAGCTGGCTAGAAGGGGTCAATAAAACCACAGGAGGTCACTAGATGAGCTGGCTAGAAGGGATCAATAAAACCACAGGAAGGTCACTAAATGTGCTGGCTAGAAGGGTTCAATAAAACCACAGGAAGGTCACTAGATGAGCTGGCTAGAAGGGATCAATAAAACCACAGGAAGGTCACTAGATGAGCTGGCTAGAAGGGGTCAATAAAACCACAGGAAGGTCACTAGATGAGCTGGCTAGAAGGGATCAATAAAACCACAGGATGGTCACTAGATGAACTGGCTAGAAGGGAACAATAAAACCACAGGAAGGTCACTAGATGAGCTGGCTAGAAGGGGTCTATAACATCACAGGAAGATCACTAGATGAGCTGGCTAGAAGGGGTCAATAAAACCACAGGAAGGTCACTAGATGAGCTGGCTAGAAGGGGTCAATAAAACCACAGGAAGGACACTAGATGAGCTGGCTAGAAGGGATAAATAAAACCACAGGAAGGTCACTAAACGTGCTGGCTAGAAGGGTTCAATAAAACCACAGGAAGGTCACTAGATGAGCTGGCTAGAAGGGATCAATAAAACCACTGGAAGATCACTAGATGAGCTGGCTAGAAGGGGTCAATAAAACCACAGGAAGGTCACTAGATGAGCTGGCTAGAAGGGGTCAATAAAACCACAGGAGGTCACTAGATGAGC
The DNA here is from genome assembly GCA_030710605.1 of Cordylochernes scorpioides. Taxonomy (NCBI): domain Eukaryota; kingdom Metazoa; phylum Arthropoda; class Arachnida; order Pseudoscorpiones; family Chernetidae; genus Cordylochernes; species Cordylochernes scorpioides. The sequence continues at coordinate 1,783,802 of CP092872.1, forward strand.
TGGCTAGAAGGGATCAATAAAACCACAGGAAGGTCACTAAATGTGCTGGCTAGAAGGGTTCAATAAAACCACAGGAAGGTCACTAGATGAGCTGGCTAGAAGGGATCAATAAAACCACAGGAAGATCACTAGATGAGCTGGCTAGAAGGGGTCAATAAAACCACAGGAAGATCACTAGATGAGCTGGATAGAAGGGGTCAATAAAACCACAAGAAGATCATTAGATGAGCTGGCTAGAAGGGGTCAATAAAACCACAGGAAGGTCAGTAGATGAGCTGGCTATAAGGGGTCAATAAAACCACAGGAAGGTACTAGATGAGCTGGCTAGAAGGGATCAATAAAACCACAGAAAGGTCACTAGATGAGCTGGCTAGAAGGGGTCAATAAAACCACGGGAAGTTCAATAGATGAACTGGCTAGAAGCGGTCAATAAAACCACAGGAAGGTCACTAGGTGAGCTGGTTAGAAGGGTCAATAAAACCAGGGGAAGGTCACTAGATGTACTGGCTAGAAGGGGTCAATAAAACCACAGGAAGGTCACTAGATGAGCTGGCTAGAAGGGGTCAATAAAACCACATGAAGGTCACTAGATGAGCTGGCTAGAAGGGGTCAATAAAAATACAGAAAGGTAACTAGATGAAATGGCTAGAAGGGGTCAATAAAAATACAGAAAGGTCACTAGATGAGCTGGCTAGAAGGGGTCAATAAAACCACAGGAAGGTCACTAGATGAGCTGGCTAGAAGGGATCAATAAAACCACAGGAAGGTCACTAAATGTGCTGGCTAGAAGGATTCAATAAAACCACAGGAAGGTCACTAGATGAGCTGGCTAGAAGGGATCAATAAAACCACAGGAAGATCACTAGATGAGCTGGCTAGAAGGGGTCAATAAAAATACAGAAAGGTCACTAGATGAACTGGCTAGAAGGGGTCAATAAAACCACAGGAAGGTCACTAGGTGAGCTGGTTAGAAGGGGTCAAAACAAGCGTTGTTAATTTATTTGAATTAGGTCTTATTACCATGTATTTAACAACAACCTTTAGATCTTAATTTGGAAGGAAAGAGAATTGTTTAACCAAGAAATATTTAGAAAAGTATGGACGGTTTCCAGTAACTTTGGTAGCGGATTGTTGAGTAGAGAGTCAATCTAGTGAAGTTGTACTGATTTTGTCGTAGTGTTAGAGATTAGTTAGTACTTGTATTGGACAATAACACATGGTGGATATGTTTGTTGTTGTTTAGAGATTACGCAAAAATGGGAGTAAGAAACAGGAAGGGGACAAAATTATTGTATATTTACACTCATGGACAATTCACACTTGGTTATCTCGTGTGTCTTCAATAAAGGTCACTGTAATATCTTTCAGAGTTATTGTCTGAATCCCGATATACATGCTGAAAGGTACAACTTCCTTAAGTTTTGTCCATGAGTGTATATTGGGTATCTCGTGTGTCTTCAATAAAGGTCACTGTAATATCTTTCAGAGTTATTGTCTGAATCCCGATATACATGCTGAAAGGTACAACTTCCTTAAGTTTTGTCCATGAGTGTATTGTTACATAGAAAGAAAAGCGCCTTCCAGAATGGAGAGAGAATGTTCTAGAACGTTTAAAAATAATGTATAAAAAGCGGAAGACAACTGATTTGCCAATCTAAAGCATTGCGCAAGGCTTAGTGCTGGCGGCTTTCTGATTGGCTGACCAACCATGACCGCTCTGGAAAGATCTACTGCGGGATATATAGGGATGAGAAACTCATACCAGGAGGAAGAAAGATAAGAAGAAAGGAAGAAGAACGAAGCTACATGGTGTACTCCAAGCAAGCTGCTGTCTCAAGAGGTCGAACTGCTGCTTACCGCCGTCGCCGGTGTACTTCCTGGAAGATTCTAGAAGGTTCTACCAACTTCTGTCTCCTGTTCTGCTCCTGATTTCCCTCACTGTGCTGCAAGTTGGTGAGTTTGTAACTGCTGTTTTCTTTATTGTTGTTTTTTGCACTCTTCTGTAATTATTTTTTTTATTAAGCTTAAATAAAGACCTAAAGATCTTTGTACCCACGGAAGTGATTATTTGACAACCAACAACGCAACACTATTTTAAAAGTGTCAATGATAAAACATGGAAAAATAAATGACCAATCGGGGGCCATTGGAGCATTCTTTTAATTAGAAAAAATTGCCCAATGCGGGATTCGGTCCCTGATCGTAGCGGTCAAAAACCAACGGTTTAGACCACCCTTCCACTGACACCCAAAAAAGGTCTTCAACCTAGTGAAGTGACAAGGCCTATTTTCAAGTAAGAATACAACATGCGAGAGACTTATATTCCTTTACTAAAAGTGATTTTTAACGTTCGTTATCAACGTACGTTTGGTCCTGGGGGGTGATAAACAAAAAAAATCATTTTTCAACTAATAGGTCTATATATGAATGAGTACCTTCCATTCACTTTCGTGACTGTGTGTATATATATCCATACTGCTTATCCCTGTAGATACTGTAGCGCTATCAGACGCCCAAGAAAGTTTGCCGAGACAATAGCTTTGATAGAGCAGCTATCGCGGCTATATAAGCCCGGCCTCCCGTGTTCCTACAGCTTACAACATGAGGAGGTGCCTGTGGTACTGTGTCGGAGTGGTCGGTTTGGTTTTGGCCATCGTGGCTATATCCATCCAGGTCTCCATGCCTTCCATTGTCAAAAACCTCATCAACAAGGTAAGAGAGACAACCAATTCTTCAAGTCAGATTTTGACGCCATCAGCTCAAAACCTACTATCTAGATTACTAAACTATTTATTTAAAATTTTACACAAATAAATTTTCTGGCAATGCGTTTCTTTTAAATATCATCAAATATTATCTCTACAGACCTTACTGCAATGATATGAGTTATTGAATGAGAGGGCTTGGCTCATCAGTAGTGAACCCTCTCAGCGGTTTCGCCAAATTAATCTCTAGACCGCTCTACTATTGTATTGGACTGGTTTTGTTATATACCCTGTATTTTCTATGGAAGGCAGCTTAGGGGTGTTTAAGGAACTATGGACATAAGCTTATAGGTCTGTAGAGGTACATACATATAATTTCAAGGTATTGCATCGAGCAAAGCTCTTCCGCAAAATATGTTTTCATAACCTATATATATTAGTAAATTAAATTTTACCTCTACAGACCTATAAGCTTATGTCCATAGTTCCTTAAACACCCCTAAGCTGCCTTCCATAGAAAATACAGGGTATATAACAAAACCAGTCCAATACAATAGTAGAGCGGTCTAGAGATTAATTTGGCGAAACCGCTGAGAGGGTTCACTACTGATGAGCCAAGCCCTCTCATTCAATAGCTCATATCATTGCAGTAAGGTCTGTAGAGATAATATTTGAGGATATTTAAAAGAAACGCATTGCCAGAAAATTTATTTGTGTAAAATTTTAACGATAGATGGCAATAAAATTTAATTTACTAAACTATTTATTTATAAAAGCGAATTTTTTATCTTCTTATTCTCTTTAAATATACAAGTGAATATTGTAAACTATTCATAAAACGTATGTGCTTCTTATTTATTTAAATCAATTTTCTACTGCCAAAGTGCAATGAAAATGGGAGGACATGGCTCATCAGAGGTGAACCCTCCCTGAAGTTTAGTCAGTTTAGTCCACCATACCAATGTTGTATTAGTGTGTTCTCCACTTTTATATCTAAAGATGCTCTAGATTAGGGTTGTTGTTGTTGTCGTGTCCAATGAAGAGCCTCAGATGTCTCCATGCATCTCTATCACAGCAAGGTCCACATCTTGGGTGTGTAAAGTTCTGGGTCCATGTCAAGACCTGTATTGGGGCGGTATGCTAGATTAAACTGACGAAGCCGCTTGGAATATTCAGCACTCTCATTGCAGTAAGAGAAGTATAAATTTGTTTTGTTTAAAAATAAATAAGTGCGCCTTATAAATTGCATAAATTTCCGATAACCATCACAACCGTGGAGGGCCAACCGGCCATATCCACTATCTGTAGACGTCTACACACGAGTGAGGCTGCGTCTAGCCTCAGGTCTAATTGTCGCATCAAACATCGCCCTAGATCTTGTTTGTCTAAATGTGACCGAGAATCCTGTAAGAAACTGAACTACAAAGTCTAGCCTCCCTCAGTTCAAGTGTTTTGACACTCAACCAAATACACAACTGGGGGATAACAAGTTAGAATACAAGAAGTATAATAGGACCTACACCTTTCATTTAACCTCAAAACTTTCAATTGGAAATCACTTTGATCGAATTAAAAGATTAAAAACTCAAAGCTTGATATAAACTCAGTTAAACAACTTAATCTACTGAGCATATTGACTTCCTCCACGTTATGTTGGACCAGGGTAGATATGGTCTCCATAAAGGATTTCAATGTTTTATTGCTGAATAAGAAACCATAAAGAGAACAATTTCAAACCTAAAACTACTTCTTACTTGGAACAGAAAATGAACATTTGGGGTGAAGTTAGCAACTGCTTTTACTACAAGTGCACCACATGTCTACACCTGTGGAAAGCCGTTCTACTTACAAGAGTCCCTGTTTGGTTACTTTGCAATCACTGATGGAATTGGACTTTTGAAAGAATCGGGGGCCATTGTAGCATCTTTTTTCTTTGATCGTAGCGGAATTTGATATTGTAATATACAGAGATCTTCCTTCAAATGTCCTGAAATACATTTTCAATGGAGCTGGTATAGGCGCTGAGAGATCTTTATTTCAGAATGAATACTGTGTATGTGATGGATTTAGCAATTTGTCGAATTTAGAAAAAAACTTAAAATAAGAGATATGAACGAAGATAGAATTCTCCATTGTTCCCGGCTTCAGGGGACAAAACAATTCTATAACAAGTCAAAGATGTACAAACCTCTGATTTACTGACCGATACTTGTGCTCCCAGTTCGATAGTTCAGTACAAGACTGTGTTGATTACCTATTTACTTATTAATACCAATTTCTTAGACTGCTGGACGAATCTAAGTAAGACGTCTTAATAAAATACTTTTGTCATAATTTCTCCCAGCGCAGCGACTTCTCGGCCTCGTTGTATTTCCACATTCTATGAAAGCCAAAGTCACGGAATCCACTCATGGACAAAACTTAAGGAAGTTGTACGTTTTATCATGTATATATATCGGGACAAAATCTCTGAAAGATATTACAGTGACCTTTATTGAAGACAAACGAGATAACCAAGTGTGGACAAAATTGTCTCCGTCTCCCTGAAAAAAAAAAAAAAAAACAGATAACCCGCAACATCAAAGACTTTCTACTTCCTTAAGTATTGTCCATGTGTGTATAGTGTGTATAATTGCAGAGCCAAAGTGTCCTTTAGGGAGAGAGAGATGTCCTCTTACCGGAGAGTTGCTAAATAGTAAAAATGGTAATTTTGCAAATGAAAACTGTCCTTCATAAGAAGGTGTCCTCTAGCGCGAGTGTCCTCTCATGGAGGTTCTACTGTATATATATTTCACCTTGGAATCACTTATAAACTAAACGTAAAAACAGGCATTAATTTATACAGACACAATACAGGATGGTTGGCTGACGATACCTTATAAAAATGTTCTCTTATTTATCATAAATATAAATAATAATTCAAAACTGTTGACTCCATAATAAAACGGAGCAATTTTCTGAGATTCAAGATGGCAAAACTCTTACTCATTCGAAAATAAAAAATCATAAATTTTAAAAATATTTCTCTTCGCCCCGCCGCCCCACTGTGCTGACACGCACTTCAAAATTAAATTGGCCAGCGCGTTCCCCTGATTTAACTCTTACATGATTTTTCCCGTGAAGGTTTATTTAAAAAATGATATCTATAAAAGCAACTCAAAACATCACAGCGAAAAGAAAACATTAATTTGTATAGTAAGTCTAGGTAAAATTGGCTAAATTATGACCAATGCCCTCCATAGAGCTTATATGTGCCAATCTGAAGATGAGCATCATTTGTCTGAATTACCACTGAAGTGTCTATCGGATACACGTCTTGGCCATCTCATTCCCGGCACTTTGAACAGTCCGCGTTACATTTCTGATGTGATAAGTAATATAAAGCTAGCAATAAATATGTATATATATGTTTCTATGAAAATGTTAATCTGCAAGACGCAGGTTATCATAATCCCTTTTTGATTTTGTTTTTGTCACTTTGGCGGTTCGCAAATAGACAACAAAAAAAAAGCTGTATCAGACATTATAAAGACAATAAAGATTTTCTGATAATAAGAAAGTACAAAGATGTTGCAATAAGTCCCGTGGCTGTTGAACCATTTATTCGAGGTCTGGGAAACGCTACGTTTCAGCAGGATAATACACGATCGCATGTTGCCGGTATTGTACGGACCTTCTTACATACAGAACATGTTCGGCTGCTGCAAGCACGTTCTCCTGATCTGTCACCAATAGAAAACGTCTGGTCAATGGTTGTCGAGCGACTGTCTCATCACCACACTCCAGTCACTACTGTCGATGAACTGTGAAATTGTGTTAAAGCTACATGGCAAGCTGTACCTGTACATGTCATCTATTCTCTGTTTGACTCAATACCCAGACATATATCAGTGCTGTTATTGCTGTAGGAGGAGGTTCTACTGGGTAGTGATTTCTCAGGATCCATACTTCCAAAATTCTTGAAAATGTATTCACTAGTAATTTCTTGAATAATGCATTTTCCCAATAAATATCATTTTGTTATTTGCCTTTCTTCCTGGTGTAGCAGTTCTCTTCTTCTTTCTTATCTCCACTCAATCATATTAGGGTGTCAAGCTTGTAAAGCTTGAGACTTTTGATGGTATCTGTCGAGGAAGAATAGAGTACATCAATGGATGAGTCAATACAGTCAATGATGTGTTTTAGGGTTGCAGGTTGACACTTAGTACATAGTGGGTAGCTCTAAAGGCCAGTAGTGAAATTTTAACATGGTGCGAGAGAGAGAGAGAGAGAGAGAGAGAGAACTCCTTCAACATATAAAGTATTTTAAAATAGATCAACCCATATCCAAATCTTTAGATAAAAAAGCATATATTGGCAAAAATAATAGTTTTATTCAATCCACAATATAAACTCATGGACAAAACTTAAGAAAGTTTCATATTTTGATGAGGTCAGTCGTTTGTTTTTATCTTCATTTTTGAAGAAGACAGAGGCTGTTCACACTTGGTTATCTCGTGTGTCTTCAATAAAGGTCACTGTAATATCTTTCAGAGTTATTGTCTGAATCCCGATATACATGCTATAAGGTACAACCTCCTTAAGTTTTGTCCATGAGTGTCTTCAATAAAGATAATATCTTTCAGAGTTATTGTCTGAATCCCGATATACATGCTGAAAGATACAACCTCCTTAAGTTTTGTCCATGAGTGTATATTTTTTATCTCGTGTGTCTTCAATAAAGGTCACTGTAATATCTTTCAGAGTTATTGTCTCAATCCCGATATACATGATAAAAGGTACAACTTCCTTAAGTTTTGTCCATGAGTGTGGTGCTTTTAGATATATACAAGCAGCCAATGTAGGATTACAACAGCGCTAGGTACTGAGTTATGTGGTAAGAGATATCTCCCCGCACCAATCCAAGTGAGATCATCAGAAGTCCAACTGGAACAATGATAATTCCGAACCAACAGAGAAATCATGGGTTATCAGATTACCCGAGATAGCTTGTTTACCAACGCTCCCAATATTACAGTATCTAGTTGGTAGATATCTCTCTGATATTTACAGGATGTGCGACAATTTTGATTAAAAAATATCTGGTTCGTTACCCCAGTTGTTTATTGATTTTTGGACAAGTGTATGACGTGTCAAAGCCGAAACTTGGTTCTATTGTTAAATGTTGCCGTTAAACACATTTTAAATATTTACTGATACATTCAGAATATTCCCCTCACAAAATAATATTATAAACTTCCTTACACTCATATTTAAAATGTTTAACGGCACAAGATTCAACAACGGAACTAAGATTCGGCTTTGACACGTCATACACTTGTCCAAAAACAACTGGGGTAACGAACCAGATATTCTTCAATCAAAAAAAAAGAACAAATTAATACTAAACTTTATATAATCAGTGTTATTATATATATTTATTTATTTATATAATTATTAAAATTTTACACAAATAAATTTACTGGCAATACGCTTCTTTTAAATATCATCAAATATTATCTCTACAGACCTTACTGCAATGACATGAGTTATTGAATAACTCCAAGGACCTGAGAATCCAGACCCAATGACAACAATATAAATTATAATTATAAATGAACAAACCCTGTATATCCCACACAGTATATTGTAAATATGATGATCTAGGTTTCTATTTTTGAGCGGTGGCACCTAATAAAGTTATTTGGAGCAGCAGCTGGAGAAATACAACACATAAAAGTCGGTGGACAAGTAGGTAACACCCTCGATTCTCGACAGACATGAACCAGTATTGAATCCCGCGTTAACCTTATGTTTAATATGTGAATAACCTTCACATGTTATTCATTGTTTCAATTATCATAAACTAGGTTGTTCTTGTTGAGCGGTACCTAATAAAGTGATTTTGGAACCGAACCGAATATCGAAAAGTTTCAAGGCCATCTTTGATGGCATATATAAATACAGCCAAAACAAGATCAATAGCTTCAACACGTCACATTTTTTTTTATATTTATAAGGAAATGATAGATATTTGACAATTTTCCATACATCAGTCTATTAAAAATCTACGTATTTGATAGGTTTCTGTAATAGAAGGCTGAATATAGCTGTCAGTTATCTATCAGAAGGGGTTCGTTGGTATTGTTACGACACTTCTCAGCCGTTTGCGTACAAGGTTTGTATGAAAACATTATATATGGGTTATCTGTGGATATAATTTAGTTCAAGGATCTTAAAGTCTTCAATGTCCGCTATAAGGATCCTCCTTGGTACCGTCTCCCTGCTTAATCCACACGGTCACATGCCTGGAGACAACTTGCCGCAACGTTATTTTGAGGTGTTGCAAGCTTTCGGAAAAAATTTTCCAATTCAACAGGCAAATCCAAAAGCAAAAGAAAAGAGATGTTTTTGGTGAGTGCACGCACGGGCGTGGATCATACTGAACATAAGAGCTAAATATTGGAATGTAGAAAATCAGGAAAGACAAATCCATTTTTTAAAGCACAAACAAAATCAACATATATAAGATACAATACAAGCAATGAGGGAAGTTTTCAGAGTAGAAAAATATAAATTTCAAAATTATTAATCTGTACATAAATATATATTTTAAAAACTTTACTACATAGCTCCTTCCTTATGGGAGATGTGACCCCCAGCTTGCAAATATTGTAGATACTGACATGGAACTAATGTGCTTCTGCCAAGAATTCTCTTATTCTTGAAACTTTGTCCTTAGTACCTGCAACGTGAAGAGCGGTTTGGGCGTCGTATCGTTAATAGGGACATCGTCTTCCTGTAGGGAAGCCTTGACTTTAACACGGCGGTGGAATCCTGGAGCTAGTCTCAGAAAATGTAGATCACAGCCCGCATGGCCCCAAGGTCTTTTCGGCGATCTTCACTTTGTCTTCCCTAATCTACCCAGCGATATAATACTTACATTTATATATTTAATTGCCATCCATCGATAAAATGTGTAATTTTTGGCAATGTGTTTCTTTTTTCACACATATAATCAAATAATATCTCTACAGACCTTACTGTAATGATTAAATTTGTTGAACGAAAGGGCTTGGCTCATCAGTTGGTGGTATTGTATTGTCACAATATATATGTCGTAATATATCCTGTCGACTTTCAATATATGTAGTAATATATCCTGTCGACTTTCAATATATGTGGTAATATATCCTGTCGACTTTCAATATAGCTGTGATATTATGCTATGCTGGGAAACCTTACTCTTGAGTTGAAGATTGTTGAAGTGGTGACGCAGTCGTGATGGCTGAGTAAGAAAGGATTACACACAAGGGAAATAAGCCAGGACACTTGATGGGTTTTGAAATAAAAAGGCAACTGGTTTGGAGGAAAGAAAGACTTGAGAAGGCGGAGCGGGTTTTGATTGTTAATTATCTGATCACATGGTGGTGATTGGACTTAGCTATGGGATGAGCAGAGGGAGAGAGGTCCAGAGCAGATGTCACCTCGGTGGGGGCGAGTCTAAGACTGACAATTCTTGCTTCTCGATTTAACACCAAGACTTATCTTCTTTCCCATTGGTCGAAAGATGTCACATGACCTTTTTCTATTGGTTGACCTATTTAGGTATTGTCTTCTAATTGGCCCTGCGGCTTTCTTTGGTGCTGCTTTTGTCGGAAGATATATCCGGCCTGGTCAGGAGGTATTGGGTGTTAGCTAGACTCTTATAACTTCCGCGGTTATCAGATACGTCCGGTCCTGCCCCGGAAATATTGGGCGTCTCTCAACTTTTATAACTTCTGCGGTCACCAGATACGTCCGGCCCTGTCAGGAAGTATTGACTGTATAAGTTATTAATAATTGTGCCCGCTTTAAGCCTACTTCCTATGTCTTGTTGCTACTTTCTGTCCTCCAGTTACCTTATTCTTTATTAAATCTTTGAAAATCATACATTGTACATGCATAGTGGGTCGGGGGTGCATACAATTATATACAAATTATGACATATATACAATATAATAATATACAACAATAAAAAGCCTTTATTTAGGGTCACTGACCCTATACAGGATTCACCAGAGGTGTGCATAAGAACAAAGCAGTGAGACAAAGAAAACAACGATATAGACAGAAGAAAAAGAAAAAAAAAGAAAGAGAAAGAGGGAAGCAAGAAAAACAACACAAAAAGAGTAGCAGTAATAAAGTAAGGAACAATATAATACTATAAATAAATACTAAGATATGTTTAAGAGAAAGGGAGCTGACAGATGGCGCAAGCCATCAGCAAATTTTAGTTGCATGATCAGAAGATACCTTTGTCTTAATTTATACACCTGACCCCAGTAAGATTTTACCTTTGTACTAATTTCTATAAGATGTTTTTATTGTTGTGTTTTGCTGTTGTTTTCTAATTCTTTTTGTGTTGTTCTTATATGTTTTTGTGATTGTTGACGTGCATGGTTCCATATTCCGATGTTAGGAAATAAACCAAACGTTACCAATGTTCCGATAAATCATGATAAATAATGAAACGAAACTCACCATGGGCCAAAACAATGGTCTGTTATCAGCGCTGCCGGAGATAAAACCTGCACATTGGAAATTTTGATGAGGGAATCCTACTGTGAAGTAGCTACTGATTGCCACATTTCGACAACAAACAGATTTATTAAGACCTTTTGGTCTTATATAGATTCACCAAGCAGAAATGTAAGGTACATTCAGGAACAACTGTAATGGTTCCAACAATCTGCAATGTTATTTATCACATTTATATATTTTCATCAGTAATATTATATTAATGGAAAGTTTGGCTATAGAATTGGACCAGTCTCTTCGCCAGCAATAAACACCTCTTTGGAAGATTCCATTTGACCGCGTGTGGATCTCATGGAATAAAGTCCGCCCTAGACTGACGAGGGCCATTAGCTCGAAACCATGGTCTCTAGGTGGACGCTTCTCAGTTTGCCAAAGCTGGTGTTGTGGCTTTGTCACCGACCCGAGGCCGCTAGTCTGTGGAGACGGTCAATAGATGGCGCCCAGTCTTTGGCTTCTATTTTGACGGAAGATGTACGACTTTTCTTATATATATAATATTATTCTTTTTTAAATCGCATAAATAAAACCTTACACACTTTGATGAATAAAAAAAAAACAGACAACCGGAGATATCAAAGACTTTCCACTTCCATAAGTTTTATCCATGAGTGTAAATCAGACATAACTGACAAGAAATCGTAGTCCTGCCTGTACCAATGAGGGTCATAGTATAAAACCCTGGTAAATTTATTGGCCATAGTTTCCGAAGTAGGTACTATTCCTTCAGAAATCATAACCCTTTGTCATTACTTGTAGATCATGCAATCAAGCGAAGACATATTCCAGATTTTGAAAATACAATAGTTTTATACAGCAACATACAGGACAAACATTATTTCTGGAGAGCTGGGCATCTGTAGATGATCAAAACAGTATCAATAGGAAAATACCGCAATAATACCTACAGTTAAAACTAGTTAAATATAATAGATATAGCATTTTATTTCTGATTATATAATTTATTCATTCAAAATGGTTTGGTCACTCCAACTTATATAAACAATACTTCTCGTGCATCACGCGGATGATGGGCTTAGAAGGAGCTTGAATTCCTAGAGGAAGATAGGCGAACAGCCTCATCGAAATATCGGAAATATTTTAAATAAATTATATTTTGATCCAAAATATGCCTTTATTTTAATATAAATATTATTTTCAATATTTCGTATGGCACCACGCCAAACTTCTGGGAGCAGAAGAAATTTAGCCACATATTTGAATATTTACACGAGATTTGCATATCTCGGCAGGTTTTCGGTATTTTTCCGACATGGGGCAAGTAGGATCTGTTTGTTTCCATAGATGATTGTAAGGGTATCGGGGGAGTATCGGGGGACATCCTATCTGGAGGAAGAAGCTGATAGCTCAAGAAACGTTCGCCAGGACGGTAGGTGGATAGGTTTGGATAAGATTAGCGCTGAGATTGGATGACGTATTGTTCGTCTTATCTCTTTCTTTGTTGATGCTAATGGATTTTTGACGGCGTATCGATATATACCGCGGCTCGCGACCCACATGCGGCCCACGGGGGGAAGTCCTATTGGAGCGTAGGACAGGTTTAACCAAGTCCAAACAAGAGGACAACAACCTGGTCATGAAACTCTCGTAGACGGCTGATTGGTCGACCTCATGGAGCTAGACCATAAAGGCGGGGCGCGAGGGGCCAAACCAAATGGACGCTCGGTGCATGACAATTGACAATTAAAAACAGTTTATTGACATCTAGTCAACAGTAGGGAGAAGGTTTACAGCCATTTTTAAAATAGGGAGAAGTATATACAACAGACGGAGGGACGTCTGGATTTCATCAGGAGCTTAAAGCCGCCTTGAGTTCGAACAGGCCGTTGCGGATTATGAAATCCATGTCCCCAGCATATTTGATGACTGTGTTGAGGAATTCGACAAGAATAATCTTGTGTTCAGGCGAGAGATTTTTTTTTAGATAATTTCTATCATCGCGGTGTAGAATCGCGAACGTAATCTCTGGCCTGACCCACTTTGTGCATGGAGAATGCACCAGTTCCAAATTGGCTGGAAAACTGGATGGCAGCTTGGGCTGCAGGCGTTCAAGCAATACTAGCTTAGGTTCCATCCTACGATGTTTGTACTAAATCAGACGTACAGACTGCGGTAGCCCACTGTCCAATGGTGCCTGTACTAAATAAAAAGAAACTTTATTTATGCGAATACTATTTATTATTGGCAAGAAAATATTTTGTTGCTCTTTAAAAACTTTGAAATTTTAATTTTTGACTCTTCAGACTCAAAAGGTTGCCGACCCCTGTGTATACCATGGTTTTGGGCTATGTACCTCATCAGTATAAGGGCGGCTTCGATCTCATAGTATCCTATGAGGGGAGTTATAAAATCGGTCAAATTTGCCAAAAAGGTGTTCATACTGGTGAAGTAACAGGTCCGATTTTCAGGCCAGACTACAACTTTATGTTGAGTAAATTGAGGATAGAGGTGGTCTTGCCGGCATTGATAGTTCTTTAAATAAAAAGTCAGTAATTTTTTTTTTATTCTCTCGATGTTTCAACAAAATTATTTTGTTCTCGTCAGGAAAAAAAATTAAGATTAAAGCATTTAGCAATGCGTTATTAATGTACCTGAGGTTGCATGGGCGATTTTTTTAAATTTTGTACATCTAAATCACGAGTGAATTTACAGAACTTAAAGTTGAGTTTAGGTTGAAATTTTAGATAATGAGTTATAAAAATAAAAGGTCAGGAATCCTTCGTGCCTTAATGTTTTCATTTTCCGAATTATCAGACATCTTTATGGTGACCTGTAATTTTTTGGAAACTGGATTTTCCAATTCTATTATTTTCATTACAGAACAATTCGTAGAAATATTTTTTACAAATCTCAAAAAATAATAAGTTACAATCTGGATTATAGATTATAAACACGAGGTAATAAGACCAAATCTAAATAAATAGTGTGTGACGTTTCGGTAACAACATTATACCCAACTTCTGACAAAATTACTTTTTTTTTCTGTACTTTTTTTCAGTACTTTAGTCTGAAGTTGGTAATAACGTTGTTACACAAAGAAACGTCACACACTATTTATTTATTTAGATTTGGTCTTATTACCTCGTATTTAAAATCTCTAAAATATTGTTGCACCAGGTTGCGGCTTGGCAGACTCTTCAACCTTGATTCTCTCCAGTGCCGGGTCTTGCATCTTACCAGAGCGTGTTTTTCAACCATCCTACAAATATATATATAAGGGAATAATGAGATAACTCTACTTTAAGTAGCCTCCAGAATAGTGTATTTATTTCTCACATCAAAGAGAACAGTGAAGTCACACAGTGTACCAATATATTAGATATTCTAATATAAATAAAACTCCATACAGATTATAATTATCTTTTATTGTTTGATTATGAAAAAATAAATTATAAAAGTAATTTTAGAAAAAATAACTTCAGAACTTTTGTTTTTTTCATTGTTTAGATAGTTTAAAGATGTTTTTTATTAGTTATTCTTAAAAATATAACAGATAACAAACAGTAATATCTATATTTTTATAGATTAATTATTCATTTTATTACAAATTTAATCACCACAAAAACAATTAAGATAAATATATTTAAAAAAAAAAATTTCTCAATAGAATAACAAACTAAAAAACTAAAAAAAACTACCAGCATATTAGGGTTAGCACCTCTTTTATGTTAATTTAAACTCGCTAAGAATTGCCTAAGAAAGAATTGTCAAACTTGTCCCTCTCTTAAGAACCATGACACATTTCAAACGACTAGTTGTAAATTAGTAAATACTATTTATAAATTAACATGCCAAATTTGTCAATTATCATATATAGGACAAACGTGTAATCCATTAAATATACGAATAAACCTACATAGAAACCACGCTAAAAAATCAATTGGTAATATATATATGAAAGAACACAATCAATTACATACTTTTAACAACTCTAAGATAGAAATACTAGACATATGTCAAAACAAAAAACAACGACTATTATTAGAAAACAACTACATTTATAAACACAACACATTATTCCCTTATGGACTTAATGACGAATTAAACTACACATACAAACCACAAACAGAAGAAATTTCAACTTATGAAATCAGCTGCAAATACAAAAAAAATGAATTTAAAACTAAACCTAATAAAACTAGAGGTAAAACTACCAATAAATTAGGTTACATTGAATTTGAAGAATTACTGGACCCAAAACAAATGTACACTAACAACTTCGTCGATAAATTTATTAAAACATTATTTAAACTAAATAATAATAAATTTATTAAACTTATAGAATATATTAAAATTCATAATCTGACTAACAGATTAATAGATATCACACACGACATCTTTAAATACAGAAAAATTAAACAATCTACTAATAACATTAATATTATCATTAAATTTAATAACAATTTATTTAATCATATTAAATTTAATGATATTTTAATAACCAAAACATTAATAATCTTTTCCCTATAAAAAATTTAAATTTCAAAACAATCTGGAGATACAACAAAAATATAGGTAATTTAGTTTGCAATTATAACCAATTTATTAATAATTTGGCAAATTTTAAAAAAATTAAATGTAATTGCAACAACTATATTGATAAATATAAGTTTTCAGGTCATATATTAACTAGCAATTTTTCTTTTTTAAATCCAGAATATCAGGATATTTTAAATAAAGGGTATAAATATATACCTCAAATTAAACACAATTATAATAATACAATTAAATCTATATTAAAAGATATAGATATTTTCATAAATAAAACTAGTATAAAATACAGTATTCCAGAATTTACTTTTCTGGAATGGAAACATAATATTAAAAAGGAAATTATAAATTATTATAATAATACACTTAAATACACAAAACCTAATTCAGATATTCCTTCTTTTAAAGAAAATATAATTAAATTACAGAAGGACTTTATTATCACTCCTATAGATAAATGTTCCAATAACTTATCTATAATTTGTAAAAATCTATACCACGATATACTAAAAAAAGAAATTGATAATAATCATAAATACACTTTTGCTAGAACTACAGCCACAAAAATCAAAAAAGACATCAAAAACGTTGAAAATTCACTAAAAATTTATAATCACTACAAAAATCCAAACCTACCAAAGTTCTATATAATTCCTAAACTACACAAAAAACCTATTTCTTTCAGAACAATCACATCTGGTATAAATTCAGTTATAAAAAACATTGATATACAATTAGCTTCAACACTACAATTTATTATAAATAAATTAACTGATAAATATAATTATAAATTTATCGACTCAAATAAAAAAATCATTAACTATTTAATGAACAATTGGACAAACATGGAAACAGTACACACATTTGACTTTGAGGACCTATATTCTAAAATAAATTTAAGAGATCTAAATAATAAAATAACCAATTTATTTAACGAAATCATTAATGACAAAACTTTCCACATTAAAATTATTCATAACAGATATAAAACAATTAAATTAGATCTTAAAACAGCAAAACTCTACTGGAAACATTTTTAAATTTTAACTATATAGAATTTAAAAATAAAATATATATTCAATCAGAAGGAGTTCCCATGGGAACGTCTTCTAGTCCGTTATTAGCAAACTTAATATTATTCTGGTACGAAAGAGAATACTTTCTACAAAATAATGTTAACTGGCAAATGTTCCGTTATGTAGATGACATCATAATATTTAATAATCCACAGTTCAAAAATTTAATACCTAAAATTTATCCTAAATACTTGAAACTTAAGAACAATGAAAAAATTTATAGAAACAAAAAAGTTAACTTTTTAGACCTAAATATAGACCTTACAAATAATGCTATTAAAATTTATAATAAAAAAAGTAATTATAATTTCAATATTATAAAATACTGTAATATGAATTCTAATATTTCATTAAATTGTTGTAAAGGTATATATTTTGGTCAGTTTCTAAGATTTTATAGAATAAATAATATATTAGAAAATTTCATAGAAGATGTTAAAAATTTAAACATGGAATTTATTAAAAACAAATTTAGTATCAGACAAGTAAAATATTTCAACAGTATATCAATTATAAAATACTTTTTAAAAAATAAATGGAAGTATCCATTTATTAAATCAACTTTCTATAATTTCTTTCAATAATCACTACTACAAATTTATAATCTTTAACAATATGTTAAACTTAAATTAAATAGCTGATTTGAAGATTTTTTCACAAGATTTTTAAAGTAATATTGTATAGAATTCATTTTGTTTAATCTCCAATTTCTGGGGAGGAAAATGGAAATTAAATAAAAGTGAATTTTCACAATTAATAGCTTTATTAAACTCTAATAATTTGCCTTTTTAAAGGAATATTGAAAGATGAATAAGTGTTGAATCAATTATTTTAATTTAACTGGCTGTAAAGATTATAAAATTTGGATTTCTTCCCTTAACTATCTTCTCTTTCTTCTTTGAATGTCTTGTTTTTCTACAACTTCAAAATATACGGTCTAAATTTGTCCCCCCCCCCCACAACATGTGTCATCCAGAAATAGATGTTTACAGTTGAAGGCGTTCGCGGACAAGGTAGGTACACATTATATCTGTTCATATAAATGTTTCACTGAAGTAACTTTATATTAACACATAAAATCCGGTTGAAAGGAGGTCTAAGACATAATAGAGAAGGGATGAAATGTTGAAAGCTGAATTTCTATTTGAGAATTCCCGGTTCAGCAGACCTCTTTTTTCAATAATTACTCCAATTTAAGTTTTTTGTATATGTCTGGTCTACCATTAGGGTTTCAAAACATAATAACCAAACTTATAATAAAAGTTAATTCATAATATAGATATTTTACTAAATACAACTATTTATATTCATATTTTAAAATAAAAAAATTTAAAAAATCATTTAAAAAAAAAAGAATAAAATATAAAATTATAAATATATATATATATATATATACTAACAATCTTATCTACCTTATTTACAAAACTTTTTGTTTTCTTATTATTAGTTTGTTTAATAGTGCATGGTTCTGTCTTTCTCTCTTTTTTCTAACTATCATATATATTCTCACTTCTATTATTCTATATATAGGATTAGAGTATGTCTAAATGACGTGTAAAAGCCGATACAAAAGACGTTACGTTGTTAAATTTTATTGTTATTAATTATAAATATATAATTAACTAGATGATGTTTTAGAAGTAAAGGATTTTTTTTTTCTCTCTATCTATACTAAATAATAACAATTTACAAATTTTATAATTTGAATTTAAATAATCATAATAATGAAGATAATTTTAATAGAATACTTAACTATAAAACTATACAACTATTTATTTTTATAATTAATTTAGATTTAGCTTGCTAATCTAACCAAATCTACTTGATATGATTTATCATTCTGATCAGTTTGCTCCTTAAGTTTTAAATGTAGTATCACTGTTATATTTTTATTATATAGTTTTTACACTATATATATATATATATATATATATATATGTGTGTGTATTCTGTCTAATAAAATATATATAAATATATAATATAAATTTTAATATAAAATATATGAAAAATAATATTACAAATTAAAATAAAATAGGTGCATTAGCCATGATGCAACAATAGTGGTAAGAGTAATTTCATCTCTAAAGACGTTACATGGTGTATGTAATTGTAAGTTGATGATTCACGATGTTTGTATTGTTCTTTAAATTTGTCTTTTCCTCAAACTTTCTCCTCAAATATTGTAAGACAATTGATTGTGAAAATCAGCTAAGAAAGTCAGGAGCCGCCCTTCTTGATACCATTGTGTCAGTTATCTCTGGCCTTCAGAATGATTGCGCAAAAATACTACGAATTCGGCTTACTCTGCCCAAACCTCACACTAACAATAATCACAACAAATAAATTGGGTTCGTATAATTCAATAATTCCATATATCAACATTAGGGTGAAAACGTACTTTTGTTACTTTTTATTGTTTTCAATCTTGTCTGTTTGACTTTACTCAACTTTTGCTTGAGTCAAAAGGCGTTCCATCAAATAAGTTATCGGGAGGCCCCCTGACCTGCAGGGCTGGGTCTTTGGGCATGGCCTAGACGATGACGCCCTGGCCATCCTGGCGTCTGCCAAGACGCGCATCTATAGGTACTTCCTCGGCGCGGAACTAAGGAGTGTACAAGAAGACCTTGTCTGGAGGAGAACTCTCTCAAGGTGGGGAAGCCTTCCTTGCTGAAGACATTTGTACACAACTATATATATATTCCCCTACACTTTATATGCCCTTTTACTCTTTTATTTTTCCACCTTTGTAAAATTTGATTAAAAGAATCAATAAAACTTTTTAAATTGTCAGTTTATATAAAAGGGCGTACGTGTGTCTGTAAAGAAAGAAAAAAAAAACATTTTTTTCTCAAAATATTTCGAGAGATTGCTATTGTGCTATTGTGATAAAAAAAAAATCTGAAAAGTACAAATATTTTGAATAACTCATTTAAACTGTTTATTTTTTAATAGACTGTCTCTATATTTCTTTTTTACACGAATAATTGTCCTTGCTATAAATGTAGTTGGTATCTTTCTTTTTCAAAAGCAAATAACTTTTACTGAATCCTTTTATGTTCTTTTGAAAACGTAAATTATGAAGAGGTTCACAATAGGAGAGATAATTTTTTGACTTTTGTTGGAATGATTGAAGAGTTATTAGAAAATCCTAAATCTCCAAATACTTGAATGAAATTATGGTTAGAGAATATTTTTTTAAATAAATATTTACTTTCTCACAGTTTGTTCCTCTCCATAGTACAAGTAATACAATACAAGTAATAGACCATATAATCCAATAATATTCAACCTCAACTCCTCCCAAGGTCATCAATTCCAACCTTTTCCCAAGGTCAGCAGCAGCAATTCATCACCCCTGCCCACCTCACGACCCCACCCAGCCTCCCGGTCTTCTTCCAGCCCTCCTCTCAACCTGCCCGCTTACGGACTGATGCCCGCCACCGCGAATTTGCCATCTGCCAGACTTATTTGGAGTCTGGCGCTGTACTTGGTGCTTCCTTGGTGCCCTCTCTAACCGTGCTCCTGCCCTCTTCTTCCCCGGGGTGCTCACTCGCCCTGCCTGCGCCTCTCCACCCCTCTCCATGGCTTTCCCCAGCGGAGGGCGCAATATTGGCACTTAACGATGAGTCGTGCCTTAAAATGCTAAGTCTTATAGCATGTAGAAGGCTCAACAATTGTTCAAAGCAATTCATCACCAGCAAGAAATCAACACATCAATGAACCAGCTTCCATACCCCTGCAAGATATGTTCCACACACCAGTTACCCAACCAAATACATTACCATAGAGACTGTCCACTTAAGAAACAAACTCCTCCAAAGCCCATCAACCCAGGTAGACATTATTTTCTGTACTTATAAACCATTACGTTGTGTACTTGTCACTGCATCATCTATTTCCATTATCCCTTTAAACCATATCTAAACCATATTTATCATAAAATATTAGACAATTCCCCAAAAGAAAGAATAGGTCAGGTAGAAGGATTTAGTTACCCATTATGCAAAATATTGGTTAGGCTTACCCTGGGAAAAGTTACAAGGTATCAAGAAATGTTTGTTTGTGATAGTCCAATAGAATATCTTATTTTAGTTTTACCAACATTTTATATACGTATTTAGGTTACAAATAGATTTTTCAAAAAAACCTTCTTTTTCAAAATTATTAATTCTTGTATTATTTTAATCCAAAAACTGAAAACCATAAGTCATATGCTACCACCCTATGTATTCCAGACCCATACTATGTTAAAAAATTCATCTCTTCTAAATATCAACCCATTGTATAATTTTGATTATTTTGATATACCAACTACAAATGTTAAACTTATAGATCCTATTTTAAATCCCATTATTGATTCTAACTCATATCACAGTATGCAAAACCCACATGCCCTATAACAAATTATAACTCTTATTTAGACCTTAGTAAAGTAGATATTAATCCAAATTTCTCTAATCAAACTATTTCAGATATTTTGAATAAATACAAGAATGTTTTCTCTAAACATAATTTTGATATAGGATACATAAAGACTAAACCAATTTGCATATCTCTTTTAGATAATATTTCCATAGCACAAAAGCCATATAGGACATCTTTTTACAATAATGCTGAAATGCAAAAACAAAAACTCTGAGAGAAAACTGACAAAAACTATAACAAGACTTAGAACAAAACACTATAAAGGAATGACAATACATCCAGATGGCACAAGAACCTATAGAGCATGCAACAACTGTCCTGGTGTGGAACTGACACCTACCCACATATTCTCATGCCCAGCAATGGCTGCAGCCTTGCAGAAAATTGACATGGATCCAGAGCAGCAGCTTTGCACACCCAAGATAGAGAACATTGCTGTGATAGAGATGTATGGAGACATCTGAGGCTCTTCATTGGACACGACAACAACAAATAACTGAATTATTAAAATATGATATTATTAGGCCCTCATCTAGCTCCTATAGTTCTCCTGCATTATTAGTGAATAAGAAATCTGATGCCCCAAATCACCCCACAAGACTCTGTAATAGATTATAGGAAACTTAATCAGTTCCAGAACGTACCCCAATTCCACTTATAGAACAAATCATAGATAGGTTATCACAGTCAAAACACTATTCTAGATGTTAAAACTGGCATATACCCATAGATGAAAAGATAGACACAAAACCTCCTTTGTAACACAATTAGGATGTTATGAATGGACTAGACTTCCATATGGTCTAAAAAATGCACCTTCACAATTTGAAAGGATTATGAAATCAGTTTTCACTAAACATATAAAATAAACTATGCCTTAAATTATTTTGATGACATTATTATACACTCCAAAACTTATGAAGAACACATTAAACATTTAGATGACATATTTAGTATATTCGAACAAGAGAATATAAAACTCAATCTCAATAAATGCAATTTTTTACAAAAAGAAATACAATTCTTAGGATACACTATTAACTCAGGAAAATATACACCCAATAACACAAATATTGAAGAAATTTTAAAATTAAATAGACCATATAATATTAAAACATTACAAAGATTTTTGGGTACAATTAATATTAATATATACAAGTATCAGAGTCATCAATTCGGTCATCGTTTGCTTTTGTGAATATATGTAAATAATGGATTTCATATTTTTTATTAATTTTTGTTCTGGCGTTTATTTGTTTAAATCTCTTTTTAAAAATCGTTTAAAATGAGTCGCAATCATTAGCGAACACATATGTTTGCCTAATATTTCCATATGCTCTTTTATTTTTTTACAGAAAAATATTTACATGCCAGTATTTTGGATTACTTTTTTTATAAACTTTTTTTTTTATTCTTACTAAGAAGATGGGCATCGCAGTCAGGATTCTTTACAGTCAGTCACCCAACTCAGGCAATTTCAAAGGTTCATGGGGGTTTGGTGGAAAAGCTGCCGTCTATTTAAACTATATTAATTTTGAAACAACTAAATGGATTGTAAAAAATAATTAAATCAAATACCTAAACACTAATATAATACAATTTTTGCCATTACACACTTTTTTCCTGTAGTTTATGTGTTTCTTCTGTATTGCTATTCTATGGTACTTCTACTATTTATTATTGATGTACTTTTAGTATGAAGGATACTTCACTCGGGGGATTTCTCGGGCGAAGCCGGGTCATTCTTCTAGTATATAATAAATTTATTCCCCATTATGCACAAATTAGGTCACCTTTGAATGAACTTTTGTTTAAAAATGTTCCTTGGTTATGGAGCGCAAAACATGAACAAGCCTTCCAAACACTTAAAAATTCACTCATATCACAACCTGTACTATATATTTATGAGACCCATCAAAACCATGCCATTCACAGACACGTCAAGTCTAGGAGCAGCAGGAGTTCTTAAACAACCAGATGAACAAGGCATTTTACACCCCATTGCTTATTTTTCAAGAAAACTTCACCCATATGAACAGAATTATACTGCCTCAGAAATTTATTCAAAATTTATTCCAAATTAATAAATAATAAATATTAATAACTGACAGAAATGCAGATTTTCTTAGCAGTAAATTTAAACATTTTTTAGAGAGAAATAATGTTAGGCATCTACTCACCAGTGCCCATCACCCAGAAACAAATGCAAAAGTAGAAAGATTAAATTCCACTATCATAAATAGGTTAAGATGTGAATATAATACTAATTTAAAAATCCATTCGGACAAAATATATTCCTAATATTACTGAAAACTATAATGAAACAGTACATACCATAACAGGCTTTACACCTAGGTTCTTATACTATGGAATACAACCACAGTATATAGAACATGACACAGAAACACATACACCAATAGAAAAGGCCAGAAAATAGCTATTGAAAGAACCATAAATCCCATGAACACAGCAAACAACATTATGATATTAAACACCCAGAACCCATTTTTAAAGAAGGAGATCAGGTATTAGTAAAAACCTTTATTTATCTAAACACTGGTAAATTAACACAAAGATATATAGGCCCATTTACAATTTTAAAACAACTTTCCTCAGTCACATATATGAAAAAATAAACCCGATTTACCCCAAAGAAAACAAACAAATTATACACTCTAAAAAAAACTTTCCCAGAAGCAGATTTTTTACTTCACTATAGCACTAACATAGAAAATGACTTAATAGGAAACCAAAATTCTAACACAAAGTTAATATATATTGATGATAAACCATGTTTTTTACAGGAAGGCCATATTCTGGATATGGACAATGAAAAACAAATATCAACACCAATTCCTATGCCTACACAAATTATTTAATGTAATCCCATATATTTCTCTCTATTATCATTTCATTACTCAACCATTAATAATAAATACCTTTATATCTTATTTTCACACATATTTAAATGTTAATCTTTTAGAAACAACTCATTTTAAATTATTATTTGTGTAAAAATAAACATTTCTACTGCCTTTTATATTTTTAAATTTAACTAGCATAATGACATAATTACTAATATTTTAAATACCTTTTTTGCTTCATATACATTTTTTATATAAATCAATAATTATTATTTCTTATATATACTTTTATTTTAATTTCAAATTATATAATTACACAGGTCTACAAAAAAAACCTTTTTTTTTTTGCACAAGAGAACCTGATGGTGTTTCTAGTGTAACTTTTCATGCTGAACTCAAAAATCTAATCAGAAATTTCCCATCACCCATGGTTTTTGCCTGACGGTCTTTTTTTAGTATTGGGATAAATACATGCATCCAACATGAAAGAGACTTACGAAAACATGAAACTGCTTTTGAAAAAGATAGAATATGAAAGATACGGTTGGAAAATATGCAGCGATTTGAAAGTCGTTGCTCTCTTGCGTGGATTACAGCTTGGATATACAAAATTTTATTGTTTTCTGTGTGAGTGGGATAGCAGAGATAGGGAAAGGCATTACATTAAAAAAATCTGGCCAAACCGTAAAATCTTTACTCCAGGATATAAAAATATTGCAAATCTACCCCTGATCGATTCAGAAAATATTTACTTACCACCATTACATATTAAACTGGGATTAATGAAGAACTTTGTCAAGGCAATGGATCGAAATGCCAGTGGATTTGCCTACCTAAAAGAAAATTTTCTAGTATAAGTGAAGCGAAGATTAAAGAAGGCATTTTCGTTGGACCTCAGATTCGAGAATTGCAGCAGGATGGAAATTTTCAAAATAGTTTGAATGAAGTTGAAGCAGCAGCATGGAATTCCTTTAGAAACGTTTGCAAAAACTTCTTAGGAAGTGTCAAGGTTGAAAATTACCGAGACATAGTCAATGATCTGTTGCTTTCCTACAAGGCACTGGGATGTAACATGTCCCTCAAGATCCATTTCCTGCATTCACATCTAGATTTCTTTCCAGACAATCTTGGCGCAGTTAGCGATGAGCATGGTGAGAGGTTTCATCAAGATATATCAAGCATGGAGAAGCGGTACCAAGGTAAATGGAGTCCCGCTATGCTTGCCGACTACTGCTGGACACTCAAGAGGGATCTACCACAAGCAAAGTATAGAAGAAAATCCACTGTCACTGCTTTTCAATAAATAAATATGTTTCGTTCATATATGCCTATATATTAACAACATTTCCAAATTTCAAGTAGGTGTATCTCAGAAATATTGCGTAATAGAAAAAAACTAATGGTATATTTGGATTCAGGACATGTAGATAAGATGCTATTTCTTTGTGGACAAAGAAAAATATTTTTTAATAAACCAGTTACGTGACATTGTTTGCATTTTTTACTGTATTTATCCCAATACTAAAAAAAGACCATCACGCAAAAACCATAGGTGATGGGAAATTTCTGATTAGATTTTTGAGTTCAGCATGAAAAGTTACACAAGAAACATAATCAGGTTCTCTTGTGCAAAAATGTTGTTGACCAGTGTTATTTATAAACAAATTTTCTTTTGTTTATATTTTGAAAAATTGGACATTGATTTTTATTGTTTAATTTTAAATTATTTCTATAGACATTTTTATTTCGTTTAATTAATTATTTTTTAAATTACAAATTTTATTTTTAAATTTTAACTTTTAAAAGTATTTTTCACAGGGGGAATATTATATAAAATCTAAAAATACAAATATTTGATTTTTTAAAAATATATATTTTATTTTCATTCATTGACTGTGTCGTATTTTATTTTTCAATACTCTGTGTGAAAGCTAGATTTTGAATAGGAACTAACCGGTAGGTGGTTGCAGGTTGATTAACCTAAAAAGGTTTTGTTTGGTATTCCTAATTTTTTTTTCTTTTCTTGCTAAATGCAATAAATAATTCTTTTGTTGCTTTAAAGAGAGTTGTAATTATTTAAAATACTACAATTTATGGTAGCAGAGCGTGGTTCAATTTAAAACTTGAGAAAAAGCGAAAATATTTGATGCGTTTATTCTAATCGGTAAACAAAGATATCTTCTGCATCAACATATGTAAATTTTGAAATATGTTTCAATAGAATTTGAATTATATTGATAAAGAAAGTTTTAAATAGAAGGATTAAGAAAAAAAACATTTTTGAATTATAAACTACCTTTAAACTATATTGTTTAATTTTTAAAAGTTGAAAAACAAGGCTAAAATGGATTGCAATTTTTCGCCAACGACAAAAATTGAACCTTTAACAGGAACAAATTATCCGATTTGGGCTTTAAAAGTCGGAGCACTTTTACGTGGAAAGAAATTATTTAAATGCGTAATTTCGGATCCCGAGTCTGATATAAAAGATGAAGTCGCTTGGCAAATATGGAGTGAAAAGAATGACGAAGCCTTTGGAATTATAGTTACAACTCTATCAGATGAACAAGAAGGAATGTTTCTAGATGAAACTAAAGCAAAGAAAGTATGGGATGAATTAAAGAAAATCTACACGGGCAACTTAGAAGATAAGATCATTGATATTGGACTTGAACTTAAGAATATCAAGATGAAAAATAATGAATCCATAAATGAATATATGGCTAGAGCCAAAAATATTGCCTCTCAAAGTTCTTCACTCGGACACCAAATATCCCAAAGAGAACTAGCGTTTCATATTGTGCGAGGTATCCATCCAAGATTGGAAAAGATCGCTGTTGTACTGAGAACTAGAAGAGACTTAACTCTTGATGAAATTCGGCAGTCACTTAGAGAGGAAGAGAATCGAATGAATTCTAAGATGAATGGGAGTCATTCTGATGAAAATGAACAGGCTTACAGAAGTAAAGACAGAAGAAATTACTATCAACAGAATCGACAAAAGGAGTGTTTTGTTTGCCATAAAAAAGGACATTTAGCTAAAGATTGCTGGTTCAAAAATAAGCGAACTCAAGAACAACATGGGAAAAGAAATGCAAATTCAAATACGAACTATAACAAACAAAATTTCAGAAATAATGCGAATACCGTCTCAAGCAAGCCTGCGGAACAAACTTTCAATACCAGCACAGATCGAGTTTTTGAAAACTCCTCAAATAATTATAATCAAATACAAACCTGGTGTCTTGACTCAGGGTGTACTACGCACTTATCCCCACACTTGGACTGGATGGAAAATGTAATGCCTTATGAAAGTGAGATAAATTTGGCAAAAGAAGGTAAAGTTACACATGCTACAGCTAAAGGTGATATCAAGGTTTCTACTTGTACCGAAAACGGAATTGAGAATGTTCAAATTAAGGAGTTCTGCATGTACCTAACTTAAGGTCTAATCTTTTATCAATATACGAATTAACTAACAAAGGAAATACTGTAATTTTCAATAGAGATGGAGCAAAGATTTACAATGAACAGGATGATTTAATTGCAGGGGCTCAAATCCAGGATAGGATGTATGTAATGGAAACAAGGTCCAGAGATGAATACTCGGAAAAGACGGAGAATGTCATGACCACAAAAGATGATTTCTCAAATGACAATATCAGCTTGTGGCATAGAAGACTGAATCATTTGAACGAAGCGTACATGAAAGAGATAATTCAACGGAATGTGGTATTGGGGTTTAATGTTAAATTTAAGAACTTGCCAGAATGTGAAGCTTGTATAATGGGGAAATTGACTCGACAACCTTACCATCCCGTTACCACCAACTGTACAACCAAACCCCTTGAATTGGTGCATATGGATTTATGTGGTCCAATGCCATACCAATCTCTAGGTGGATCAAAATACTTTTTTGTTCTGGTTGATGACTTCAGCCGAAGAACCTTTATCTATTTTTTGAAAAACAATGATGAAACTTTGGGGAAGTTTGAAGAATTTAAGGCAAGAGTGGAAAATGAGCTAAACCTGAAAATAAAGGATAGCGAACTGATAATGGCACAGAGTTCACTAATCACAGATTCAAGTATTTCTTAATTAAAAATGGAATACACCACCAACTCTCCACCACCTACTCGCCACAAAGTAACTGAGTTGCGGAGAGAGTAAACCGAACCCTAATTGAAACAGCAAGGACATTATTGTTTGATTCAGGATTACCCATGGCTTTCTGGGCGGAGGCAGTCGCTACTGCATCATATGTCAAAAACTGTACTCCACATAGGTCAATCAAGCTTGATACACCAATGGAGAAATGGAAAGGAAGAAAACCCTCCATTCGACATTTCAGAATATTCGGTTGTTTGGCGTTTTGGCCCATTACACAACAACATAGAAGTAAATTTATGCCTAAAAGTCGAAAAGGTATTTTTGTAGGCTATTCTCTGAAAAGAAAGGCTTATCGAGTGTATGACATAATCACTAAGAAAATAGAAGAAGTAAGATCAGTAAAATTTGTCGAAAATGAGAAAGGAATTGATTATGCAAAAAATCTTCAAGAAGACACAAATTACGACCATTTTTCATATTGTCACTGAATAATTATTTTAAATATTCTGTGGTATATCATCATTAATATTTGCATAGTCATTACCCCTTACCATTCTTGTATATTATTACTTGTAAATAATTTTTAGAAATAGTTTGGCATTTTATAAATAAATTATTTTTATTTAAACTTTTGTTATACTCGTTATCACTACCGTGACAACTGGTGGAGAAGCTGGAATATTCCCTCGACGCCCAAGCCGTTAGAAGAAGCCGAAGACTACAAGGACTAGAACCTCAAGAAAACATCGCTATGATCAAGCAAGAGACACAGACAAAAATGGGTGAGTACCATTTTCAACCTTTTAGAAACCCTTCTATTTTTACTGGAGAACGCAACCAGAATCCAGAAAAATGGTTGAAAGAATTCCATCGCGTCGCTCGCTACAACTGCTGGGATGATTCAATGTGCCTCGCAAATGTTTATTTTTTCCTCCAAGGAACAGCGCACAGATGGTACGAAAATGTTGAAGAGAAAATTAATTCATGGGATATTTTTGTGAAAATGTTCTCTCAGAATTTCGGACATCATGTCACCCAAAAAGATCAACTCGCAGAGAACCTCAAAACTCGAGCTCAGGGGAAGGAGGAGACCAGTGATTCTTACATTCAAAATGTTCTCCATCTGTGCAGAGAAGTGAATCCGGCTATGATGGAAAATGAAATAGTTGCACACTTGACGAAAGGAATATCGGAGGAGATATATCAGTCAATCATCATTTTAGACATTGCAAGTATCGATGAGTTCATCAAATGGTGCCGAAAAATCGAGGCTTCAAATAAAAAACGTGTAAAAAAACGTGTAGTATTTGACAGACTACCGAATGTTGCCGCCATCGATTCAGCAGACTCTGAATCAATGGAAGACTTAATCCGACGCATCGTGCGTGAAGAAGTTCATCGCGCACTAAATCCGGAGTCAACTACCCCTGAACCATCTTCTCTGAAAGAAATTATCCGAGAAGAGATTGAAAAAAACGTAGCTGCAATTTCGAAGCCTATTCAAAGGCCTCCGCCACGACAGTCGTACCCCAACCAAACACGTACATTCAACCAGGTTCCACGACGTCAGTACCCTACCCAAACGCCCATATATAACCAGACGCCACCACAACGAAGAACGGATGAATGGAGGACGCATGACAACATCCCAATATGTTTTAATTGCGGCCGCCCAGGCCATGTTAAGCGATATTGTAGAGAACGCCGACAATGGGCGCAGAGACCCGAAGGACATGCACCAAGCACCCAAGAACCTCAAATGGGTAACCACCAAGCCATAAGAAGCCAAACCTACCGCAGACAATCGCCGTATCCAAACAGAGGAAGATCCCCAAGACACCAGTCCATTTCCCCAGGCCGCCATACAAGCCAATCCCCACGCCGCTACAATCTAGAAAAAAACTAAGCGTCGCGTCTTCTTTCGAGGGAGAAGCCGCGGGTGTGAAAAACCCTCCATCGTCGACAGCCGCTAAATTACAACAAAATTATGTCGAAATCATCATTGATGACATTGCATTTTCTGCTCTGGTCGATTCAGGTTCCTCTTTTTCAGTTATTTCTGATGGATTAAGACGACAATTAAAAAAGACCATGTTCAAAGATAGCGGAATGACTCTGAAAGTTGCTGATGGCAAGAATGTTACATCGATCGGCCGATGCACAATCAGCTTGAGCATCAATGGATTGGAACAGCCGCTTGAGTTTATCGTCCTCCCTAATAGTAACCCAAGTATTATCCTCGGATGGGATTTCCTAGAGGCATCAAATGCCGTGATTGATTGTGGACGCGCCGAAATCAGATTGGAAGAGGCCAAAGATGTACTAAATTCACCAGCTTCCATGGGAAAGGTTGTGGCTAGCAGAAGCGTCGTAATCCCAGCCGAATCTACCAAACTAATAAATGTTATGAGTGAAGAGCTTAATGGGCAAAATCAGGTACTTTTTGAACCTTCGAAAAAGGTATTAATAGGAAAAGGGTTAACACTTCCCTGTGCATTATTCAGGCTTTCCCATAATAAAGGAAAACTTTGGATCGTAAATTCTAGCACCACAGCTCAAATAGTCCCTAAGGGAATGTGCCTAGGAAAAATTCAAAGGGTTGAAGAAAATAACTTGACGGCTATTTCAGAATGTTCTGAATCTAATAAGGAGGTGAAAAATGCGAATCATGCCAGTCATGCTGATAAAAGTGACTTTAAATTTTTACAAAATTTAATTAGTGATGATTTATCAGAAGAGCAGCAGTCTCAAATCTTATCAATTTTAAAACGATATGATAAAATATTTGATAAAAATAATGAACCTGTAAAGCAAACTTCATTAGCCAAACATAAAATTGAAACTGGAAACCATCAGCCTATTAAGCATAGACCATATCGAGTCTCCCCTACAGAACGCCAAGCAATCCAAACGGAAGTGGACAAAATGCTAGACGCCGGGATTATACGTCATTCAGAAAGTCCATGGTCATCGCCGGTTATTTTAGTGAAGAAGAAGGATGGTAACTGGCGTTTCTGTGTGGATTACAGACGACTAAACAAAGTTACTAAAAAAGACGTTTACCCACTACCCCGAATCGATGATACACTTGACTCCCTGAAAGGAGCCAAATTTTATTCATCAATGGACCTTCGTTCAGGATATTGGCAAATAGAAGTCGACGAAGCAGATAGAGAAAAAACTGCCTTTATCACCCCTGACGGACTCTACGAATTCCTAGTCATGCCCTTTGGCCTGTGCAATGCCCCTGCAACATTCGAGCGCATGATGGACAAGATATTGAAAGGCCTGAAATGGACGATGGCCCTCTGTTATTTAGACGACATCGTGGTGTATTCCAAATCGTTCAACGAACATTTACACCGGCTTGAAATCATACTACAATGTCTCGACAAGGCCGAGCTACGCCTCAACCCAAAAAAGTGCCTTTTCGGAACCAAACGAATCAGAGTGTTTGGACACCTCGTCGATAGTAAAGGTATTTATCCCGATCCAGAAAAGATTGAAGCTATCGCCAAGTTTCCGACCCCAAAATCTATAACAGATGTGAGAAGCTTCATTGGCCTATGTTCCTATTATCGTAGATTTATCGAAAATTTTGCTGAGAAAGCTGCTCCTTTACACGAAGTCCTCAAAAAAGATAATAAATTCATGTGGAACTCTGACCAACAGGATGCTTTTGATTCCTTGAAAAAAGCATTGATGTCTGAACCTGTTCTTGCCTATTTCGAAGAACAACTGCCAACCGAGCTTCATACTGACGCCAGCGGTTATGGAATTGGAGCTGTCCTCGTACAGATCAACGATGGGAAAGAGCGGCCAGTTGGTTATGCTTCAAGAACTTTATCTAAGGCGGAGAAGAACTACTCAACAACGGAAAGAGAATTCTTGGCCGCAATATGGGCCATCAACAAATTTCGACCGTACCTTTTTGGTCGTGAGTTTGTCATCGTCACTGACCACCACGCTCTTTGCTGGTTATCTAACCTGAAGGACCCAACAGGAAGACTAGCAAGATGGGCTTTAAAACTCCAAGAATACAATGTAACGGTTGTTTATAAAAGTGGACGCAAACACCAAGATGCCGACTGTCTTTCTCGAAATCCTCTCCAACTTGAATCGGAAGAAGCATACAATGATGAGGATGATGATATACCCTCAATAACTGCTCTGACGTGCTTCGAGGCTGAACAAAGAAAAGACCCTAAAATTTGTAAATTGATAGAGGAAACAGAAAGATTTGGTGCCGAATCGAAAGGATATGAAATGTTAAAAGGAACCTTATACAAAAAGAATTTTGACCCCCTGGGAAACCAACACCTTTTAGTTATTCCCAAGCACTTACGCTTAGAACTACTGAAAAGTTTACACGACGCTCCCACAGCAGGTCATCTTGGATTTTCGAAGACATATGAGAGAGTTAAAAATAAATATTTCTGGCCAGGACTTCTCCGGGACATAAGGAAGTATGTCGCTCATTGTAAAGAGTGCCAAAGAAAGAAACAATCAACTCAAAAGCCACCCGGACTACTTAAGGCCATACCTCCTGCAACCTCCCCTTTTCAGAGAGTTGGAATGGACCTCCTTGGAAGATTTCCCAAGTCTGATAATGGTAATAAATAGTTCATAGTCTGTACCGACTATCTTACTCGATTTGCCGTTACTAAAGCCTTACCCACAGGGGAAGCAAAAGAAGCAGCCAAGTTCTTAATGGAAGATGTTGTTCTCAAGCACGGAGCCCCCAGAGAAATCATCACGGACCGAGGACGAGTATTTCAATCCAAGTTGATTGCGGAACTCACCAATCAATGCTCGTCGATACATCGGTTCACGACAGCGTATCATCCCCAGACGAATGGACTGACGGAGAGATTAAACAAAACCTTAGCCAACATGATCGCTATGTATGTAAGTGTTGAACAGAAGGACTGGGACGTAATCCTGCCCTACGTCACGTTCGCCTACAACACGGCAAAACAAGATACGACAGGTTTTACCCCTTTTAAACTGATTCATGGACGCGAAGCCGAAACAACTGTAGACACTCTTTTCCCAAATCCGCATGAAGATCTCCAAGAGGATTACAGTCAGAAGATTGCCTCGCGAGTCGAAGAAACTAGGCAGCTAGCAAGATTAGAAACCTTGAAAGCCCAAGAAAAGGACAAGGCCAGATATGACTCAAAGCACGAGGCAATGGATTACAACGTCGGTGACCTGGTATGGATTTTCAATTTCCCGATAAGAAAGGTGGGACTCTCAGAAAAACTGATGAAAAGGTACTTCGGGCCATACAGGGTTACTCGGAAACTCTCTGACGTGACCTTCGAAGTTGAACCTGTGGACCAACCAACCAGGAGACGCAAAACAAGAGACCTGGTCCATGTACTGAGAATGAAACCCTACCATGACCCTGAGGACCAAGCTGATCTGTTCAAGTGATAATTACAGCGGGACGCTGTTCATCTAGGAAGGGGGCAATGTCACTGAATAATTATTTTAAATATTCTGTGGTATATAATCATTAATATTTGCATAGTCATTACCCCTTACCATTCTTGTATATTATTACTTGTAAATAATTTTTAGAAATAGTTTGGCATTTTATAAATAAATTATTTTTACTTAAACTTTTGTTATACTCGTTATCACTACCGTGACAATATAAAAAGGAAGAGAAAGATGATATTGAAATCGACCTTCGGACGCGTCCAGAAACCTCAGAACTAAATGAAGAAACGATTCCCACGCTAGACGAACCTAACGAGGAAAGAATTGTAAGGTCAGGTCGCAAAAAGGGAGATACACAAAAAGTTTTAGAGGAAAAACACAGAGCAAAACTGAGAGAAGGGGAAATGAAATTGCTTGAACAAGGCGTTCGACGTTCGCAAAGAATAAAAGAAAGAAATAACGTGAATTTTATATTAGAACCAGAATTCTGACCAGGTCGAAGATGAACTCTTTTAAATCCTCTATGAAACTTCTTGACGCGATGGTTCTATCAACCCTGCTATACGCGGCACCTGTTTGGGCAAATGAGCATACATTAATTGTTGATCAAATTCAGGACTCATTTTTGCGAAGATATCTAAATCTACCAAGATACACCCCCGGATACATGCTCAGGATAGAATTGGGAAGAGTGTCACTCAGCGTTACAGTCTTGAAACTTACCTTAAAGTTCTGGTTGAGAATGCTGGGAATGGGTGAAACTAGATTGCCGCTGCTCTGCTTGTCCCAGCTGTGGGAAATCTCAAACGTAACGAAAAATTATATAGGTTTCACGGGATTATAGTTAATATTTTAAACACCACCGGATTTCAATGGCTATTTTTCTGCACAGACTATAGAACATTACAAAGAGAAATTCCCTACATAATCAGGACTGCAATAGATCAATCTCTGCAAAAGGATCACACAAGAATAATAAATTCAAGACTATACCCCCACTATAAAAACATCTGCTCAACTCCGTTACCGGAACACTATCTGTCCAGCGATTTCCCGCTCCGGGTCAAACGGTGTATTGCCGGACTGAGAATCCTCTCGTTGCTCTTTACTGATGATCGCCCCAGAATATTTAAAACAGACGGATGGACATGCGAGATTTGCGGGACAAGAATGGAGCCGGGGCTACATCACCATATACTATCATGTATGGGGCTGAAAGACGAACGAGAAGTGCTCCTCAGTGAAATAGGCCTTGAGGGACTCTCTTTGGAGCTCCTGTTGAATAAGGTGGTGAGAAACAGAGCTGGAGCGTTTGCGTTGTTCAAATTTTGGAAGACGGCTGAAGAGAAAAGAAAGCTATATACATAATCTAATTGATATAAATAATCATATGTAAATAATCTTTGTCAGGATTAGAATGACGAATCCTGTATGGGACTTTGATTCCACTAAAAGGCTTGTTACTGCTGTTGTATATAGTCATAGTGTAGAAAATACTATACTATACCTACTTACTTATAGGTTTCTCTCTGTATTCTTAGCTCTCTTCTCTTCAATTACTCTGTAAACTGGCGAATCCTTTATAGGTCCTCAATAAAGGCTTTTGTTGTTGTTGTTGTATATTAGAACCAGAAGAACGTATTCCCGAAAATTATGAGGAGGCGATTAACTGCGAGAATAAATATGAATGGCTCGAAGCAATGAAAGAAGAACTTTACTCTATTAACAAGCATAAGGTATGGACTCTCGTTCAAAGAGAAAAGAATATGAAGATCATAAATTGCAAATGGATCTTTAGCATAAAGAGTACGCCTGGTGAAGGTGTTTATAGAAGAAAAGCTAGATTAGTTGCTATTGGTTGTAATCAAAAATATGGCGTAGAATATGAGGAATCATTTTCACCAGTGATCAGAAAAGAAAGTCTTCGTGCAATTGTAGCCCTAGCAGCTCAGTTGAATTTGGTTATAACATCATATGATGTGAAGACCGCCTACCTTTAAGGAGAATTGAAGGAAACTATTTTTATGAAACAGCCGGAAGGATTTGTTGAAAAAGGTGAAGAAGACAAAGTTTGCATATTGTTAAAAAGTATATATGGACTTCCACAATCGGGACATTGTTGGAATAAAAAGATCACAACGAGATACTGATACAACTGGGAATGGAAAGATCGCAATATGATTCATGTGTGTACACTTTTAGAAAAGGAAAGGAATATGGAATATTGGGTTTATACGTGGAT
This sequence comes from Cordylochernes scorpioides, assembly GCA_030710605.1. NCBI lineage: Eukaryota > Metazoa > Arthropoda > Arachnida > Pseudoscorpiones > Chernetidae > Cordylochernes > Cordylochernes scorpioides. The sequence goes on from CP092872.1 coordinate 1,819,740, forward strand.
GATCTAATAATAGCCGGAACGGATAAAACCTTTAATAAAAAACTAGCATCAGAGATAGGAAGATTTGTTGCTTTAAAAGAAAAAGGGGAGAATGAACCTTTCATTGGTATAGAGATAAAGAAAACAGAATACGGTTTTGATCTATCACAAGCCCATTATATCGAAAAAATCTTGAAGAAATTTGCACTCGAAGAATGTAACATTGTACATACTCCGGGAGATCGAGACCAAAGTTTTGATGAATGTCAAGACTCCAAACCAGTAGGCAGGACATTGTATCAAGAGATGATCGGATCCCTGATGTATTTGGCAACCGGAACTCGTCCAGATATTTCTTTTAATGTGAGCAATTTATCCCGATTTTGCAATGATGCAAGAGAAGTACATTTAACAGGAGTTAAGAGAATATATAGATACCTGAAGGGCACCAGAGATAAAATGTTAAGATACAAGTCATCAGAAAATAGCATTCTTGTCAGCACAGATGCAAGCTGGTGTTCAACAAGTGACGCAAAGTCTTATTCCGGATACACAGTTAAACTGGGAAACAACCTGATCAGTTGGAGAAGCAAGAAACAAAGTTTGGTGGCTCTGTCTACATGCGAAGCCGAGCTGATTTCGATATGCGAAGGGATCTGCGAAGTAAAATGGATTAAAGGACTTTTAGAAGAACTCTGTAAGGATGCGAACTTTCCTACAACGCTTAAAACAAATAGTCAATCTGCTATCAAGTGGATTAAATCTGAAAAAAAATAACTTCCCGGACGAAACATATAAACCGAAAAGTGTATTTTATAAAAGATGCTGTGGAAGAAGGAACAATCGACCTTGAATTTGTTAGGAGTGACGAAATGGAAGCGGACCTATTAACAAAGAGTCTTCCCAAGGAGAAACTTAAAAACTGTATAAACTCTCTCGGACTTGTTTGATAGAAGCTTCCAAACAGGGGAGGGATTGTCGTATTTTATTTTTCAATACTCTGTGTGAAAGCTAGATTTTGAATAGGAACTAACAGGTAGGTGGTTGCAGGTTGATTAACCTAAAAAGGTTTTGTTTGGTATTCCTAGTTTTTTTTTCTTTTCTTGCTAAATGCAATAAATAATTCTTTTGTTGCTTTAAAGATAGTTGTAATTATTTAAAATACTACAGACTGTTCTACATTTTTTTACCATAATTTTAGAATATACCACTTTGAATATTGTTGTAAACAGGTATAGGTAAAGTTACCTTTTTTTTTTTAATTCACTAATATAGGATTAATTTTGTAAATTCTATATTACTGTGAAATATGTAATATTCTTCAAGTAATTAAAAATAAAAAACACTTTTGATAGTAAATAATTATTTTCTACTTTCCTATTATCACGACTGCACCTTCAATTCTTTGTTTTCAACAGCAAAACATTATATTCAATACCATCCTCTAGCAAATTTTAATGTTATAGTTTATTTTATAGTTGTCCATTTACTACTCCCTTAGATTAGTGTGTGTGTGTCTTGCCTTTGACAGGTGTCAATAAAGATATTATACAATCTTGACTCTACGGGGATCAGCCGTTCCACGGAGGGTAACGTAGGCCATAGTAAGAAGAGACCAAAGTTGACGAGCTATTTTATTTAAAAGGCGGAGAGCTTTCGGACAATAACCCCCTTCAACAGGCTAATACGTGATACTCGTCTCCTTTACCTTTAGTCTCTTCCAACAATGATATCCTGAGATTCCTTCTCTTCTAACAATGATATCCTGAGTTTCCTTCTCTTCTAACAATGAGGTATCCTGCGATTCCTTCTCTTCTAACAATGATATCCTGCGATTCCTCCTCTTCCAACAATGATATCCTGCGATTCCTTCTCTTCCAACAATGATATCCTGCGATTCCTTCTCTTCCAACAATGGTATTCTGAGATTCCTTCTCTTCCAACAATGATATCCTGAGATTCCTTCTCTTCTAACAATGATATCCTGCGATTCCTTCTCTTCTAACAATGAGTTATTCTGCGATTCCTTCTCTTCTAACAATGATATCCTGTGATTCCTTCTCTTCTAACAATGAGATATTCTGCGATTCCTTCGCTTCTAAAAATGATATCCTGTGATTCCTTCTCTTCTAACAATGAGATCCTGTGATTCCTTCTCTTCTAACAATGATATCCTGTGATTCCTTCTCTTCTAACAATGAGATATTCTGTGATTCCTTCTCTTCGAACAATGATATATTCTGCGATTCCTTCTCTTCTAACAATGATATCCTGTGATTCCTTCTCTTCTAACAATGAGATATTCTGCGATTCCTTCTCTTCTAACAATGATATCCTGTGATTCCTTCTCTTCTAACAATGAGATATTCTGCGATTCCTTCTCTTCTAACAATGAGATATCCTGCGATTCCTTCTCTTCTAACAATGATATCCTGTGATTCCTTCTCTTCTAACAATGAGATATTCTGTGATTCCTTCTCTTCGAACAATGATATATTCTGCGATTCCTTCTCTTCTAACAATGATATCCTGTGATTCCGTCTCTTCTAACAATTAGATATCCTGTGATTCCTTCTCTTCTAACAATTAGATATCCTACGATTCCTTCTCTTCTAACAATGATATCCTGCGATTCCTTCTCTTCTAGCAATGATATCCTGTGATTCCTTCTCTTCTAACAATTAGATATCCTGTGATTCCTTCTCTTCTAACAATTAGATATCCTGCGATTCCTTCTTTTCTAACAATGATATCCTGCGATTCCTTCTCTTCCAACAATGATATCCTGTAATTCCTTCTCTTCTAACAATTAGATATCCTGCGATTCCTTCTCTTCTAACAATGAGGTATCCTGCGATTCCTTCTCTTCTAACAATGAGATATCCTGCGATTCCTTCTCTTCCAACTATGATATCCTGTCTTCTATTGTATGTTTGTAATTTTACAGTGTTCCATCCAACATGGGAGGAATGTGCGCAGGAGGTGGTGCTGAAGGAAGGCAGCACGATGATGGAGAAATGGCAGAATCTTCCAGTACCTGTCTACATTGACCTCTACGTCTTCGAGTACGTCAACGTCAAGGAGGTCCTGGAGACTCCGCACATCAAGCCGATCGTCAAGGAGCGAGGTCCGTACGTGTTCAAGTAAGTTGTCCTTCCGGACTTATGGACCGCTTCTATATGTCGTGGGCAGAGTGGTGCGGGGCCGACACATCCACCAGTCCAACGAGTCTTTCATCAGTTACAATGAGACGAGGACTTATTTTTTCGAAAAGTCCATGTCAGGAGACGGACTTCAGCTCAGCGACACCTTCACTGTGGTCAACCTGCCGCTCTTGGTGAGTCCTCAGCAGCTACTCGATACCTCCGTGCAACTCTTGTCCATTCCTCCTATCTCTTCATTTCCTCAACTGATGTATGTATTACAACAATGACAATATGTGGCTTTTTTCACATCAATAGTATGTGTAGTGTGAGTTAGATATGGCCATTATAAAACACTAGACGAATGACCCGGCTTCGCCCGAGAATTCCCCCGAGTTCAATTTCCTTCATACTGAAAGTACATCAATAATTAATAGTATAAGTGCCATATAATAGCAATACAGAAGTAACACATAAACCACAGGCAAAAAGTGTGTGTGATGGCAAAAATTGTATTATATTAGTGTTTAGGTATTTGATTTAATTATTTTTTGCAATCCATTTAGTTGTTTCAAAATCAATATAGTTTAAATAGATTGCAGCTTTTCCACCCAACCCCCGAGGTACCCGCCCTAGAGCATTAACTCTTGAAATTGCCTGAGTTGAGTGAGTGACTGAGATCGATCTTGACTGCGATGCCCATCTTTTCAGTAATGAAAAAATAGATTTATAAAAAAATAACACAAAATACTGGCATATAAATATTTTTCTGTAAAAAAAATAAAAGAGCTCATGGAAATTTTCCTCAGGTTTATAAAAAGCGACATGCAAAATTTGGTACCAATTGGTTCAGTAGTTTTGAGTTTATCGCGAAACAGACAACAGACATTGACTTTTATATATAATATAAATACAATATAGTAAATAAAAATTTCAATCTAAATGATATTATCCAAAATATATCAAATAATAGTAAATATGAAAATACACTATTTAAATATGAATATATTCTAAATAAGAACAATATGCAAAAATATTCCAATATATATGCGTGTATATAGATTTACAATAGTTTGGAATCAGGCGGCGTTTTATTTATGTTCTCCTGTAGAAGGGCAAAGATGTCCAAAAGCTTGAGACTACGTTAATGTTTGGGACTAAATATAAATATATATCCTTGTTGGATCCTATAGTTAATAATTTCCTTAAATTCAATTTTATATATGAAAATTAAGCCAAAATATTCTAAATTCAATTGTACAATACAAATCTTTAATATGTAAATTTTAAAGCAATCAACATGTATGTAAATCTCCAGTTTGGTTAATTAATAGCTTTTTTTTGTTTTCTCTCTCTCTACCACTAGTATCATAATCTAAGTCAAATTCATGTAATCTAAAATCATGTGGTAGCTACTCCTAACTCTAAAACCAAAAGACAATAAAATAATTCAAGACAAGTGGCAAAGTGCTTCTTAGTATTTTTTACTGAACATTCAAGCCACGAACATTATGGTCCCTCATCGAGCCGGATACTTTAAAAAATTAAGGTAAGCCATTTGAAAACTTAAAATTCTTAAAATAAAGTCATGCCCAAATCAGAAGTTAAAATTCGGCACAAATTCAACTTTATTATTCAGGAAATAAAGGATCTGGAATCAGAGAATAAAGCTATTGTAGAATCCAAAAACATACATGGATTAAAGCTATTCCAACAAGAAGTTAATGAAAGGAAAATTAGCCTAAATCAAGTTATCAACACATTATTAGAATCAGAGTTAGATGATACACAATATGACGATTATTCAAAGGCCAAGAAGGATATTTTTAATATGTTGGTGTCTATTGAAGAGGCTTTATCTTTGATTGAAACCAAAGAAAATACTCATAGTGATAAACAACTGCCCGAATCCAATGTTAATTTACCTAAGATAAATTTACCCATTTTCAATGGTGATTCAGCCAATTGGCTTAGTTTTAGAGAAATATTTAACTCCACCATTAATTCAAATCAAACACTAACTGAAATACAAAAATTTCAATATCTAAATGCATCTGTTAAGGGTCCTGCGGAAAAGTTGATTCGGGGTTTTCCCATTTCTGACAAAAACTACCAGCAAGCATGGGATACCTTATGCAATAGATTTAATAACAGAAGAGAATTGGCTTTTTCACAAATCAACAAAATATTCTCCATAAGGCCATTAAAATCTATTTCGGCTGGTTCTCTCTATGAAATCCTTGATGTTTGCAATGAAGGCATTAGAAATTTCTCAGTGCTAGGACTTGAGAAAAACACATTAACAGATCTAATCCTGATCAATTTTTTTGAAAAAAGAATTGGTGAAGCCCTCAGGAAAGAATGGGAATTAACCCTTCAAAATGAAGAATATCCAACATTTGAAAACTTTGTGAATTTTTTAGAAAAACATGCTAGAAGCCTGCAAGGTATGAGAATTCCTTTGTTCCAGGAACAAAAAACCTCTAGCAAAAATATGATGGCTCATGGCCTTTATGTCAACAAAGGTCAAAATTGTATTTTATGTCATCAAATTCATAAACTAAATGACTGCCAGAGATTCATAAATCTTCCCTTGCCTAAAAAATGGGAATTAGTTAAAAAACATAAACTTTGTCAAAATTGCCTTAGAGCAAATCATGAGATATCCAAATGTCTCATCACATCAAGATGTAAAAACTGCAAGCAGAACCATCATACTCTTCTGCATGAATACAACTCTGAACCATCCATTCCACAACCAACAACCTCTCAAGAGATGTTGATTTCAACAAATACCATCTGTAATGCGATGCCTTTGGAAACGGAAACAAATATTCTACTGTCAACAGCCCTTATTAAAGTCAAGGCGAAGGAGTATCTCATTTGTGCTATGTAGAGCATTAGTGGACAATGGGTCCCAAATAAGCCTAATTTCAGAACAATGTTGCCACAAGTTGGGACTTGAAAAAAGGAAAAATTCTTATACACTAAAAGGTGTAGGTGACATTGTTGTCAACAGGACAACATCGCAGGTTGAAATAGAGTTCACCCCACATCATAATGATCAATTATTTTCTGCCAGAGCATTTGTGGTTGGGAGGGTAACTGCAGACCTTCCAAACTTCCAAATTCAGTCAGCAGACTTTCCTCATTTAGAAAATTTGCTCTTGGCAGACCCAGAATTCTATGTCACCAAGCCCATAGACCTAATTTTGGGTGCAGATACCTTTGTAGAAATAATTCTAGGTCATAAAACAGATTTAAAGCACCATCCTATAGCACTTAATACCAAGTTAGGTTGGCTTGTTTCTGGGAGAATCCATTCAACTATTAAGTCGAATACTTCGGTAATCAATCACTGTACCACTGAACTTGATTCCAGCATAAGAAAATTCTGGGAACTTGAAGATGTCCCAATTTCTAAGGCCCAGTTGGGTACAAAGAATGCCTGTGAGATATTATTCAAGTCAAACCTCAAAAGAGACATTGAGGGCAGATATTCAGTCAATCTCCCTTTTAAATCAACACCCAATTTAGGTGATTCAAGATCTCAAGCATTGGAAAAAGGGCTACAGGAAAATCCAAGTAAATCTGAAGATAATTCAATTAAATCTGAAGAAAATCTAAGTAGATCTGAAGATAATCCAAGTAAATCTGAAGAAATTCCAAGTAAATCTAAAAGGTCACGTATCTCCAAGTTAACTCCACAAATTACTTCTAAACAAAACCAATTACATCCTTCTGAATCAAGTCAACCATCCACTCCAGAACAACCTCTCGCTTCTCAGTCAAGTGAACCACTCTCATCTAAGAAAGAAACTTCGATTATTCCTAAGATAAAGCCACCACCCTATTATAGGCGAAAACGTCAACTTCCTGCTGAGAAAACTTCATGGGATGAACCAATTGAATCAGATATAAAGTCAAATTGGAATAAATTCCAAACTCAACTATCGTGCCTAAAGGAAATCAAAATACCAAGATACCTGAACAGTTCATCTTCTGAAATAGAAGAATTACAACTATATGGATTTTGTGATGCATCCCTTATTGCTTATTCAGCAGTTTTTTACTTGAAAACTAGATTCAAAATTCAAAAGATCAAAATCAATCTGATAACCTCAAAAACTAAGGTTGCGCCATTAAAGACCATTACAATTCCAAGACTTGAACTAAGTGCAGCATTGCTTTTGGCTCAACTGAATCAAGTCATTCTTGAATCATTTCCTTTTCAACCTGACAAAACCTTTTTGTGGACTGATTCACAAATCTGCATAGATTGGATAAGATCAGATGCCAGCAGATGGAAGGCCTTTGTTTCGAACAGAGTGTCGTCAATTCAAAATTTGACTCAAATCACTGATTGGTTCCATGTATCCAGTCAAGATAATCCAGCTGATTGCGCATCAAGAGGAATCATGCCTCAAGACTTGGTCAATCATAGAATTTGGTGGCGGGGTCCTATTTGGCTTCAAGAAAATAATGTTCGATATATTCCTTCTTCACCAACCCAAGTAAATCTCAATATCATTCAAGAAGAAGTCGGTGAGGGTTAAGTGTTGGATCAAACAACCTTAATTCAAAATTCAGAAACTATGTTAAATCTAGAATTCATTGAAAGGTATTCCACAATGACCAAATTGATCCGAATAACAGCTTGGTGTTGGAGATTCGACTACAATTGCCTCCTCTTTGATTCAATTCGTCAGAAAGAACCTTTGACAACAAGAGAATTAACAAAGGCAATTCAAGTCTTAGTCAAATCAATCCAGCAAGTTGAATTCTGCACGGAAATAAAATTACTGAAGTCAAACAAACAACTACCTCTGTCCAACAAGCTAACTTCTCTAAATCCCTTTTTAGACACTCAAGGACTTCTAAGAGTTGGAGGTAGACTCAAGTATTCCTATTTAAATGAAAATCAAAACTTCCCTCTCTTACAACCGAAACCCCCACGCCAGGAATCACTTATCAAAATTCTCTTAACTGAGAATGCCGACATTCCTGAGGCTATTGATGAGAATCAAGAAGATTCTTCAATTTTAGAAACCACTTTTGTCATTGAAGACGAAGAGTCTAACAAAGATATCGGGACTCCAAAGATTGAAATCTCCGAAGTTTCGGTTATTGATAAATCGGAAGGCAAATATTCGAAAGAACCAGTGGTCAGTGTAGAAGCTCTGGATAAGAAAGAACTGTGCCATGATGACTCAGCTCACCTCAATGTAGTTGAAGCTGATCTTAATCGACCTAAAGAGGCTACCAGTGGCATAATCAATGTTTATACAGAAGCTAATGAATCGTCAAGCAAAGAGAAAGTTGTACCTGTTGAAATTGTGGATACATCAACAAAGGATTATCTACAGAGCGGTGAAAAGGCTAAATTATCCCGCTGGAAACCCATCGATTCTCTATGCTTAGAAGACGTCAAGGAATCTGAAGACGACGATGAAAATTACAGTTCATCGGCATATATAGAATGGCCAGATATCTTGAAGAAAGAAGTCTTAAGACCCGAAGCTTTAGAAAAGGCAGTCAATCTGGAAGATTTTGAGAAGGCGGCAGAAAGTCGACAACTCTCCAAAGAACATTTAGAGGAATCGACCGAACAAGGCTCATGCATAAAAGCTGAATCAAAAACTTGGGAATATCCTATTGAATCCGACTTAGCAGCCGCAGAGTCTGATAATCCAGCAGTTCCCGAAAGAGAACTGGCCAACGAATCTGAAAATCTCATCCAAGATTCACCTCAATCGGATACTCAAAGATGGAAGCTGATTCCATTACCTTTCAAACAATGAGAATTGTAATCTTAGCTACATAGTCGGAATCAATTAGTCCAGCATCTATACTATTGGAACTCTTTTTTATTTTTATTTTTTATTTTTTTATTTTTTATTTTCTGGTCATCTCTTCCCAGCCGGGGGAGTATGTTGGATCCTATAGTTAATAATTTCCTTAAATTCAATTTTATATATGAAAATTAAGCCAAAATATTCTAAATTCAATTGTACAATACAAATCTTTAATATGTAAATTTTAAAGCAATCAACATGTATGTAAATCTCCAGTTTGGTTAATTAATAGCTTTTTTTTGTTTTCTCTCTCTCTACCACTAGTATCATAATCTAAGTCAAATTCATGTAATCTAAAATCATGTGGTAGCTACTCCTAACTCTAAAACCAAAAGACAATAAAATAATTCAAGACAAGTGGCAAAGTGCTTCTTAGTATTTTTTACTGAACATTCAAGCCACGAACATCCTATTAATCTGTGAATAAATATATATCATCATTATAAACAACAAGATGTAGAATGTAAACAACGTGGTGATGTAAAAAGATCAGTATAAAGTTTAATAAACAATTTATACAAATCTCATTCTTAATTATAAACAATATAAACACCAAACAGTTAATAAAATAAAAAGAAACTTATCTCCACATTATTTAATTAATATTTGATTTTACTGTAGGATATTACAATTATTCCTGTTGCCATCTAAGCCAACTCTAAATTTGAGTGTCATGTCAACAACCGTGGCGTGTGTGCAGGGAATTGCTTCCAGCCCCCAAGCAGGAAAGAAATTCTTAGAATCCTTTAAGAACATTTTAAATGAAGATTATAACAAGTGGACTTTATACCACGATTGTTCGATTCAGAGCCTTTTCTTCGACGGCTGCATTTCCAAGAATATGCAAAAAACTGTCGGCGCTGTGTCAACAATAATTAAAAACTTCCAAATCAATGTTTTGGTAAGTATCAAGTCGATATAACAAATTATATATATAACGACAGAAGCCATTATTGAAGCTTTGATCGCACACAAATGTTTTTAGGCCTTAAATAGAAGGGAGACCTGCTCGCGGGTAACAAAAAGATATTTAGAAATTTGTTCATTTCTGGCCATTCCGACCACCCAGAAGTCTGAAAATTTGTACACTTGCATTGTTAATTGGACTGAGTAAGTCTTAAAAGTTTCATATTTCTATGTGATCTGGAAGTATATTTAAATTAATTTACAGAATTTGAAAGGCAATTTGGAAATTTGTCAATTTTCGGCCACCCTGACAACCCAGATCTCTGAAAGTTTGTCAACTTGCATTGTCATCAGGTTCTGAAAAATTTTCCAAATCTCAGATTCCTACGTGCTCTAGAAGTATATTAAAAATCGATTGCAAGATTTGTGGACAGACGGACAGACAGGGAAGCAAGTTAAATAAAAGCTTTTAAAAAGACTACATTCTTTAAGGTTTATGAATTTCATTTGTTTTCAGAATGTTTAAACTCCTACATAGAAAAATATGTTTCCTCCTTTTATAATAATGATTAAATGAACTGATATTTTGTAAATATTTGAAGGAAATGTTTCCTTTTTTTTCTTTCTTTTTTCTCTCCTTGTTAATATTTATTATGAGTAGATTTTACGGCCTAAAATTATTGTAAAAATGTATAGAAACATACATGTATGTCGCCAGCTCTATGGGGAAATAAATTGGAATAAAGGAATGTCGTGCAGGCGAACTACTCGATGGAGAAACCGACCAAATACTCCGTAGACAACTACATCATGGAGACGGGGGCCGACAACGTGGAGAATGTCGGTCACATCATCTACTGGGACCGCACCGGCAAGGCCTACCCAAAAACGTATCTACAAACTGTCTTGTGTAACTCCATAGCTGCACCTACTCTACTCCCTCCCTTACTTTCAACTGGCCCTCTGGATTCTTCCTTTAACAATCTCTTTTGAAAGCCTTTTGATCAAATTTATCTACAGTAAAACTTCGTTAAAACGAACCTGAGATATAGCGAACCTTCCCTTACAACGAACCTTAAATAATCCCTAATTTTATTTTATAATACAGTTAACTATGGCTATAATAAACCACGGCTATAGTAAACCACAAATACAATCTCATTGTCATTCGCCATATAGGGGTTTTGCTCTTAAATAGATAATAATATATTAGATTTTTTCTCTCACACACAATATATATTATATACTATATATAATATAATACATACAAGGGTGAATCAATAAAAAATTGTTGGGCCAGATTTTCCACAAAATAAGACCCAACAATGATGTAAACATTTACATCATATATATACACAGTGTCTTGCCGAAAGTGTTTGGTGTCCAGATGGAGATCCCACCACGGTGGCCGACGGTGCTCTAAAGGTCGAGGCAGAGGAGGACGCCCAATCGGAGGTGACGTTGGTGGAACCGTGACCAAGATACCGGCCGACCCTCCACAGAAGGACAACAACGAGGCGGATTGGAGAATGAAGAACTGGAAGCAACCCTGGGCGTGTACTCCAAGACCCGCTGTAGAAAGATGGAGAATTCCCCAACGAGGAACCTCAACGATGCTCTTAAGTCCAGAAAGCTGGAGATGACACCTATGCCTCTAAAGTCCAGAAAGCTGGAGATGACACCTATGCCTTTAAAGTCCAGAAAGGTGGAGATGACACATATGCCTTTAAAGACCAGTAGCCGGGGAAGACACCCAGCTGGAGATGACACGGGTCCTGCCCAAGGATCCAGAAGCCCATTGCAGAGAGGTCCAGAGGAGGATATACAAACCATGTATATATATGTAAATAGATGAATCCGTCAATCACCCTTTATATGCAATGAAGCGTCCAAAATCATATTACCTTTTAGGGAAATTTCTAAGTTCATTCTTTATTCTAAAAAGAATAAAAACCAATTAAATACATACCCAGATAAATTGGGCATATTTCTCTGCTTTAAATTCTCTTACGGAAAGGATTACTATATAGAATATTAAGGGATAGACATGTTATATGTTATCAATTTATTATTATCTCAAAACTTTTCTTTTAATATAAGAAGAAGTTTAATTTCGAATTTCTTAAAGAAGTAATTACTTTAATTTTAAAGAAAATTTTTTTATATTTTATTATCCTTATTTTATCAATTTTATTATTATCTCAAACTTTTCTTCTAATATAAGAAGAAGTTTAATTTCGAATTTCTTAAAGAAGAAATTACTTTAAATTTAAAAAAAAATTATATTTTATTGTCCTTATTATTATTTTTAAAATATCCTAAAATATTATTTTTTAAATAAATATTCTAAGAATATTTATGTAATTATTTTTTTACTCTCTGTAGGAAGATGACGATTTAGCTTGGGGGGCGCTGTTTTTGAAAGATAACGGTCAGTTTTTGAGCGGGCGGCGTACGAAACAGACCTATCCGAGAGGGAGCGCTGGTATCCGGGAGAAACGGTATGTTAACATATTCTCTATTAATTCAGAGTTTATTTAATATGTCAAAGAGACATATTTTTTAGCTTATTTTAATAGGCAAGAAAAATTCATATTTTGTCCTTTGCATGAAGTCTTCATGTTCCATTATGTTTTAGTTGGTATGTTTGCCAATTATGGCATGTTTTGTATGTCGAAAAAGACATCTTCATAATCTTAATTTTAGTATGTGAAGAACCATATCTTGCTTAAAATCTTAATCTGCTATAAGCAGATCTCTTGTCTATGTAAAATTGACCACAGAATGGGATTTTGTGTAATCTACCAAGTCAAAATAAAAATTCATGTTTTATTATCTTGAAAAACGTGTTTGTGATATTTTACCCTGAAGTTAAATGCACATTATGTATTAAACATGGACTTTCCTTTGTGTTCACTATATCATCCCATGTGTGTATCTGAGTTTTAACTCAAGTTGGTATATAACTAAACAATGTTGTTGCTGGGCAAAAAAAGAAGACAAAGCATAAGGTCCTGTAGAAGGACATCTCAACCTTATACTTTGTCTTTTTGCCCAGCAACAACATTGTTTAGTTATATACCAACTTGAGTTAAAACTCAGATACACACATGGGATGATATAGTGAACACAAAAGAAAGTCCATGTTTGATACATAATGTGCATTTAACTTCAGGGTAAGATATCACAAACACGTTTTTCAAGATAATAAAACATGAATTTTTATTTTGACTTGGTAGATTACACAAAATCCCATTCTGTGGTCATTTTACATAGACAAGAGATCTGCTTATAGCAGATTAAGATTTTAAGCAAGATATGGTTCTTCACCTACTAAAATTAAGATTATGAAGATGTCTTTTTCGACATACAAAACATGCCATAATTGGCAAACATACCAACTAAAACATAATGGAACATGAAGACTTCATGCAAAGGACAAAATATGAATTTTTCTTGCCTATTAAAATAAGCTAAAAATATGTCTCTTTGACATATTAAATAAACTCTGAATTAATGGAGAATATGTTAACATACCGTTTCTCCCGGATAGGTCTGTTTCGTACGCCGCCCGCTCAAAAACTGACTGTTATCTTTCAAAAACAGCGCCCCCAAGCTAAATCGTCATCTTCCTATAGAGTAAAAAAAAATGATTACATAAATATTCTTAGAAATTATTATTTAAAAAATAATAATAAGGACAATAAAATATAAAAAAAAATAAATTTAAAGTAATTTCTTCTTTAAGAAATTCGAAATTAAACTTCTTCTTATATTAGAAGAAAAGTTTGAGATAATAATAAAATTGATAAAATAAGGATAATAAAATATAAAAAAAAATTCTTTAAAATTAAAGTAATTTCTTCTTTAAGAAATTCGAAATTAAACTTCTTATATTAAAAGAAAAGTTTTGAGATAATAATAAATTGATAACATATAACATGTCTATCCCTTAATATTCTATATAGTAATCCTTTCCGTAAGAGAATTTAAAGCAGAGAAATATGCCCAATTTATCTGGGTATGTATTTAATTGGTTTTTATTCTTTTTAGAATAAAGAATGAACTTAGAAATTCCCCTAAATTGTAATATGATTTTGGACGCTTCATTGCATATAAAGGGTGATTGACGGATTCATCTATTTACATATATATACATGGTTTGTATATCCTCCTCTGGACCTCTCTGCAATGGGCTTCTGGATCCTTGGGCAGGACCCGTGTCATCTCCAGCTGGGTGTCTTCCCCGGCTACTGGTCTTTAAAGGCATATGTGTCATCTCCAGCTTTCTGGACTTAGAGGCATAGGTGTCATCTCCAGCTTTCTGGACTTAAGAGCATCGTTGAGGTTCCTCGTTGGGGAATTCTCCATATTTCTACAGCGGGTCTTGGAGTACACTCCCAGGGTTGCTTCCAGTTCTTCATTCTCCAATCCGCCTCGTTGTTGTCCTTCTGTGGAGGGTTGGCCGGTATCTCGGTCACGGTACCACCAGGGACACCTCCGATTGGGCGTCCTTCCTTGTCTTTGACCTTTAGGGCACCGTCGGCCATCGTTGTGGGATTTCCATCTGGACAACAAACATTTCCGGCAAGACACTGTGTATATATATGATGTAAATGTTTACATCATTGTTGGGTCTATTTTGTAAAAAATCTGGCCCAAAAAAATGTATATAGGTATACCCATTTAAATTGAACTCTGTTGTTTTTTTTTTTTTTTATCTCAAGAAAAGAAACCATCTGGCGCCATTTTTTTCCAATAAAAATGGCGACCAAAACAAACAGTTTCACCAACTATGAAATGCGAGCAGTAATACGTTTTCTTTATCATGAAGGAATTAAACCATTTGAAATTTACTCCAGAATGAAATCTTTTTACGGTAATAAATGTTTATCTCAAAATCGAATTTTTAAATGGGTTAGAAAATTCAAAAGCGGCATAGAAAGTTTGGATCAAGCACCGCGACCTGGCGCCCCGGTCAAGGTTAGAGATGATGCAACCACCGGGGCCATTGACGAGATGATACAGAACGATCGTAACATTAGCATTAGAGGTATTTCTGCCGAACTTAACCTTAGTTATGGTAGTGTCCAAAAATATCATTACAAAACATTTAAAGTACGGAAAAATTTGCACAAGATGGAATCAAAGGAAATAAAGAAAAAACGTCTTAACGCTTGTAAAGAGCTTTTTGAACGTTATGAAATTGAGGGTGAAGGTTTTCTTGATAGAATATAGTGACTGGAGATGAATCATGGATACACCATCATATTCCTGACTCTAAAAGATCAAGTGCAGAATGGCATCACAAGGGTTCACCAACACCAAAGAAACCAAGGACAACAACTTTTGCTGTAAAAGTACTCTTGACTATTTTTTGGGACAGTAAAGGATGCATCTTAGAAGATTATCTTCCTAAAGGCCAAACAGTTAATAGCATAGTTTATTCTGAGCTCCTTGTAAAAAAATTAAAGCCAAAAATTCGTTCCAAAAGGCGTGGTTTGTTGAACAAAAGTGTTTACCTACGGCATGATAATGCTCGGCCCCACGTGGAAAATATCACAATTGAAACCATCAATAAATTAAATTTTAAAGTTCTAATCCATCCTCTTTACTCTCCTGATTTAGCTCCGAGTGATTATTATTTATTTGGACACTTTAAAAGATTTTAAGAAGCATGACTTTCAAGACTGATGTAAAGGTTAAAAATGCGGTGCATGGATGGCTTGCCCAACACACAAGATTTTTTCTTAAAAGGAATTTACAAGCTACCTGACCTTTGGAAGAAGTGTATAGAAAAAGGAGGGGGTTATGTAGAGGATTGAAAAAAAAATTGTGTTTTAGTTTGCACTTTTTTAACCTTTATTTTATTTTTTTTTTTATTGATCCACCCTTGTACGAGCCTCGTACCCCTCGTATATGCTATCCCTGCAATAAGGAAGGAAGTTAAAAACATATTTTTTAAGGCAAATAAAAAAATCCCAGAATTTCTTCATGCTTTAAGACAAGGATAAAATGATAGAAAAAATGACAAGCCAATAGCAGAAGACTATAGAGAGACGTAATCATTTCTATCACAACACATTAGTGCCAACAGAAGGAACAAATTTATTATCTGGAAATTCTCTAGATTATAAATATTTTAACACGAGTAAACGGGTCTGGAGATAAAAAGCACGACAGTCAAAATTCCAACAGCCCTAAATCCCAACAGATCTAAGTCACAACAGACCAGAATCCCGGCAGTCAAAAATCCCGACAAGGACGTAATCCCGGCAGTCAAAAATCCCGACAGACCAAAATCCCAACAAGTACATAATCCCGACAGACGAAAATCCCGACAAGGGTGTAATCCCAACAGACCAAAATCCCAACAGACCTAAATCCCAACAGACCTAAATCCCAACAGACTTAAATCCCAACAGACTTAAATCCCAACAGACTTAAATCTCGACAGACCAAAATCCGACAAGGTCGTAATCCCAACAGACCAAAATTCCAACAGACCTAAATCCCAACAGACTTAAATCCCGACAGACTAAAATCCCAACAGACCAAAATCCCGATTGACCAAAATCCCGACAGACCGAAATTCCAACAGACCAAATTTCCAACAGATCTAAATCCCAACAGATCTAAATCCCAACAGATCTAAATCCCAACAGATCTAATCCCAACAGACCAAAATCCCAACAGACCAAAATTCCAACACACCAAAATTCCAACACACCAAAATTCCAACAGACCAAAATTCCAACACACCAAAATTCCAACACACCAAAATTCCGACAAGGACGTAATCCCAACAGATCTAAATCCCAACAGACCAAAATCCCAACAGACCAAAATCCCAACAGACCAAAATCCCAACAGACCAAAATCCCAACAGACCAAAATCCCAACAGACCAAAATTCCAACACACCAAAATTCCGACAAGGACGTAATCCCAACAGATCTAAATCCCAACAGACCAAAATCCCAACAGACCAAAATCCCAACAGACCAAAATCCCAACAGACCAAAATTCCAACACACCAAAATTCCAACACACCAAAATTCCTACAAGGACGTAATCCCAACAGACCAAAATTCCAACCACAATTAAATTAGAAAACAACTAATTAAAATGTTTTTTAATTATCCCAACAGACTTGAAATTCATAAGAGATGGCGTTCCAAAATTGTTCAATATACACATGGGACACCTTATTTTACCGCTTCTTTTATTTACTAACGGAGATATTACTTTATTTTTAGATGTTTCTCCGATATTGGACTTTACATAACTTGAGTTACTATTATTAGTCATTTTAATTAATTTGCATATTCCCTATTTTTACATTTGGATTTTATTTTAATTTGCGTACTATACCACCAACAAAGCCGTACCATTGGTAAAATACACGAAAGTGGAGGGAGTAACTGTGGAAACAACCCACCTGATACCCCGTGTATGTTCCAGGCCGAGCTACGATCCTATTTGGAATGACGCTAACTGCAATGCTTACAATGGCTCAGGTAAGTTTGTTGTTTGAACATTTCATGCAGCAGACAAACTTGAATCCCAATTTTACCGGAACTTGTCTTCCGTAAGAAAACGACTGGAAACTCGATAGTTGACATCCTAGAGGCGCGCCATCTGGTGTAAGAAATTTAAACTATTTTGACACGATTTTGAAATAAAACAATTTTCTACTGCCTTTACTGCAATGGTAAAATTATAGGAGACCCTGGCTCATCAGTTGTGAATTTTTCCAGCAGTTTCGGTATAAAAGGAAAACAGCCAAATGTAATATTACAACGGTATGGTAGATTAAACTGGCGAAACCGCTGGGAGGGTTCACTACTGATGAGCCATACTAAGGTATGCTTGTAAAGTAGATGGTTTATGGTTTCTCACCAAACATGCTGTGAATTACTGAAATTGGTGTGTGGCAGACGGCACAGTTTTCCCACCTCACCTCACCAAAGAGGACGATGTTTACGTCTTCTCCCAAGATGTCTGCAGGTAATGTACCATAACATAGACAAAATGCCAAATCTGTTGATACAAAATATTGTTGTCTGTTATGTTCGCAATAAATGAATATTCGAACATTCGATAACCACCTGATTGGTTGGCACTTCGCCAAGCCGTTAGGTGAGGCGGGGCCACCGTGTTGCCGGCCGATCTCTGCAGCTGTTCATTTACTGGCCGGCACATTCATAGAATTAAAGACATTTCGGCCAGTAAATCTTTTTTATTATCTCGACGTGTTTCGACAAAATCTTTTGTCTTCGTCATTAACAAAATAATTATTTATTTATTTGTTCCTGACGAAGACAAAAGATTTTTGTCGAAACGTCGAGATAATAAAAAAGATTTACTGGCCGAAGTATCTTTTTTTTTAAGAAAAAATATTATCGAAAAGATAGAGGTTGCCTGGCCGGCATTCATATTCATATAAAAAAATAGACACTTCGGCCAGTTGGAGTTTTTTATTTTCTCAACGTTTCGACAAAAATCTTTTGTCTTCGTCAGGAGAAGTAAATAAAAATAAAGCATTTGGCAAGGCGTTAAAAATTGTTCTGAGGTTTGCAAGGGCGTTTTCACGTGATTCTTCGAATTTAGTACAACATCTAAAGCGCGAGTCAAAAACAAATATTAAACTCGTCGAAGACTATGATCTTGGAAATAAAAATATATAATAATAAAATTATAACAAATTAAGTAAAAATAAATAAATAAAGTAATATAATAATAATAATCACAAAGATTATTATATAGATTTATAACTATTATGTCCAATTTTTTATCTAGCTTATTAACTACTTTTTAAATTTAAAAATGAAGCATATTGTTGCGGAATATCTTCAAAAGTATATTTATAGTTCTTTTCCCAAATTCTCGTGATACCCATCCCTCTAAAAATAATCTTTCCTTTTTAAATTTTATATTCCTATGAAATATCTCAATATCATTCCAATCTGGCCTATGTCCTGAAAATAATGCATGTTCCCCAATTTTGCTTAACGCCCTTCTCCCCAATAAACCCTGTTGGTGTTCCTTAATTCTGGTACTGCTATGGGTTGCCCTACCAGTATGATCATAGCTGACATTGTAATGGCGTCAATAGATATAAAGGCAATTTTAATAGAGGGAATAAAGATATGGGGACGGTATATAGATGATGTTTTCGCAGTGATCCAAAAAGAAAAACTTAACGAGATCATTGTCAAATTAAATAATTTAGAAATAGGAATAGAATTCACTGTTGAAACAGAAAAAGAAGGATTTTTACCATTCTTAGATGTAGGATTAAGCCGTAAAGAAGATGGATCTATTATAACCAGCGTTTACAGAAAGCCAACAGACTGTGGGATACATCTAAATTTTAATTCTAACAATCCTATATTACACAAAAGGCAGGTGATAAAATCTCTTGTACAAAGAGCCAAACAGGTATGTACAGACCAAGATATTTATAAAAAAGAGATAAAGAAAATTAGAGCGGAGTTAAAACAATCTGAATATCCAGTTGGCTTCATAAATAAATGGATTAGAAAATATGAAATAGATAGGCCAAATTTGAATAGAACTACAGAAGGTTACAATAATATAATAATTCCTTATATTAGAGAAGTTGATAACGAAATATCTAGAATTTTGAAAAAATGTAAATATAATATTTGGTATAGTACTGGGACAAAAAGGGAATTTTTAACTAGAAATAACATAATGAAGGATAACATAGGCACATCAAAACCAAATAACGTAATTTATGGGATTAAATGCACAGAATGTGACAAAATTTATGTAGGAGAAACTGGCCGAAATTTAGAGACCAGAATTAAGGAACACCAACAGGGTTTATTGGGGAGAAGGGCGTTAAGCAAAATTGGGGAACATGCATTATTTTCAGGACATAGGCCAGATTGGAATGATATTGAGATATTTCATAGGAATATAAAATTTAAAAAGGAAAGATTATTTTTAGAGGGATGGGTCACGAGAATTTGGGAAAAGAACTATAAATATACTTTTGAAGATATTCCGCAACAATATGCTTCATTTTTAAATTTAAAATGTAGTTAATAAGCTAGATAAAAAATTGGACATAATAGTTATAAATCTATATAATAATCTTTGTGATTATTATTATTATATTACTTTATTTATTTATTTTTACTTAATTTATTATAATTTTATTATTATATATTTTTATTTCCAAGATCATAGTCTTTGACGAGTTTAATATTTGTTTTTGACTCGCGCTTTAGATGTTGTACTAAATTCGAAGAATCACGTGAGAACGCCCTTGCAAACCTCAGAACAATTTTCAACGCCTTGCCAAATGCTTTATTTTTATTTACTTCTCCTGACGAAGACAAAAGATTTTTGTCGAAACGTTGAGAAAATAAAAAACTCCAACTGGCCGAAGTGTCTATTTTTTATAGGAAAAAAATATTATGTTACATATATGGTTCCCTATGGAACTGTGACCCATAGTTTGTACAGATTGTTGCTACTGACATGGATATGACACGCTATGGATTCTCCATAGTCTTGGAAGTTATTTTTCTTCAGTTATTCTCCAAATGTTTGTAGAGCGATTCAATATAAAAATAGACATTTCTCCAACAAATAGCACATTATTTATAACAATTAATTTTTAGCAATGTGTTTCTTTTTTACATAAATCATAAAATATTATCTGTAGAATCTTGTCGTTGTGGAATCCTGTCGACTTAATCTATGGTGTGAGATCCTGTCGACTCTCGCTATACTGTGTTAACCGAGAGGAACAGTTAGGATGTGGAGAGTTTTCCAGTAACTCTCTGCACCTTGGAAGACCTTTAACAGTTCTCACAGAGTACAGGCAGTCGTGGTCGAGGCAGAGTGGAAGACCTGGGAATGTCCATAGACAAAAACGAAGAGACACAGTTGTACTAGGAAAGTTCCGTGAACAGATAAAAGTCGAGCTAGGAGCGAAAGATGGAGATAGAAGAGTTCATACTGTTCTACATGGTCGATGAGGTGGACCTTGGACACAACCGACGAGGGCTCCCGCTGATGGTGAAGTGACTATTCATTTCTGCGAATTGACAGCTTTATATATCTTTGCCGAGAGGAAGTAATGGATTTAAGCGGATGCAACAAGGGCGTGGATAGGAAGAAGTGTCATTGTATACTGGCAACGCCCTGGCAGCTTCTAGGCCTCGTTCGGACTTCTACATCTCGATTTTAGACGTTTTTGGACTTCTATCTCAATCTCTAGCTCAGCTCTTAATCTATTACAGAGTTTTATTTATTTATCCTCAGTTTGTACAAAGTACATTACATATGGGTATCTAATGATACATGTCAATCATGTGTATAATTATTCACATAAGTGTTTATTATACATGAAAATCTTGTTATAAGTATTATACAATATGGGGTTTTTGGTTTAAATTACCATATGTATATATATAATATATATGTATATTTTCTTGATCCTTATAACTTCACTTCTTACTTATGAATCTCCGTTTCCAAAAAATTAAATGGCTTCTATTCCTGTTGCGCTTTAAAATATCAATTTTGATTCACTAACACACTCATCCAAATATTAGTAATAGGGGTAATAGTTCTCAATTCCCATTGTAGGTGAAGAATAATGTTTGTATTGTAGGTGAATCACGCGAAGCTATATATTGTGATTTCACCATGGCCACTCTGTGTTGTGACGACAGTTCTATAGAGGTATTCTTGGTCGGCGGGGTTGTCGCTGCTTGTACCACTTTTAAAATATACGACGAAAGCAGGAGGGAAATTTATATTTATTATCAATTAAGAACTGCTTATGGACCGAAAGGTCTGGGAGGCCATCTGCTTCTAGGGTGTCAATTAAGAAAATAGTAAAGGATTATTTAATGAATTATATATTTAAATGTATTTACACTATACAAATCGGGGATCAGGGCAAATCGTCCCGTTCGAAGTTTTTCAGAAGTTCTTATCCTTTTGTTTATTCGTTTTTTCCTCATTCCAGCCGCTGCATCCCCGTAGCCCCCTCCGTCGGCCAATGGGAATTGGCTGCCTCGAACTCCTTCTTTTCCAACACTATGCATGTAGATAGTACGGACGTTAGAAACTTCACTTACAAGATTCCATTGTTATGTTTGGGCTTTGTACATCATGGTTGGGTTGGATTCGTCCAATATGAGATTATCTTCAAAACCAATTTGGCGAATAATAGGTTCCAACCTGAAATACCATGAAAGTGAATTCCCAAAATGAATCTATCAAGTTTCTTTATTTTTTAATGAAGCGTCGGATACAGTATTAATTCTCTAAAAAAAGGTATGATTGATTAAGCTGACGAAACTGCTGGTAGGTTCTCCACTGATGAGCCAGGCTCTTATGTCTTTTATCGCAGAAAAACCAATAGAAGGTATGTTTTATTTGGAAAAAAATTCTTTCCTAATAGTCATTTAGTTTGGCCCGTTAGTTTGCCTGATGTTTGATAGAGAATACAATATGGAGAAATATCGTACAAAAGTGATCAGGTGGTTGAATAAAAAACGCCATCTTCTGATTGTGCAACTAAATGGCTTGCGCCATCTGTAGGAATAAATATCAACTAATCGTTAATATTTTATTCCGGAATGTTAGCCAAATATCTTTTTTGGTAAATCAAGAAAAGTCAACTCCACGTAGTGTTTCAGGCTGTTGGCTCTCGTCAGAATGGCTGTACCTCAACGACCAAAATGATTGGTCCTAGAGGTTTCCTAAAAAATCGAAGAATGGGTATTTAAGGCCATAAGTGCTTGATGACGCAAAACATATTTTAAAAATGTTTAATAAGGAATACTGCTAGCCATGAGATGTGGTGCCAGGTCTCTGAAACTGTCCTACAATCGCCACGAAGACTTCAAGGGATTCAAGGTCCTACGTTACACCATGGACCGGAAAGTGCTCCAGCCGAACCTCCCAGAGAACAAATGTTTCTGCAATCCTGGGCAGAATTGCACCCTCAAAAAGGAAGGTCTTTTTGACATCGGCATGTGCAAGGCCAGTGAGTACAACCACCAGTTTTACATACGTTTTATAATACAACTCCTCATCTATAAACATGAAAGTCGCCTCTCCCGTCAAAATAAACGTCAAAGCTAGACGCCATCTATTGGCCGTCTCCATAAACTAGCGACCTCTGATCGGAGACAAAGCCACAAGACTAGTTTGACAAACTGAGAAACGTCCACCTGACCATGATTTCGGGCTAATGGCCCTCGTCAATCCAGGTCGGACTTATTAAAAGAGATCCACAAGGGATCTAATGGAATCTTCAGAATCTGCCAAAGTTTTCCATCTACAAGTATTTTGGCTATAACTTTTGCCTATCCACTTTACCAGCTAAACACCTCTTTGGCAGATTGTGGTGATTCTATTTGTTCCCATGGTCTCTCCTAGTAGACGCTCTCAGTTTACCAAAGCTGTTGTTGTGAATTCGTCACCGATCTGAATTCGCTAGTTTGCAGGGATGGTTAAGTTTAGTTTTGACGTCTATTTTAACGGAAGAAGTGACCAGTTTGAATGAATATTGAGCTATTTTGGTCCATCATATGCATGTGCAGAGATCCCGCTGGTGGCCTCCTTGCCCCACTTCTACAGCGGGGACTGCAGCAACATCGCCCAGGTGGACGGCCTCAAGCCTGACATCAATAAACACGAGATGTTCCTGGACATTGAGCCGGTAATCACTGCACCTCTTCTTTTGGCTCACACAGTTGTTTCACATGTTCTCACATCTGTTTTAGGTGTTCGCACATAAGTTTTAGGTGTTCGCACATGGGTTCAAGGTATTTTCACATGGGTTTTAGGTGTTCGCACATGGGTTTGAGATGTTCGCACATGGGTTTTACATGTTTGCAATTATGTGTTCCATGTTTGCAATTCTACTTCAAATACTCGCACATCTATTTTCCCTGTTCAAACATTTGTTCTACAGATTCACACACATATTCGCTTATTCCGTTTTACAAATTAGCATATATGCTCTACATATTCTCACATATCTGTTCTACATATTCGCATATCTGTTTTACATATTTGCATATATATTTCCCATGTTATAGCACATCTGTTTCACATGTTAAATCATCATGTTCATGGGGTCTGCAGAGACTTGGCATCCCCATGCGGCTCAACAAGAGGGTCCAGGTCAGCTTCGACTACCAGGTCGATGGGGGTAAAGTCTTCGAGTGAGTAGAGCGGACATATGGTGCGACACAGTGTGACAACGGAGTGTGTGTCAGTGGTCTGAAGAACGTCATTCCTAGGATCTACCCCATCCTGTGGATGAACGAGGTAGGAAGGAACGTTACTCTGAGTGCTCTCTTCACTACGAATACCCATAGTTTAGTTGAATCCCATTTCTAAGATTCCACTCTTCAGTGCAGCATATATAAGCAGAATGGACCAATACAGTATTAGAGCTCTAAAAAAACGGTCTGGTAGTTTAAATTGGCGAAACCGCTGGGAGGGTTCACAACTGATAAGACAGGCCCTCCCAATATATTTTTCATTTCAGTAAGAACAGTAAAAGTGTGTTTTATGTTTAAAAGAAAATTGCGCACTTAAATGTTTTCCTTTCTTTATATAAAATTTCAACCACAGAAAGTTCGGTTTTACCCGAAGTGCCGATTGTTGCTGGTCTGTTGGAAGAGACAAAAATTGTTCAGGTTGTGGACACAGTCTGATGTGATGTGCGACAGCGCGCCGAGTTGACCGACGAGCTGGTCGACGAGATCCGTGGCATGCTCGACACCAAGGTCCGGATTGTCACCATCGTTCTGTACTGTCTCATAGTATTCGGACTGGTGATGGTGGCGTCGTCCTTCATCTTCGTCATCTTCAAGGTAACCCCCCTCCTCTCTCTCTCTCTGTTGTTTGAATAAGTGGAACATGCCATCTTTAGTAATAAAATGCATATATTTCCTCTTTTCAAAACTGATGACGTTCCTGCTGGTGTGATCCAGAAGAGGAAAACAGACCAAATGGACATGCCCACCTACACCTTGCGCCAATAGCAGCTATGGCGGAGAAAGCCGCTGCAACTTAAATATTTTTTGTTTTACTTCAACACCTCTTTACACATGTACACGGTTTTTAAATAAAAGTGCCAAATCTCTAAATTCAATGCCTATTAAAAATTCACATATGAATATAATGCTGGTTTATGTAGTGGTAGGTGTGTTTGTGTATTTTGCGCATGTTGTTACACTGCGTTTGTTATTTCTGTATGTTTGGTTGTGTTTTTTTGTGCGTTGTGTTTGTTATTTTATGTTTTGTTGTGTTGCTTGTGTGTTGTATTTGTTTATGTAGCTGTACGTTTTGTGTATGTTGTTGTTTGTGTTTTTTATGGTGTATATTTGGCTGCGCATTTTTGGTCCATGTCTTGTGTGTATTTGCGTAGCTTTGTTGTCTGTATTGTGTTTTCGTGTGTTGTATGTGGTTTACAAGAGTGTCACACCAAGCAATCTCAACAAAATAATTCCTCGCTCACTCCCAACCTCTCTCCAATGAGAAACCACCTCCAGGAGAAACCAAGTATTGGTTAAAATATAAATAATACAAAATGGTTCTACTCTCAAATGCTTAATGACCTTATAGTGCAGCGCTACTTGGTCCTTATTGTCTCTTAATGACACACACTTAATGGCCGAGGTAGGTGTGGGCAGATTTATTGCTGAAAGGAATCTCTATGCAACCACTATGAGTCAAACTGTACATAGTACATTTTTATCAGTCTTTTTTTTTTAGTCTAACATAATATTGTACAAAAATTGAACTAAAAATATTTAGTACTTTTCGAGTTATGGCCAAAAGGCATTACTTTTGAAACAACCTACGTAAATATATATATAATAATGCATATAATAAAATGTTTTATTTTATTTTAGATCCAAAATATACCTTTTACATATATTGTACCTCTTTAATTAGACGCCCAAGAGATCAGATCCTTTTGTTGAATTAAAGTTAGAAAATACTGTTGTAATATATTTTAATTAATAATGTGAATTGTGATACCATTGGCACTTTATTTATTTAATATTATTTTTTATAGAATATTTCTCATAATAAACTTTTAGGAATGGCTAAAACTGAATTAATGCATTTTTTAACAAAGGAAAAATTAAAAATGCTATTTTAAACTAAATGAATAAATGTAATGGGAAGAAAACGAAAAATTTAGAAAATAAATAAATAGCTGAAATTTTTATTTTGCTCTAAGACGTCTCTTTGTTTACGACCGCTTAAGTTAGGCCTATATCGCCCAGGAGTAGACAAAACGCGGCCAAATCGACCCCGATTTAGCGACGCATTGTAATACTTTTTAATCACGGTGCGAATACGAAAATTTCGGTCGTTGTGCCGCACATGCCAAAGTATCATATTTTCGGCAATAAATTTGTAATTAAACAAGAAATATCTAATGATGTCGAAAATTAATTTTAAAAATAGGTCGAATCATCGTCTGGTTGAATCGACGTTTGTTATAATTTGTTAGGCTGGAGGTCGATAAATTAAAATAAGGTCAAATTATCGTGTGTCGAATTATCGGGGTTATACTTGTATTTACAATATATATTGTATTCATTCATTTTATACTAGGTTGTCATTAGTATATGCTTTAATACCATAAAATAAAAATCAAATCTCACTTCATGAGAGAAGATAGAAAAAAATATAATTTCTTTATCATTGCTTGTATTTAATTATGGGAAAATAAATATGGTTGTGTCTTTTGCTCTTTTCTATAAACACTTCTTTAGGGAGAGTATGCATATTGCCACGTGGAAAATTAGGGAAGACAAAAACTTCTGGAGGAGACAACAATTTATTTCAGGGAAGGACAAACTATGAATGGTAAACAAAAGATAAGCCACGAGGGAAATTTACAGAGTAGCATAATATAAACATAAAAATGACCACTCTGTCTTCTTCTTCTTCTTTCTTATCTCCATACTGGATGAAGTAGAATGTGTCTGCCTTTGTCATTAAGACTGGGAGAACTACTCAGTGGCATGCTGACTTAGCTCCAGAAGAAATTGCTGCCTCTGACATGAGGAACAGACGCCATGTACAGCCGCCGCTCCTAACATGGAGTACAAATGCTGCTCATCCTGTATCCCTGGATCAGGAGCCCTAACAGGGTACTATCAGCCAGGCCAGCTGAGCCCAGGTTTTTACCAAGTTTGTTATTGCTCCTCCTTCTCCTTTTTCATCCAGGCTTGGGACCGGCAAAGGCGGAGTTCGACCACTCTGTTAATAAAAATAATGAATACTTTGTTACAATATTCTTTTTATACCCAGTATGTGATACATAACTGCCAAAGCTCTGATGGACTTTTTTTTTTTATTTAACCAATTATTTATTAAATATCAAAAAAAACAAACCTCTTATGTTTTAACTTTACAAATATCTCTGTCTTAAATTGTCTAAATTGTATTATATAACTTCACATTCTTCTTAAACAAAGAATTACAAAATGTACTATAAACACACACAAAGGCTATAAATACATACCACCTATTAAACATACAACACTATCAAATCAATTATTCAAGATTTGGATTTATATATAAACACCACCAGCAAACAAGTGAAAGCTGTAAATTTTTGACAATTCTGTTACCTACTCTACTACAATTATTGCAAATAGTTTCACGCACAATTATCCAGATCAGATATAACGTGTCTTGTTTGTAACTGTGGTAATAATAAATAATACAATACAAGGTAATAAGACCAAATAAATAAATTGTGACGTTTCGGTAACAGCGTTGTTATCATCTTCAGACAAAAGTACTGAATGTCTGAAGATGGTAACAACACTGTTACTGAAACGTCACACACTATTTATTTGGATTTGGTCTTATTAGTGTTTATAATCTATAATCCAAATTGTGCCTATCAAATAATACAATACAAACTACCTAAATATATTTTTTAATGGAAAATTTAAATTTTTAAAACAACCAAAGAGAGTACTATAATAATACTCTTAAATATATCTTTTATCATTAGACATTGACAGTTTAAAATAAACCCTTGAAATCCAAAATTATTACATTTATAACTCCACTCAACAATAGTTAAAAAATTTTGCAATTACCTACAAAATGTATACCATGAAATTATGATATTAAAGAGATTAAAATTGAACAAAAAATAAGAAAAGATCAAATGTGTGAAATAAACTCTCTGAGAAAACTGAAAAAACTATAACAAGACTTAGAACAAAACACTATAAAAAAATAAAGTAATGACAATACATCCAGATGACACAAGAACCTACAGGACAACTGCCCTGGTGTGAAACTAACATCTACCCACATATTCTTATGTCCAGCAATGGCCGCAGCCTTGCAGAAAATTAACATGGACCCAGAGCAGCAGCTTTACACACCCAAGATAGAGAACATTGCTGTGATAGAGATGTATGGAGACATCTGAGGCTCTTCATTGGACACAACAAAAACAACAATTATAAAAAATAAATAATATCAAATTATTAATTATTTTTCCACCTTGCATTTATTCACTTAGATTAAAATATTTGTAATTTTTCCTTTGTTTAAAAATGTATTAATGCAATTTTATCCATCGCTGAAAGTTGATCATGGAAATTCTGAAGAAAAAAAAGTCCAATGGCATCAATTCACATTATTAATTCAAATATATTACAATATGATAAGGCAAGGTTTGGATTATAAACACAAGGTAATAATTTATTTATTTGGATTTGTGGTCTTATTACCTTGTGTTTATATTACAACATCTTTTTTTTTTTTTTCTAAAATTATTATTTTAATTCTATATATTTGGTGTTATAAAATGTCCACTAGAAATGAATGTTGCAATAAAATCTTCTAACTAACTTTAAACTCTGGGTGTGGAATTAAAGGGGTTAGACTATTTATTTCTTTTGCATGTTTATCATAGCGTTGTTTCATATTTTCTTGTAATAATTGGACCAAATTTTCTGATTTTAAAAAGATATTCATGTCTTCTTCTTTCTTATCTCCACGAAGTAGAATGCGTCTGCCTTTGTCATTAAGACTGGGAGCACTACTCAGTGGCAGGCCGACTTAGCTCCAAAATAAATGGCCGCCTCTGACATGAGGAACAGACGCCATGTGCAGCCGCTCCTAACATGGAGCACAAACGCTGCTCATCCTGGATTAGGAGCCTAACAGGGTACTATCAGCCGGGCCAGCTGAGCCCAGGTTTTTTAGTGAGCTTGTTACTGCTCCCCCTCCTCCTGTTTCATCCAGGCTTGGGACCGGCAAGGGCGGAGTTGATATTCATGTATTGGAATCGAAGTTTTTGTTCTACTGATAATGTACAATTTGGATTATAGATTAGAACTACAAGGTAATAAGACCAAATCAATTAAGTGTGTGATGTTTCAGTAACATCGTTGTTACTAAGGTCTATTGACATTATGTGTCGCCGAGTTTTTTGTTGACACAAATTAATATGTTATAATACCTTGTAAAAGGTTGGCATTCAGCCAACTGAAATATTGGTAAAATAAATTATATTTTGATCCAATATATGTCTTTTTAATTAAAACTTCATTGAATTTTTAGAAAATTTGCATACTCAATAAGGACATCATTTTCCGAAACAGTAACTAGAATATAAAAATAGCCTTGTTTATTTATGGAAGGATATTTAAATCAGTGCATCACTGATTAGTCATCTCTTGATTTTTTAATTCTTAAGATCGATAAGGCACAATTTGGATTATAGATTATAAACACAGGTAATAAGACCAAATCCAAATAAATAAATAGTATGTGACGTTTCGGTAACAACGTTGTTACCGAAACGTCACATACTATTTATTTATTTGGATTTGGTCTTATTACCTTGTTGTTATACAGAGGGTGTTCACACTTATAGGAAACAAGTTTTATTATAAAATATTAAAAATTAACACCATATTTAAAATTTTTCAAATGTTCTATTTGAAAGCTTTTTTGTTTATTTAAAGAACGGCACCTGATTTTCCACGATAGTAGACACTTTCTGATCATGGTCATACTCAAAAGATTCCATTCTTCCTTTACCACTTTCCAGAGACCTTCAATTGTCCTAGGGTGTCTCTTTCCAAGTGCTCTTTTAAGGCATCCAAAAATGCAAAAATCAATCGGGGCTAAATCAGGAGATTTTACAATGGTTCTGTTCTTTGGAATAGTGTTGATTCCTGTTCTTTGCCTTAGATCTTCCAAATAAGCTTGGATTGAAGATGAGGTATGACTTGTGGCGTTATCATGGTGAAACCAGACTTTGTTGCTCTGTTTTCCATAGATAGAGGAATATCATTTTAAAATATAGGTTCTAAAATGTTGTTTTGATAGTACTCAGAGTTTATTTTGGCATTTCTTTCAACTTTTCTTATTTTTAATTTTCCTTCATATGATATACCGCATGCCACCATAAATCGTTTGGGGTAACTTTCAGCACATTCCTTCAACCAAATTGGCCTAGATTTTTCCACCCTTTTTTGATAGTATATAGCTCTTTTTATGTCGCAATCGGTTAAATATACCCATGCTTCGTCATATGTAACAATAAATTTCCATCTATCAGCAGCCAAGAAATTTTCATAAAAATATCTGCTGATAGTCTGTCGCTGACGAATATGGCTCTGAAACAATTTGTGAACCGCATATTTTTTTGTAGCTTTTAGGCCTAAATCTTTATTTATTATTTTATTTATTGTTGACACTGATGTTCCTATTAATTTGGCTATATCTCTTTGTGGCATAGGATTTTCTTTTGTAATATATTTTTTCACTTTTTTGACATTTGCAGGAGTTCTCACAGATATAGGGTGATAATCTTTTGTCCATTTCTCCATAGGTGCTTTGAATAAAAACTTGATATTTTTGTCGTGAATAATATTATAAATACCTTTTTTAGAAATGTTGATATCATCTTGTTTGCATATTTTAATTATGTCCAAATAGCTAAGATTAGCTCTGGAAAGTCCTAAAATATAACCTCTTATGAAATTATTGTATTTGAAGGGCAATTTTTTTTAATAACAAAAGAAATGTATTGCGTGTTAGAATTATCTTAAGCCATTTCGAATTCCACGTTGTTGATTTTTTAAAATAAAGTAATAGTTCCTTTTTTACACACACCGGGCGCTCGTTTCCTATAAGTGTGAACGCCCTCTGTAATTCTTAAGATCATCCTTAATCTGTGGAATGCCAATGTCCTATATACAAGCTAATTTCTGATTTTACATGAGGTAGAATCAGGGAAGGTGGAATTTCAACTAGAGAAATTGTTATGAAAGTAGGCTGCAATCAAAGTACTGTAAGGATTTAGTCTCAGTGGTAACTCCACCCTTGCCTGTCCCAAGCCCGGATGAAAAAGGAGGAGGGGGAGCAGTAACAAGCTCACTAAAAAAAACCTGGACTCAGGTTGGCCCGGCTGATAGTACCCTGTAAGGGCTCCTGATCCAGGAATATAGGATGAGCAGCATTTGTACTCCATGTTAGGAGCAGCTGCACATGGCGTCTGTTCCTCATGTCAGAGGCGGCCATTTCTTTTGGAGCTAAGTCGGCCTACCACTGAGTAGTGCTCCCAGTCTTAATGACAAAGGCAGATGCATTCTACTTCACCCAGTATGGAGATAAGAAAGAAGAAGTCTCAGTGGTCAGAGGAAGAAAACCTGGCTCAGGTCGCCCTAGAGTAACAACAGAGAGAGGATGGTTGTAGCAGACAGGACTGAACCAATATGTGAATTAACGCACCATCTGTCATAAGAGATATAAACTGTTGTTGTTGTGTTCAATGAAGGCCTCAGATGTCTCCATGCATCTCCATCACAGCAGCAGCAATGTCCACTATCTTGGAATATAAACTGTTTATGATGTATATAATTATTTTTTTGAATTAAAACAATTTTCTACCGCCTTTACTGCAATGATAAAAGTATCAGTATAAAAGGAAAATAGCAAAATACAATATTACAGCGGTAAAGTTAATTAAACTGGCGAAACCGCTGGGAGGGTTCACCACTGATGAGCCAGGCCCTCCCATTAATTTATCATTTCAGTATGGACAGTAGAAAATAAGTTTAATTATCAAACACATCAAAAATATTTTATATTTCTTATAACTCTACCAACGATTACAGCAGCTCTATATGTACAGAATGGACCATCTCTTTTTTTGCTTATCCCTAGTACACATGGTACAGGCCATGCTAATCATGGTGGGTAGAAGTAGGCGACTGCTTTTACTGTAAGTGCACCACATGTCTACACATGTGAAAAGCAGTTAGACTTTGCACTTACAAATGTGCTAGAGCCTCGTTTGGTTACTTGCACTCGCTGATGGGGTTGGACTTTTGCATGAATCGGGAGCCATTGGGACATTTTTTTTTTTTTTAAAGAAAAAAGTGCCCAATGCGGGAATTGAATTGGGTCGTAGCAGTCGAAAACCAACGGTTTAGACCATCCTTCCACCGACCCCCCGGAACCATCTCTGAACACCATCAATAACTGTCTTATCTAAGCAGAACTCTGTAGTCACCGGTCTTTACTAAGAATCTCACTCTCTGCCAGATACAGGAGTGACAGGCTCAGCTGGTATGAAGAGAGACATTGTTGGGCTCAAGAATGACATTCTGCCATTTTTCTGATGAATCTAGATTCAGTTTGGTCGCTCATGACAGCAGGATACATGTTAGACATAGGCCCCTAGAAAGATTCCAACAAGACTGTACTGTTGAAAGACACACAGCAATGGCTTCATGGTGTGGGGTGACATCAGCTATGGAAGTAGAACCCCTTTATTCAAGACACAATGACTGCTCAGCTATACATTGGAGATGTAACTTGTTGTGTTACCATTTCTTAAGCAGACCAATATTGCCATTTTCCAACAAGATAACACCCAACCACATACAGCCAACATCTCACAAGTCTTCCTTCTAAATGTTGACATCTTTCCCTGGCCCGCATGTTCCCCAGATATTTCCCCAATTGAGCATGTATGGGACATGATAGGGAGGAAAATCTCCACAGCCAAGTAATCTTTAACAGCTTTGGTAAAAAATTAAAATGGCTTGGTCTAGCATCCCACAAGAAGCCATAAAAATTGTCTGACAGAAGCCTTACCATGTAGCTGCTTGTATATGTGCCAAAGGATGATGCACCAAACATTGATAAAAGCTGTGTATATCGATAAATTTACATCTTTTTTTAAAAATATAAATCAAATATTTTTCACATTACCATTATATAGCTCTCACCAATTTTCAGAAAATTTACATAACTACTTCACACACAAAGTCTTTATTAAGGCATAGTCTTATACAAGGATTTTCTAGGGAGTATGCAAATGAATTTTAAAAAGTAAAAGTTAATCATATTTAATGGTAATAATGAAATTTATATACAGAAAAACCTAATTAAGACAATCCCATACACCCATTAGTTTAGGTATAACCCAGGAAAAGCAAAATAATAATAATAAAAAAAAAAAACACTGGTATATTTACATATAAGCCTTTATTTAGATCTTTCATCTTATGCATTTTTTTTTAAATAATGAACAAATGTTATAAAAATTTGAAACAGAACTTGTTTACAGTATTTGCATTCATATGCATTCATAATATAAAAAATAAAGGCAATGAAAGGAAAAATATTACAATCATGATAGGTCATTTTGAGTTATTTTGGTAACTGCTTTGTTAAAATAGAACAATCTATTTGCGCAAGTCTTCAATGAGATGTGGTTCACCATTATCTCATGGGTAATGTCAGATGTTTTGGATTTTTCTTCGATATGATATTGGCAGATAATGGAACAGTATTGTTTACACCGGTACCTCTGGACTTACAAACTACCTTTTAATTCCTTGGCTGTTAATTCTTAATCATGAACCACCAATATAACATGCCATCTATATCTTGTATATAGATTGCACATTATCGCATTATAATTAATTCATTATGATAAATCACAATTTAGATTATAATACAAGAAAATAAGACCTAATCCAAGTAATTTATTAGTGTGTGACGTTTCCGCAACAACATTGCAACATTAAAAAATACTTCAATGGACCTAAGAAGTTATTAAAAATAATCCGAATTGTGCTTTATCATTTTCGATAGACTTCAATGGACCTAAGAAGTTATTAAAATTCCTTATCTGTTATCTTCTTTAAACACTTGATAACAGTACTATTTAAGAACTTGCTGTGATTTTTTTCTCATTTTTGGGGCTAGACGACTTACACAAAAGTCAATTAGCCCGGAATTGAAGTACCTTTTTCTCATTTATTCTTTTGTCTGATGATGGTGACAATGTTATTGCCCAAACGTAAAACACTAAAAAATTATTTGGATTAGGTCTTATTTTCTTGAATTATTATAAAATAAATAAAGCTTCCAGTTTCTCTTCATAACCATCATCACACTTTTCTCTGATGTGTTTAATGTTGTAGAGATCTTACTTCTCTATTTTAATATTTTATTTAAGCCTAACTGGCCTTGTACTTATTGTTTGTGGAAGAGCATTGCTTGATGCAAATATTTATATGTAATTCTACTGTCCTAAAAGCTTATGTCCATAGTTTACTTGAATACCATTTCTGAGATTTCAATTTTCATTGTAGAATATATAAGCAGAATGATCCAATACAGTATTAGAGCTTTAAGTAAGGGTCTGGTAGAATAAATTGGTGACACCGCTGGGAGGTTTCACCACTGATGAGCCAGGCCCTCCCAATATTTTTTCATCGCAGTAAGGACAGTAGAAAAGTTTGTTTAAAAGAAATATTTGTGTTTTGATGCTTCCATTTCTTATATTAACCACTATTGTTTTAACATTCCATGTATACTCAACATGTTCTACCACAAATGATTAGTTAATAGGAGAAATGGAACACTTCACAATTAAAACCATCAAATTCTTTCCCTAAATGTATTTCATTAATTTTATGGGAGAGTCCTCGACATTTGGCCATATCTGAGACAAAGCCTCTCATTGGTCATGATGTCACGCACGATGTAAACAAAGGTTATGATTGGTTCATTATTTTTTTTTAACAAGATTTAATTATTAATATTTTAAATACCTGTGAATACTTTGTCTCTATATTTATAAAGGACTTTTTTATTAATTTATTAGCAATTTTTAATTGTGTTTTAGCACTAACAGCTGTCTATATTTTATGGAAATATGATTCACTAGCGCGCCATCTGTTATAAAAATTCGAAACTATTTTAGACGCGTGTGGTGTTTTGCATAACAATAGTTATGTTTAGATAAATTGTCGAGATATGCAAATAAGGTTTTGCATAGTGTTTGTTTGTTTGTATGTTAATTATTTTTATGTATATATATGTATCATTAAATTGTAAATTTTCAGTCATATTAGTGTTATGAAGCAATAAAGGTTTTATCTCTGACTTAGTGGATCTCGGTGACCTGGAGTAGTTGTAGAGACACAACAACGCGTAAGATTATTTTTGAAATTAAACAATATCTACTGCCCTTATTGCAATGGAAAAATTAATGGGAGGGCCTGGCTCATCAGTGGTGAACCCTCCCAGCGGTTTCGCCAGTTTAATCTACCATTTATGGAATTAAATATTTGTCATTATCTGACTCAGCAGACAAAGGTTTCCATATCCCAGATGAACATTTGCTTGACCATCCTCAACGACAGAAATTTATTTGCTTTTTTTAAATTTCTTTTCTTGGCAACAAAGAGGCATCTGGCTAGTAGCTTTCCTTTCTTGATTCCTTCAGTGAAGATTTCTTCAATTCTAGAATAATAGATAGGATATATTTTAGCATACCTTGGCATGTTCAATTCCATATCTTGTCGTAGACCCGAAAGATTATTGGACAGGAGATCAGCTACCTTATTTACATCCTTTTCTGTTATGAAGCTGTACAGAGTAATGTTGGTTCTACCCAGAAAATGACTTTGCATATTTACAACTTGACGTTGACAGTCTTCCCACCAAACAGATAGATATTTTGGCAAGTGAATATATTTCGGAATTATTTTTTTCGGGTCAAGAAGAAGAGAATACTTTATTGTTGGCCGTAGGATTGGCCTTGAAGACACAGCGTAATCTGTGTCCCTCAAAATTCTGATCAAATCTATATCAGTTTGATACTTGAGCAGTAATTCAAGAGATCTCAAATAACAAATATCTAAACCTACTACTTTATTGATACATCTAGTGACAAATCTATGAAATGGTGTTTTTCCTCTTCCACATTTCATATTTACATCAGTTCCAGCTTCAAGAAGTGTTTTCATTAAAGTGAATTTGTTAAAATCAACCATTTTATCAAATGCAGTCTCTTTATATCTATCTCTGGCGTCTATTATAGCACCTGCTTGTATCAATAGCTTCATTACTTTATCTGAGCTATTGGAATACGTTTTAATTAATGGAGTATAGGTACATATAAGTCTTTCATTAACGTTTGTTCCCATTTTGATTAACAATGCAACCACCCTGGACCCTCCACTATAGCAGGCCTGATGTAATAGCGAACTATTTTTATATTTACGGTTGATATCAGCACCAGCTTCGAGTAATATTTTAAAGTTTTCAAAGTTAATATTAGCTGTACAATAAAACAATGCTGTTTTCCCTTCCGAATCTTGATAATGTAAATTAACACCCAATTTTAACAACTCTTTTGTAAAGTTTGTATCCGTTTTTTGAACAGCCTGCATAAGTAGTGTTTGGCCTCTGATGTTAGTTGTGTGATAGTCTGCTCCAGCGTTAATTAAGTCACGGAATAGGTCCAAATGTTCATATTGGAGAGCTTTGTTTAAAGGTGTATCCAAATACCAATTCTTGGCATTTATGTTTGCACCGTTGTCTATTAGCAATCTACAGATGTCTATGTTGCCCAATGTGGCAGCAAAATGCAATGCGGTGTCTTGATGAGGTGTTGAAATATCGAATTTATATTCTTCAATATCATCGACGTTTTTGATTGAGCTTAAGTCAAAGGGGACAACTGGAAAATCTGATTTCTCCATCTCATATTCCATGTTTACATCCGCCCCTTCTTCTATCAACTTTTTCAAGCGAAAAATGCAGTTATTCGAAATTAACACGAAAAATAGTTTCATTTCTGCCTTCTTCTTTTAAAATAGTAGTGCTTTTGATTTTTAAGCTTTTTTTTTTTTATTGAATAGATTTAGTTTTTTTTTCTAACAAAATAAAATGTAATTAACCACAATATGAAACTGGACCGTTAAAAAAATAAATTGTTTATAGGTCTTGTTGATATTAACAACAGTGTTGAATAAGATGAAGCTGAAACAGCGAAACCTTATTCAGAGAAAATCTTTTGAATTTTTAAAATTTTATAAAATTGAATATATATAATAAATAAAATATTTATAAAAATATTTATTTATGATATTTTCAAAATATATTCATATACTAGCGGATGTGCCCGGCTTCGCCCAGTTTTACCCGAGTGAATGTTTGTCTAACGAACATTTGTTAAAACAATTCTCTTTAAACTTATAAAACGTACTCGGCTTCGCCCGGG
This sequence comes from Cordylochernes scorpioides, assembly GCA_030710605.1. Lineage (NCBI taxonomy): Eukaryota > Metazoa > Arthropoda > Arachnida > Pseudoscorpiones > Chernetidae > Cordylochernes > Cordylochernes scorpioides. Next base: position 1,857,232 of record CP092872.1, read on the forward strand.
TTTTACCCGAGTAAAGGTTTGTCTAGCGAACATTTGTTAAAACAATTCTCTAAAAACTTATTAAAAAATAAAAAAGATATATTTTGATAATTTGAAACTCGTAAATTTGAATCTCTCGATAAAGTGAACATTTTTTCCCGGTCCCTGTGTGCCTTGTCATCCTGAATTTTGTCTTTCCTAATTTTCTACATTAGAAAATCATAGTTTTATCTAGTGAACATTTTTTCCCGGTCCCTTGAGAAATACTCGATAAGTTGAATAAATAAAATTGTATCATTATTCTTGTCGCAAATAAATTGCCGTGTCATCCTGAGATAATCTTACTTTTGATAAATGAGCCCCTCAATGCACAGATTAATTAACTCCATAAATAATCGGGGAAAAAATGTTTAATTTTTGTTGAAAGTCTAAAAATATATATGACATATAGATTTTTAGACTTTCAACAAAAATTAAACATTTTTTTCCCGATTATTTATGGAGTTAATCAATCTTTGCATTGAGGGGCTCAAATAATCTTTAAGATAACAAACTTAGTGATAAGAAAACTTGTTATCATCGTCACAATGGGGGCGCTGCTTGCGAGTTAAATCTACAAATCTGCAAATAACTCTAAGGATATTCAAGATATTCATGAAATTATTTTTCAAAAACCTTCCCGGTGATATACCTAATAATATCCCAAAATTTCACGGCGATTGGATGTATGGTTTTTGAATCTATAGAGTACAGACAGACAGACATTCAATTTTATATACAGTGTGTACCAGGTAAATTGGGACTAACTTTGACATAAAACATAAAACTACTTGAGATTAAAAACTTGTTTTTTTTTCATTACGTAGCCATATTCATGTAAAATGCAACAGTACATGTGTGCGCAGTGTAGTGATGGAGAGTAACCGAGAATTTGAAAATCGAGCTGCCATCATCGTTGCTCTGCGCGCCGGAAGGAGCCCCAAAGAGATAGTGGATTTTCTTAAGTTGCCCAAAACCACTATTTATCGTGTCAAGAAGCAGTTTGATGAGGCCGACAGTAACAAAGAGGGGATAGCTACAAGGAAAAAGCACTCGCGTCGATCGGACAGGGTAAGAGGCGAAGAATTTGTCAAAAATGTCAAGGAGAAGATTGATGGAAACCCTGGGAAGAGCATAAGGGCCATAGCCAAGGAAATGGACGTTGGCTCTATGACAATTGTCAGAACTATCCATGAGGACCTTGGTCTCAAGTCTTATGCCCTTCGGAAAGGTCAGTTGCTGACTGAGAATATGAAGAATAAAAGAAAAGGAAAGGCTGCTGCCCTCCTCAACAACCTGAAACACGACTCTTTTGGCATGCTAAGGTTCTTCTCTGACGAAAAGAACTTTGACGTGGACCAAAAGGTAAATCCCAGGAATGATCGCTGGATCTGTAAAGACCCCTCAGAGATACCTGTCGTGATGCACACGAAATTTCCTGCCTCCGTAATGGTCCTTGGCGTTATCAGCAGTGAAGGTGATGTCATGCCTCCCCATTTCTTTGAGAAGGGCCTTAGGATGAACGCTGACACCTACATCAATGTTCTGGAGAACGTTGTGAAGCCTTGGATGGACATGGTGGCCGCAGGAAGGAAGTAAGTCTTCCAACAGGACTCAGCTCCAGCCCATAAGGCAAAAAAGACACAATCGTGGCTGACACTTAACGTCCCTAGTCACTGGGGTCCTGATATTTGGCCCCCTAATTCTCCAGATTGCAATCCCCTCGACTACTATGTATGGGGCGTTGTTGAGAGAGATGTCAACAAAGCTCCTCATACCACCATCCAAGAAAGCAGTTCACACGGTGATGACCCAAATGGGACAAGGTCATCGTTGCCAAGGCCTGTGCTTCATTCCGCACTCGCCTCGAGACTGTTGTAGCTAATAATGGAAACTACATTGAATAAATAAAAACTATATCCTTTTATCTACTACTGTGTCAAATTTCATTCGGATATTTTAATTTTTACTTGCAAAAAATTTCAGTTAAAATACCATTGTTGAAATTCCCAATTTACCTGGTACACCCTGTATATCTTATATATATAAAAATGAATGTATGTGTGTCTGTTTGTTTGTCCTTTATGCCTGACCAAACCACTCATTGAATCGCCATGAAACTTTGGGAAGTTATTTAGTATAGTACTGGGAAGGTTTCTAGCAAATAAAATTTTTAAATAACTTTTCGCCTAGAAATAATCAAGATAAATATTCTAATTTATCTGTTATAATTCAACAATCTGCTCTAAATATTATCATGATGATACGATGATTTTGTAATGTAGAAAATTAGGAAAGACAAAATTCAGGATGACACGGCAATTTATTTGAGACAAGAATAATGATACAATTCAAAGGCAAGATACTATTCCTTTAACTTCCAATTACCGAGGGAACCAATTAATATTGATTTTATTCAACTTATCGAGTATTTTTCAAGGGACCGGGAAAAAATGTTCACTTTATCGAGAGATTCGTTAAACAAACCATTACTCGGGTAAAACCCGGGCGAAGCCGGGTACATCCATACAAGAATAATGATACAATTCCAAGGCAAGATACTATTCCTTTAACTTCCAATTACCGAGGGAACCAATTAATATTGATTTCATTCAACTTATCGTCAAGGGACCGGGAAAAAAATGTTCACTTTATCGAGAGATTCGTTAGACAAACTTTTACTCGGGTAAAACCCGGGCGAAGCCGGGTACGTCCGCTAGTAAGATAATATAAATGAGTTTTAAAAATTGTAAAAAAAAAAAATGCATCGGCCGGGAATCGAACCCGGGCCGCCCGCGTGGCAGGCGAGCATTCTACCACTGAACCACCGATGCTTAAAAAAATGGCCATATTTAGGTATTCATTCCATTCCGGATTAGTCCGCGTAAAAAAAGTTCTTCAAATGAAAAAAAGAAATAGCCAAAAATACTAATCAAAATGCAGCCGAAAATTTTCCTCAGGTTTATAAAAAGCGACATGCAAAATTTGGTACCAATTGGTTCAGTAGTTTTTGAGTTTATCGCGAAACAGACAGACAGACAGAAATTGACTTTTATATATATATAGCGTCCGGGTGTGCCCCCCCGGTTTATCCGAGTGAAAGTTTGCCTAACGAATATTATATATTATGAAGTATAATAAACAATGCTAAAGATTAGTTTTAATTATTAATCAAGATTGTGTGTGAATATGTGAGAAAGATGTTATATCGTTGTTGTTTTCTCTCTCTTGGCCGACTGTTTTACATATGGTGTTATCTTAAAATTGCTTGTTTTGAATATTTTTTTAGATTGAGTTGAATGAATTGCTGAATTTTTTTTTTGTATTTATATATAAATAAAATTAACTCTGTTGAATTTTTTGTATTTTATCGATAACAGCAAAGTTATGTATTTTAAAGTTAGGAAAAATATTTTGATGTTAAGCAAAACCTGCTTCATCTCGTTTTACATAAATGTTGAAAATTTGGTCGAAATTGATGCATTGTAACGAAAGTTTTTAGCGAACACCACTTATGAAATTTCCATTTATATAGAAGATATAATATAAATGAGTTTTAAAAATTGTTAAAAAAAAATGCATCGGCCGGGAATCGAACCCTGGCCGCCCGCGTGGCAGGCGAGCATTCTACCACTGAACCACCGATGCTTTAAAAAAATCAAATTCATTTATCGTCGCGACCAGTGCTGCGCCCTAGCGGTAAAAGACTGGAACTAACGCTTTTTGGTTTTTTATTTAAAAAAAAAAAAGCACATTAACTTTTTTAGCTTTTTGAATAGCCTATATGTTAAACGAAATCTTCAGCTACCTACATGCGAAATTCCAAAATGATTGAGTCAGTAGATTTTGCGTGATGCGATAACAAACATCGATTTCGCATTTCATTTTTATATATATAAGGAAGGATAGAGATTTACTCTTCATTGTTGGCTTTTTATCTTACATTCATTCTTCATTGTTGGCTTTTTATATTACATTCACTCTTCATTGTTGGCTTTTTATCTTACATTCACTCTGTTGGCTTTTTATATTACATTTACTCTTCATTGTTGGCTTTTTATCATACATTCACTCTTCATTGTTGGCTTTTTATATTATATTTACTCTTCATTGTTGGCTTTTTATCTTACATTCATTCTTCATTGTTGGCTTTTTATATTACATTTACTCTTCATTGTTGGCTTTTTATCTTACATTCACTCTTCATTGTTGGCTTTTTATCTTACATTCATTCTTCATTGTTGGCTTTTTATATTACATTCACTCTCCATTGTTGGCTTTTTATCTTACATTCACTCTGTTGACTTTTTATATTACATTAACTCTCCATTGTTGGCTTTTTATCTTACATTCACTCTGTTGACTTTTTATATTACATTTACTCTTCATTGTTGGCTTTTTATATTATATTTACTCTTCTTTGTTGGCTTTTTATCTTACATTCATTCTTCATTGTTGGCTTTTTATATTACATTCACTCTTCATTGTTGGCTTTTTATCTTACATTCACTCTGTTGGCTTTTTATATTACATTCACTCTTCATTGTTGGCTTTTTATCTTACATTCAATCTTCATTGTTGGCTTTTTATATTACATTCACTCTTCATTGTTGGCTTTTTATCTTACATTCAATCTTCATTGTTGGCTTTTTATATTACATTTACTCTTCATTGTTGGCTTTTTATCTTACATTCACTCTGTTGGCTTTTTATATTATATTTCCTCTTCATTGTTGGCTTTTATCGTACATTCATTCTTCATTGTTGGCTTTTTATATTATATTCACTCTTCATTGTTGGCTTTTTATCTTACATTCATTCTTCATTGTTGGCTTTTTATATTACATTCACTCTTCATTGTTGGCTTTTTATCTTACATTCATTCTTCATTGTTGGCTTTTTATATTACATTCACTCTTCATTGTTGGCTTTTTATATCATATAGAAAATCATAGTTTTATCTAGTGAACATTTTTTTCCCGTGTCACATTGCCGTGTCATCCTGAGATAATCTTACTTTTGATAAATAATATTTAAGATAACAAACTTAGTGATAAGAAAACTTGTTATCATCGTCACAATGGGGGCGCTGCTTGCGAGTTAAATCTGCAAGTAACTCTAAGGATATTCCAGATATTCATGAAATTATTTTTCAAAAACTTTCCCGGTGATATACCTAATAATATCCCAAAATTTCACGGCGATTGGATGTATGGTTTTTGAATCTATAGAGTACAAACAAACAGACATTCAATTTTATATATATAGATTTGTATTAATTGTAGTGAAATATGCCTTTTGATGTATAATCTGCACTGCAAACAATATGTTCTCCACAATTTCTAAGTCTTGAAATTTCCGTGAAGAATTTCCTACAAGACCAGTTTGTTTTTTTTTTATATTTTTCCCTATTTCTTACTTTTTCTCTCTTTTTTTTTATTTTTCCCTTTCTACTTTTCTTACTTTCGACATCTCTTTGATGCGTTCTCTTTAATTATATTTCGCCTCTTTAGGTGGTTCAACCAAAATTTTCACAGAATTTCCGTATCTCTTTCAGAAAAGATAGTTAGGAATGTTATCTATGTATAAACAAAATAATTGTCCCATTATATCGACTGTCAATCTCTTACAGTGTGTAGCCCACGTCTGCGACCTCCACAAAACTCATCCACAGTACCTCATAGAAAACTGGCGGACCATGGTGAAGCTGCCTCAACAAGAACGAAGTGGACGTGAACATTCATCATTGTGAAACCAATCCATCTCTTCTCCTTTAGTTATTAGTTTTAGTTTTGAAAATATATATATAATTATTTTCCCTTACAATAAATTTACATTTTTTAGAATAGCAAATCAGCTATTTTTTGTTTTATTATTTTAAAATAATATCTTTAATTAAAACAATATTTTTAAAATATTATTAATTTTTAAAATATTATTTTTTTTTTAAATGATAATTATTATTTTTAAAATTTTAACAGTGGGATATTTTTTGGAAATTAAATTTATTTTATTTACTCTGTTATAAATAGAAAAATTTGGTGGAAAGAGATAAGGAAGATAGATAGAAGACAGACAGGTCAAGAGAGGTGCTGAAGGATTTTTTTTTTTTTTTTAGCTTAGGGGTAATTTTAAGAAAATCTGTTGGGTCATTTTTCACCAAACGAACCCAACAATGATGTAAACATCTTACATCATATATTTACAGTGCCTTGCCGAAGTCTTTGTTGTCCAGATGGAGGACCTGGACGAGCTCTGAGCTTCCTGTACTCCGAGGCCCACAGCAGTAATGGTGTACATAATGTAAATATGTACATTAAATAAATTTATATGTACAATAACTCATTCCCTTCCCTTATATATATAGTGAAAGGTTAAATTCAGCAAGATTTTTTTATTACCACGTTGAAATTTCAATAAATATATTTAATAAATTAAATATATTTTAGATAAATTAGATATTTCAAAGATAACAATAGAATTTTAAGAAGAAATACTAAATTACATTTTAAGGGAATAGTCTCTATATATTTTATTTTTTTATTATTAATTTTAAATTATTTTTTATTTCCAAAGAATACAGTAGAACTCCTCAAATTCGGAAATTCTGAAATTCGGAAACTCCCAAATTCGGAAAGTATTGTAATGTTTTTTTTACATACAAAAAATCAATTTTCACATGCTTTTATTTTGTTGATATTTCAACATTATTTTATTTTATTTTATTTACTTTTACTTTTGCTTTGCTTTTATTTTATTTAATTTTTATTAGTAATTTATATATTTTTAATTTAAGTGTTTAATTAATTTACTTTTACCGATTATTTATAATCGCTAATTAGGGGTTTATCCCCTTTTTTAAAAGCTTAAATAAATCAACAGTTTCATTTGACCTTTGTGCTTAGTTTAGGATATTGTCCAATAAGAAGGCAGCATTATTACGTCATAAGCCATTCACGCATTTTTTATTGCAAAGTTGATTCACCTAAAGTTCAAATTATCAAACATTTTCAGACATTGTAAGTTTCAAATTCTTTTATTCAACTCTCAATTTTTTGCATTTACAAGTTTGTTCTTCAACAAAATGGCATCCAAAGAGGAGCGGCAAAAACGAGGCAAGTACCGAATTCTTAAGCTTGGTGAAAAGTTAAATGTTCTTAGTGACATTAAAAAAGGATTAAGCTATACAACGATAATGCAAAAGTATAAAATTTCTAAGACAACTGTTTATGATATAAAAAAGTCTGAGCTTAAACTTAAAAAGTTTGTTGATTCTACCGAAAAAGATGTCAAAAAGTTTTCTCAAGTAAAAAATCCGTTATACGAAAATGTTGATAAAGCAGTTAACATCTGGTACGAAAGTCAGAGATTATCAGGGGTTCCTATTCGTGGTATTGAACTCCAAACAGCTGCCAGTCATTTTGCATCAAAATTGAATAATCCCACTTTTAAAGCTAGTGGTGGATGGTTGACACGATACAGAGCCAGACATAATTTGAAAAATAAAAAAGTTGTCGGGGAAGCATTGAGTGCTGACGAAGATGAAGCTAATCGCTTTAAAGATGATTTTCACAAACTAATGACTGACGAAAAGTATGAACAGTTCCAAATTTATAATGCTGACGAAACAGGAGTTTACTGGAAGTCATTACCCGATAATTCTCAAGTCAAAAATGCAAACAGCGCTAGTGGTCATAAGCAATCCAAAGATCGACTCTCTGTTTTACTTTGTGCAAATGCAGACGCTTCACATAAAAATGTTTTGGCTGTTGTTGGAAAATCAAAACGTCCAAGAGCAATCAAAAACATCATTGATCGATTGCCTGTCCATTACTATTCTTCACACAAGGCTTGGTTTAATCAAAGCATTTTTAGTGAATGGTTTTTTAAAACGGTTCATAAACGAAGTTCGCAATTTTCAAGAAAATAAGTTAAGAGTTGCTCCAGATCAAGTAAAAGCGTTACTACTAGTTGACAATTCTCCTGCTCATCCAACAGAGCTGATCAGTAATGACGGCAACATTAAATGCAAGTTTTTACCACCTAATACAACATCTGTATTGCAGCCTATGGACCAGGGAGTTATTGTTGCCTTTAAAAGGTTGTATAAACGAAGACAGTTAGAAAGTTGTTTAGTATTTTCAAGTGATGCAGATCAGCCAAATAACTCTGTGGGTGAACAAACTTTTTCTAATTTAAAAAAGTACGACATCAAGAAAGCGATATTCAATTTTGGAAATTCTTGGGATGAATTAAAATCTTCTACAATAAGAAATGGATGGAAGATTTTGCTTGAACACAAAAATAATTCAGATTTGGAAACAGCAGGTGATGCATTACAATTATCCGAGGATGAATCTGATGAAGATGAACAAGAAATTAGACGGCTGGAGCAATTATTTCAAAGAGCTAGAATTGAAGTAAATCAAGAAAGCATTAATGAATGGATCGTTATAGACCTTGATGATCCAGGTCACAATGTTCTTAGCAATGATGATATAGTTGAAGCTGTTTTGAGTGAAAAAATGGAAATCAGCAGTTCTGATGATAGTTCCTCAACTTCTGAAGACAGTTGGGAGCCGGATGTTCCCAGATGCGAAGCGTTGAAAAGTTTGGATGTTGCATTAAAATATTTGGAAAAGCGCACTGAACCAGAAATGCTTGCAAGCTATAACACCATCAATAGTCTTCGAACTATGCTTATGAGAGAAGAAGAAGCTTTGTTAAACAAGCCAAAGAAACAGACAACAATCAGCAACCTTTTTGCCAAGCCATAACTTACTTGGCCATCAATTGCATTACATACATAATAAAATATTTTACTATTTTTCATCGGTTTCATGCTCAAAACTCATAAAAGTCAAGGAACATTTGATTAAAAATCGTAATTAAAATTATGTAATGTACATATAATATTCAACCTAAAATTGTTCATATGCTTCAAAATCTTTGTCTCAGTCATCTAAAAGCCGTTTTATGCCACATAAATATTCACAAATCTAACTCTCTCAAATTCGGAATACCTTGCGCCCCAAGCTTTCCGAATTTGAGGAGTTCTACTGTACTTTTTTTATTTTATTTTTCGAAGTAATTCTACGAAATAAATATATTTTTCTCACTCTGTAAAAGAGAAAAAAAAATCTCTTTGGTCACGCAGGATTTTTTTTTTTTGAAAAAGTTCAGTTAGAGTCAGGACGGGCAGTTACAAACAAGTTACAGTCGGGGACGATCGGTGACGATTGTCCCATGACATAGAATAATTTTTGATATAATAAAACCCTACATATTTTTTTCATCAGTTTGTATCCATTGTGTTCTATACCAAACTAAACATACACATATGGATGGAAATACTACCTTAGACAAGAAATGTTGAATATTCTGATAATCACCAAGAGAAATATATTTTGAAAACCATTTCTAAGATTCCATCCTTCAGTGTAGCATATAAAAGCAGAATGATCCAATACAGTATTAGAGCTCTGAGAAGTGGTCTGGTAGATTAAATTGGCGAAACCGCTGGGAGTGTTCACCACTGATGAGCCAAGCCCTCCCAATATATTTTTTCATCGCAGAAAGGACAGTATAAGTTTGGATTATGTATAAAAGAAACATTCGCGCTTTTAAATCCTTTTATTTTATATGTATAGATGGCGCGTTATTGCTTTGTGTTAATTTATGCCTAACTGGCCTTGTCTTTATAGTTTGCTGAAGAGCATTGCTCGAAGCAAATATTTGAATGCAATGCTACTGTCCTATAAGCTTATGTCCATAGTTTACTTGAAAACCATTTCTAAGATTCCATCCTTCAGTGTAGCATATAAAAGCAGAATGATCCAATACAGTATTAGAGCTCTGAGAAGCGGTCTGGTAGATTAAATTGGCGAAACCACTGGGAGGGTTCACCACTGATGAGCCAAGCCCTCCCAATATATTTTTTTCATCGCAGTAAGGACAGTATAAGTTTGGATTATGTATAAAAGAAACATTCGCGCTTTTAAATCCTTTTTTTATATGTATAGATGGCGCGTTATTGCTTTGTGTTAATTTAATGAGTATGCATTATTTTATTTTAATTTCCTTTCGTATTTAGACATGCATACTTATCGTCTTTTTTTTAAAGCAAATATTGGGCGGATATGATATACCTAGGGACAATATTCATATTTAGTCCATTCTCTTGGTTATGAAAGGCAAAACGCCTTCATAAATAACAATTTGAATTTTGATAAGATATTGAATATTATGTGTGTATTTCGCTTATCATCTTTAAATTTTTTTATTTTATATTTTCAGCTACCTATATCACAATTTATCTCTTGCTTATTTATATATTTATCACAAAAGAAATTTGCGTATCACGGTTCTATGATAATCCCAATTTTCAACCCTACTTTCTCCTGGATATTTAGAAGTTTAATCTAACTTATGCCCATTTAATTTTTTTTTGTTGTTGTCTTCAACACTTGCAATCAACATACTATCTAAATTATAGGCATTTTAGATTTATTGTAACATTTCTTTTAAGGTTTTTATTACAAACATTTTGCATATCAGCATCACGATAGGCCAAATTTTTTTTTTTTAAATATAATCCTTCGAGTGTTGATTTTACCGCCTTTCCATTCCTTTTTCTGATACAAAATTTAATATAAATATTTACGCGACAATCCAATCGCGACAAATTTCCAAGATGGCAGCTGGTAGGACGCGTCCGCCGATACCGATTTTCGATTCATATTACTTCCAGCTATGTATAAAATTAAAAACGTTCTAGAATTCCTTTTCCCCTTGAATTATAAATATCCTATAGACACTGGCATGAGGTCACCTTGATGTGTTATAAATGTGAAAGAATTAGTTTTTTTTTTTCCACAAAAAAATTTTCTAGGTGAAATTTCAGACGATTCTAATTTCTGAAATTTTTTTTTCTTGGTTGAGGACAAATAAAAACATCTAGATAGCATTTAATTACAGTAAATAATTGCCAGCAGAAGGCATGATGAGATTCCATGGAAATTTAAGCCAGTCATATGTTTAGCCTTTTTTTTTTTAACCGTTGTAAAGTAAAGAAAAGTGGACAGTAAGCTATATCCTGATAGCTGGATGTGTATCTATATCAAAGGGTGTAGTTATTCCGTTTAATGAGAATTCCAATAATTATCGTAAATTAGCAAATTATCTTTGGGGATTTGAACAACTGTTTTGAAAGATTTGAACAGCTCGAGTAGATAAAAATCCTGGAGTTAGAGTGGAGGATTAGATGCAAAGGCTAACCACTCGACGCAGATAACTCTAGTGAACAATTATAGTGTCAGTATACTGTAGGAAGGAAGAACTTTGATTCTCAGGATATTCGAGAGGCAGAATTTCAAGAATTAATAAGGCCAAAGATAATATTTACACAGGTATATGGGTGTAAAGCAGCTATTTGAACAAGATAAGAGGCAATCTTATGTTTTAAGTACTTTCAGTGGAAGCAGATGCCACTTCAAATATTCAGTCCAATAACCTTTCAAAATTGAAGTCACGCATGATGAGTTTGGCACGGGATTGACGCCTGAAGTGGTTTTCATTGGGATTAACCAAGCCTGCAAAGAACTAAGAGAAGTGAAGCAAGACACGCCCAGTGTACTAAGATATAATGGAGAAAACTTATGTTGAGCCAATTGAAATCAATGGAGATTTAAGAAATAAGAGATCTTATTCTTTGAATTTTATATTATTTTCAATTACGCGATATGAACGGCGTCATAAGTTGGGTGAAAGTGATTCGGCCACACAAGGGATGGTCTCCTGGAAGTGGTACGATCATATATTACTTATAGATTACCGGGCGGGATCGCGCATGAAATATTCAATGTCGTCAAGAAATGATAAATAACTAATGAAACACCCTAGAAGATTGGGGTTCGACAAGAAGACGACATGGAAAGGGCACAACAAAGTGCATTGGTAGCAAAATGAGATCTTGCTATTGTGTGGACAGCAACTTCTTCCTGAAATATGCAACGGATGTTAGTCCCAGAGTTAAGTCCTTTGAGGCGGCATTTCCGGTACAGATGACGTAAAGACGCATGGCAAAACGGCCCATAAGTTTTTTTTCCCTCAATTCTTGTCATAAATTTAATGGACCAATAACAGTAAAACCTTTTTAAAAAAACTCCATACCCTGTGTGAGTATTTAGTGAGAAATGAGCGATCCAATTCTATGAGCCGCTATCCTGTAAAATCGGAGTTATACCCCATCCAATTTTTTTTAATAGTAGCTGGCGCGAGATATTTCCAGATTTTTTTATTGCCGTCATATAATTCGAAAAACTAGAAAACTACACTATTTTGATATAGTTTATATCTAGCATCTCTATGCACTCAATATGACTGTTAAACAAAAACCGAAGACTAGTGAGCGAGCCAACCCAAGGGGAACGAGTTTAATAGGCCTACAAGTAGTAGTTGAAGCAAACTATTTATCCAATTTTGTTATGTTCTAACTGGCCTATAACGTTATAGATTTTTTTTTTGTTAACGAGGTGACTACCTCGCCGAGTATATGTAAAGGTTTAAAGATCATAGGCTGTCAGAATAATATTATACTAGTAGTAATTAATATTTCATCCTGATATGCAGTAAAAGCAGTGAGAACAGCGCCTTTATCTGTAGGCTACACTAGCTAGCTAGTTTAAATACATCCAGGAAGAGCTTATCTCCTCGAAGGGGAGATTAGGGGGTGGAAACCAGTCCTGAGGAATTTCCTCGAAATTTTGCGGTAGCTTTCGCCCTGAACAAATGTCAGACTTTAGCATAAAGCTGGCAGGGGAGGGGATAGTATACCAGAATAGCTTCAAAATGAAGAATAATAGTAGATCGGGATCCAATTCCCGATGACGAATTTCGAGGAGACTCCAGAGGGATGAAAAGAAAGAAAAAGGTGACAAAAAAGGCGATGAAAGAGAGACGAAAAGAGATGAAAAAGGTGATAGAAAGCGATGGATAGTGATGAAAATAGATGAAAGGAGGTGAAAGATGATGGAAAGCGATGAAAAGAGATGAAAGGAGATGAAAAGGAAGAAAAAGGTGATAGAAATCGATGGAAAGTGATGAAAGGAGATGAAAGGAGATGAATAGAGACGAAAAGGAAGAAAAGGGTGATGGAAATCGATAAATAGAGATGGAAAGGAGGTGAAAGTGATGATGGAAAGCGATGGAAAGTTGATAGAGAAGTTATGGAAAGATGATAGAAGGTGTAAATAATGTTTAAAAAGAGGTAGTTATTGACTCTACTATTGCCTTGATAAAGCAAGTTTGACTCTTCATCATGTAGTGTTCATTGATAATTTGTTTTGGCTTTGGCCTAGAGGCCAATATTTGTAAATTGTACGAAATATGCACTGAGAGTTTGTATAGGCTGATTTGCCTGAAGTGCAGTGACTGTATGCACTAATTTATATGTATGAGTCCATGCTAATTATTATGTCAGGTTATATTAAATAACGAATATATAATCTCCTTTTTAAGAATCCAGAATTTTTTTTTTCAGAGTTTTCAGTTTTTTTTTAAGTTACATTTTTGTTTTAGTGTCAAGATGTGATTTAAGATTGAAGTGAGTTCAACAGTTTTTTTTATATTTATTTTTGTTTGGTATGATTTGTATCTGAACTCTGGTTCAACTCTAATTATAGGTAAAAACTAAGATGCACTAGATAACTGCTGTGCTTGTAACCAGTGCCTTATGGACAGGCTTGAAACATGCGTAGAGTCCAAGGAGGATTTCTAATGAGAGTGTGTAGGGCAGTTGTGATCTAAGCGATGATGAGTAGGGTACCAAGTGAACTCTGTTGTTAAATCCAAGACATAATGTTGGGTATTAAAAGCCCTATAATTCCGGTATCGGGGGGGGGGGGTTAACTGAAGAGCAGAGAGAAGAAGACGCCAATGACCTCGGGCGGGAAGTAAGGTCGGCGAACACTTGGGGATATATCCTATATGGCAATGAGGTAAATGCTTTGAAGTTCAGTTCGCTCCAATTTTAAGTGCTAGTTTTGATGATTCATTTTTGTTTAGTCACCTAGCGTCAAGACAAGAAGGAGAATTTCAAACTGTTAGATGCACAATTTTAATGATAGGTTAGATTTCAGAATTTGATTGTTGACAATCAATTTTATTAATTTATTTAAGTATAGGTAATATATATAGAGTTTGTATGAGGCATTTTCTTTTGAGTAAACTAGGGCTTTAGTCCCCAATTTGTTTTAATTTGTTAATTTTATTTGATTTCACATTTAGTCCTGGAAATTTGTAATGGTTAGGGTAAATGTTAACATTGACTTTTATAGTACTTTGGCATTTGTAGCAATTTTTAACTTTAGTATGTATGCAGTCCGTGAATGTGATATGTATAAATGAAATGACTATTGATTGTTGTCAAAGTTAAAAACTCTTATACTGTTAGACCAAAGGTACATTAGAATAGTGTTAGGGAAACTAATAGGATCTTTTGTTTAATTTTGATTTCTTTATTTGTTAGGATCGGAAGCCTCACAGGACTATACAACTCTATTTATAGGAATTTATCCGCTCCTTTTTGATAGGTCTCTTTCAAAGAGTATAAGATTTTTTTTATAGTATAAGTAACTAATTTATTTTCCTTATAATCAACTTGAACTCTAAGGGTCATAGGTAAATGACCATATCTCGACCCTCAGACTAGAAGATTGTGGGAGGTCACGGTCAGACCAGAAAGCCTACAGGTCTTCTCCTCGCAAGAGGGAACGGAGAGGTATCAGGTGAACTTTGTGCTAGATGGGGGATTTAGTTGCCAATGTCGTAAAGCCAGGGGTATAACGACAAACCTCGGGTAACCGCTCTGACATCGTAGTTTTCGACGCTTTAAGCGTGACTGGGATGAGGATGATTCAGACGGGAGGTTGGGAGAAATTGGCACGTTTAGATGCTCTTCTATATTGCGCAGCAAGGAACCAATCCTCTATGGACAAACTTGGAACATGCGTTGGGTAAATTGGATGCTCTATAATTCCTTGTGTCTAATGTTGTGGTTCAAAGAGGGGTTTCTAATGAGAGTTAACAATGAGATCTAACCAAGATAAGTTACGATTAGACGAGGCGATTCCTTCTACTGATTTTAGGTACCAGATAGCAAGGTGACAGATGGACTGTCCAGATTTTTGTTTTTATCACCCCAGGCTAGCAGAAGTAAACACCTATTAAAGACTATTGTCTGCCGTACGTTTTAGTTAGAATGAGTTCTAGTCTAAATACCAATTAGTAAGTAGAATCAATTTTTTTTTCTTGAGAGTAACTCATTCTATGATAAGATAGGATTTAAAATAGTAGGACACTTAAATGAACTTCAAAGCAGATTGCCAGAACAGGCCAGTGTTTCAGACCCGAAGATGGAGGATAATAAGGGAAGATTGAATATGAATTGATTTTTTTTTTTGGGCTGAGAAGTAGCTCAGAACAGTAAGTTTTAGAATGAGAAACTGATGGGTCCATAAAGCCATGACCTCTTACATCTAGATGACTATGTTCCATCCTTGACTTAGACATACGAATGTAACATTCAACATATACTTGTATCTACATGTATAATAGCCAAATTTACACCCAGGTATACACTCGATATTGTATGACGAACACAAGAACCCATATAAATAGTCAAAATGTAGTTTGTTCCAAGATGAGAATTTTGGGACGTAAGATACGCTCTTGCATTACATCATACACGGTAAATATAGTATACACTCGAATTAACATTTGTCTTGTAATTGAGCATCGATTATAAAACATTTATATCTTGATCTTCTTTAGCATGTAAAGAGATTCAGGTGTATATATATTCACCGTTTATGATAAGGCAATAAACCTCTTATAATATACTCAATATTCACAGCATACGCATCAAAGTTCATGTGTGATCTGTGGTTTTATATAGTCAATAGTACACATTATAATTACCATGTTAATTTTTATTCGACAGAAAAAGGATTATAAAAAATAATTAAAATATAAAACAAATTGTATTTACTGTGACATGACATAATTAGGTAAAAATGTGAATCTATAACACCTCATTCAAGACGATCTTGCTTGGGCAAAATAATCTATCTGTTAATATATGAATAAGTCCCTCTCTCACTATGAACTCGCTATAAATGGCAAGACGTCTTTATCAAAAGGAAAAAAAAAATTCTTTCTACCTACCATGACTTCGTCATGTATAAAAAATGTGTCTTCACGATAAAAATTTTTTTAGAGTAAAACTTACCTGAACATCTCGGCTACTTACTTCCCGCCCGGTGGAAAATTTTTCGTCTGCCCCTCTCGAAAACGGCGTCCAAAACTGACTGGTCCCTTGGTCCAGTTCCCCAAAATTCTGGCCCCCTATCCCTTTTTTTTTTTAGCGCTCTCAATCCCACAGAATAATAAATATACCAAATTCTCGAAATATTAAATAGAAAATAATATTATTAAGGTTAAAATTTAAGGAATAAAAATAATATTTTATTAGAAAATATTATGAATTAGAAATATTCTAACTCAGCTTATGAAAAGATCCATTTAATATAAATATTAACCAAATTCATAATTTATCTGTCTCATTGAGAGAAATATTATTTTATTAAATTTTTATTTTTAAGGAAAATTATGAATTAGAAATATTCTTATTCACGGCATATGAAAGATCAATTTAAACTAAGTATTAACCCAAATTCGAATTTATCTGTCTTATTGAGAGATAAATTTAAATTAATCAATGGAATTAAAATTCCCATCTAGGATGCTACCCCTCTGAGAGACCTATACGCTAATTTCTTCTTTAAGAAATCCCAAGAGTATTAATAAATGGTCCCCATCTATCAAAATGTCATGTCACAGGTCATATATACAAGAATTAAAAGGTAGGTTTTACAAAGTTGCATGCTGGATGTCCGTTTCTTCTTGTTGAGGTGGCTTCTCCACTGCCCGTCAGCTCTCTGCTTATGTTGTGGTTGGACTCCTGCTCCTGTTTTTTTTTTTTGTCGGGCTCCTGGCCAGGGCTGTGC